>JAVYIG010000096.1:0-600000 GCA_035222895.1 Strongylocentrotus droebachiensis
GAAATATATATGAATGATGAAAACGGATTGCTCCATTTAACCTAGAGGGGTAAGGGTTCATCAGAATACAAGGTGGTGTTCGTGAAGAGGTTCAGGCAAAATATTAAGTTTTTCATTTCGGGGGCTCCATTTCAAATTTTCGGGAAATTTTCGGGGGCTCTTTTTTCCATTTCGGGGGCTCTTTTTTCTGGGGCTACTTTTTCATTAATTCATAAAAGGATAGGCCTACAGTTTGTTGAGATTTGTTTAGTAGGCTAAGGTTTCGGGCTTCCTGCTTCATAATTGCCTATTAAAAAAGAAACCCCTTTTTCTAGTTCAATAACTAAGTTTTCATGTATTGATTTGATGCAAGAACTGTAACATAATAGACCCTAGATTGTGACTATTTCTGGCCATGAATTTCGATAATCGTTTTTCAAAGTAAAATTTTCACAAGAAAATCAGACAGTCGTTTAAAAACGTAGAAATTAGTAGTTCTAATACTTTTACTAATTCTAAGCTCAGGTTTCGTAAATATATTCACGAAACTATATTGAAATCGCGGCAATAATGATGCAAACCAACAGATAACAATTTCAAAGTGTCAAATCTCTTCGACTCGAGCTCAGCCCAACTCACACACACACTGCAGCATAACTTCAACACCGGCGCCGCAGGCGTCGGACGCCTGCGCTGCCGGACGCCTGCGCTGCCGGTGTTGGGGCTTTAGCTCAGCTTCACTCACACACACTGCACAGCGGCAATGCACTATATTGTATGCGTGTCAGTCACGGTGATTTTGTCTGATTTTCTTTACTTTGAAGAAATGATTATCAAAATTACGTAAACATGGCGAGAATATCACAAAATAGGCTTAATTTCATACCTCTATTTATGGAAACTTTATAAAATTGCGGCAATCGTGAATTCGTGATGGAAATTGATTGCAGTTTCGCGATCATTTAGTGGTTCATGGTCTAGATTCAGCTTCTACCAAAACAAAATCGACCGCCAAAAACTCGACCCCTACGCTCCGTCTCGATCTCGCAACTGCGAAAATGTACGTGTTTTGGCGTACTTGCGTGCGACATGGTAAGCCAGGTAAGGTATGGAATATGGTTCGAGTTTTTTTACGACCGATTTTTGTGTATACAATTTTACACGGAGATTCAGCGCGCGGACCAAGAAATACACGCAATGAATACGAAGCTAGAAGAGAGCGCGCGACCGCTCGTAATCGTTACGGGGGCGATTTGAGATCATTTCACTTTTTGATGTCGCCCCCGAAATCGGATTTTGAGCCTATTTCGGGGGCTGTTTATGGTCTTTCCGGGGCGATTCCGCCCTCCGCCCCCGTGTATTTTTTTGGCTGAAGAGGTTACTATCCACATATGTCTGAAAAGAAAGAAATTCCCCCCTATTCAGGTGAATGGAATGGTCGAGGACATGTATCATGAAACTTATATGAGTGATGAATATGGATTACTGCATTTAACATAGAGGGTAAGGGTTCACTGTGAAAGGTGGCTTTGCAAGATACATACATGACCAAAGTTTGGCAGGAATCCATCAATCGGTTCTTCAGATAACGCGATCACGAGCTGATTTTGCATACATAATGAGCCCTGTGACCTTTGACTTTTGACCTCATGACCCCAAAATCTAATCATTTCATTGGGTCTGCAAGATACATACATGACCAAAGTTTGGTAGGAATCCATCAATCGGTTCTTCAGATAAAGCGATCACAAGCTGTTTTTGCATACATAATGAGCCCTGTGACCTTTGACCTCGTGAACCCAAAATCGAATCATTTCATTGGCTTTGCAAGATACATACATGACCAAAGTTTGGCAGGAATCCATCAATTGGTTCTTCAGATAACGCAATCACGTGCTGTTTTTGCATACATAATGAGCCCTGTGACCTTTGACTTTTGACCTCGTGACCCCAATATCTAATCAGTTCATTGGCTCTGCAAGATACATACAGGACCAAAGTTTGGCAGGAATCCATCAATTGGTTCTTCAGATAACGCAATCACGTGTTGTTTTTGCATACATAATGAGCCCTGTGACCTTCGACCTCGTGAACCCAAAATCGAATCATTTCATTGGCTTTGCAAGATACATACATGACCAAAGTTTGGCAGGAATCCATCAGTCGGTTCTTCAGATAACGCGATCACAGGCTGTTTTTGCATACATAATGAGCCCTGAGACCTTTGACTTTTGACCTCGTGACCCCAATATCTAATCTGTTCATTGGCTCTGCAAGATACATACATGACCAAAGTTTGGCAGGAATCCATTAATTGGTTCTTCAGATAATGCAATCACGTGCTGTTTTTGCATACATAATGAGCCCTGTGACCTTTGACCTTTGAACTTGTGACCCCAAAATCTAATCTGTTCATCGGCTCTGCAAGATACATACATGACCAAAGTTTGGGAGGAATCCATCAATCGGTTCTTCAGATAACGCGATCACGAGAACAGGACGTCGTACAGACCAGGGGTGATAGTGAGCACTAAAAAAAAAATAGGGTTTTTTGTTTTCCACTCAACCACGCCCCCCTTCAGAAAAAATAAAATAAGAGGATTCGCAGGGAAAAAATGGCATCTAACAATATTCCCCCCTTTCAAGTAAGAAAATTGGGACAAAATTGAGAAAAAATAGCGCATAACATGGAAGAATAGAGAAAATAAAAGGGAAATCTGGAAATCAGGATGACATGGGGAAGAAGAAAAAAAAAATCAGGAAAAAGTAAAAAGAATCAGTAAACCGATTTAAATCAGGTTTTCATCAGGCCTGACTTACATAAAAACCTCCCCCTGCTTCCCCCCCCCCCCCCCCCGCCCCCCACTACACACAGGTGTAATCATATATCGGCTGGTGGTAAAAGGGTGTTGTGAACCCACATCACACAGCTCTCTGCACTCTTCTCAAACATGACAACCTCCCCCGCCCCCCCCCCCTTGCACACAGATGTTTTCATATTTCAGCTGGTGGTTAAAGGGTGTTATGAACCCACATCGCACAGCTCTATCCACTCTTCTCAAACGTGAATACCTCCCCCTGCCCCCCCCCCCCCTACACACAGGTGTAATCTTATATCAGCTGGTGGTAAAAGGGTGTTGTGCACCCACATCACACAGCTCTCTGCACTCTTCTCAAACATGACAACCTCCCCTGCCCCACCCCCCCCCTCCCTCCTACACACAGGTGTAATCTTATATCAGCTGGTGGTAAAAGGGTGTTGTGCACCCACATCACATAGCTCTCAGCACTCTTCTCAAACATGACAACCTCCCCTGCCCCACCCCCCCCCCCCCTCCTACACACAGGTGTAATCTTATATCAGCTGGTGGTAAAAGGGTGTTGTGCACCCACATCACACAGCTCTCTGCACTCTTCTCAAACATGACAACCCCCCCCCCCCCCTACACACAGCTGTAATCTTATATCAGCTGGTGGTTTAAGGGTGTTATGAACCCACATCACACAGCTCTCTCCACTCTTCTCAAACGTGACAACCTCCCCCTGCCTCCCTCCCCCCCCCCACCCTACACACAGGTGTAATCATATATTAGCTGGTGGTAAAAGGGTGTTGTGAACCAACATCACACAGCTCTCTGCACTCTTCTCAAACATGACAACCCCCCCCCCCTACCCACAGGTGAAAATATATTTCAGCTGGTGGTTAAAGGGTGTTGTGCACCCACATCACACAGCTCTCAGCACTCTTCTCAAACATGACAACCCCCCCCCCCCCCTACCCACAGGTGAAAATATATTTCAGCTGGTGGTTAAAGGATGTTGTGAACCAACATCTCACAGCTCTCTGCACTCTTCTCAAATATGACAACCTCCCCCTTCCTCCACCCCCCCCCCCTCTCCCCCTACACAAAGATGTTATCATATTTTAGCTGGTGGTTAAAGGGTGTTGTGAACCCACATCACACAGCTCTCTGCACTCTTCTCAAACATGACAACCTCCCACTGCCACCTCCCCCCCCCCCCCACACACATGTCTTATCATATATCAGCTGGTGGTAAAAGGGTGTTGTGAACCAACATCACACAGCTCTCTGCACTCTTCTCAAACATGACAACCCCCCCCCCCCTACACACAGGTGTTATCATATTTCAGCTGGTGGTTAAGGGTGTTATGAACCCACATTACACAGCTCTCTCCACTCTTCTCAAACGTGACAACCTCCCCCTGCCTCCACCCCACCCTACACACTGGTGTAATCATATATCAGCTGGTGGTAAAAGGGTGTTGTGAACCAACATCACACAGCTCTCGATCTGCACTCTTCTCAAACATGACCACCTCCCACTGCCACCTCCCCCCCCCCCCACACACACATGTCTTATCATATATCAGCTGGTGGTAAAAGGGTGTTGTGAACCAACATCACACAGCTCTCTGCACTCTTCTCAAACATGACAACCTCCCACTGCCACCTCCCCCCCCCCCCCCCACACACATGTCTTATCATATATCAGCTGGTGGTAAAAGGGTGTTGTGAACCAACATCACACAGCTCTCTGCACTCTTCTCAAACATGACAACCTCCCACTGCCACCTCCCCCCCCCCCCCCACACACATGTCTTATCATATATCAGCTGGTGGTAAAAGGGTGTTGTGAACCAACATCACACAGCTCTCTGCACTCTTCTCAAACATGACAACCCCCCCCCCCCTACACACAGGTGTTATCATATTTCAGGTGGTGGTTAAGGGTGTTATGAACCCACATCACACAGCTCTCTCCACTCTTCTCAAACGTGACAACCTCCCCCTGCCTCCACCCCACCCTACACACTGGTGTAATCATAAATCAGCTGGTGGTAAAAGGGTGTTGTGAACCAACATCACACAGCTCTCTGCACTCTTCTCAAACATGACAACCTCCCACTGCCACCTCCCCCCCCCCCCCCCACACACATGTCTTATCATATATCAGCTGGTGGTAAAAGGGTGTTGTGAACCAACATCACACAGCTCTCTGCACTCTTCTCAAACATGACAACCTCCCACTGCCATCTCCCCCCCCCCCCCACACACACATGTTTTATCATATATCAGCTGGTGGTAAAAGGGTGTTGTGAATCAACATCACACAGCTCTCTGCACTCTTCTCAAACGTGACAACCCCCCCCCCCCCCCCCCCCACACAGGTGTAATCATACATCAGCTGGTGGTAAAAGGGTGTTGCTAACCCACATCACACAGCTCTCTCCACTATTCTCAAACATGACAACCCCCACCCCCCCCCCCCTATATCAGCTGGTGGTAGAAGGATCTTCTCAAACATGACAACCCCCCCCCCCCCCTGCCTCCCCCACCCTGAACACAGGTAAAATCATATATCAGCTGGTGGTAAAGGGTGTTGTGAACCAACATCACACAGCTCTCTGCACTCTTCTCAAGCATGACAACCTCCCCCTGCTCCCCCCCTGAACACAGGTGAAGTCATATATCAGCTGCTGGTAAAGGGTGTTGTGAACCAACATCACACAGCTCTCTGCACTCTTCTCAAACATGACACCCCCCCCCCCCCCCCTACACACAGGTGTTATCATATTTCAGCTGGTGGTTAAGGGTGTTATGAACCCACATCACACAGCTCTCTCCACTCTTCTCAAATGTGACAACCCCCCCCCCCCCTGCCTCCACCTCTCCCTACACACAGGTGTAATCATATATCAGCTGGTGGTAAAAGGGTGTTGTGAACCAACATCACACAGCTCTCTGCACTCTTCTCAAACATGACAACCTCCCACTGCCACCCCCCCCCCCCCCAACACACATGTCTTATCATATATCAGCTTGTGGTAAAAGGGTGTTGTGAACCAACATCACACAGCTCTCTGCACTTTTCTCAAACATGACAACCTCCCACTGCCACCCCCCCCCCCCCCAACACACATGTCTTATCATATATCAGCTGGTGGTAAAAGGGTGTTGTGAACCAACATCACACAGCTCTCTGCACTCTTCTCAAACGTGACAACCCCCCCCCCCCCCCCATACACAGGTGTAATCATACATCAGCTGGTGGTAAAAGGGTGTTGCTAACCCACATCACACAGCTCTCTGCACTCTTCTCAAACATGACACCCCCCCCCCCCCCTACACACAGCTGTAATCTTATATCAGCTGGTGGTTTAAGGGTGTTATGAACCCACATCACACAGCTCTCTCCACTCTTCTCAAACGTGACAACCTCCCCCTGCCTCCCTCCCCCCCCCCCACCCTACACACAGGTGTAATCATATATCAGCTGGTGGTAAAAGGGTGTTGTGAACCAACATCACACAGCTCTCTGCACTCTTCTCAAACATGACAACCCCCCCCCCCTACCCACAGGTGAAATTATATTTTAGCTGGTGGTTAAAGGGTGTTGTGCACCCACATCACACAGCTCTCAGCACTCTTCTCAAACATGACAACCCCCCCCCCTACCCACAGGTGAAAATATATTTCAGCTGGTGGTTAAAGGGTGTTGTGAACCAACATCTCACAGCTCTCTGCACTCTTCTCAAATATGACAACCTCCCCCTTCCTCCACCCCCCCCCCCCCCCCTCTCCCCCTACACAAAGATGTTATCATATTTTAGCTGGTGGTTAAAGGGTGTTGTGAACCCACATCACACAGCTCTCTGCACTCTTCTCAAACATGACAACCTCCCACTGCCACCTCCCCCCCCCCCCACACACATGTCTTATCATATATCAGCTGGTGGTAAAAGGGTGTTGTGAACCAACATCACACAGCTCTCTGCACTCTTCTCAAACATGACAACCCCCCCCCCCCCCTACACACAGGTGTTATCATATTTCAGCTGGTGGTTAAGGGTGTTATGAACCCACATCACACAGCTCTCTCCACTCTTCTCAAATGTGACAACCTCCCCCTGCCTCCACCCCTCCCTACACACAGGTGTAATCATATATCAGCTGGTGGTAAAAGGGTGTTGTGAACCAACATCACACAGCTCTCTGCACTCTTCTCAAACATGACAACCTCCCACTGCCACCCCCCCCCCCCCAACACACATGTCTTATCATATATCAGCTTGTGGTAAAAGGGTGTTGTGAACCAACATCACACAGCTCTCTGCACTTTTCTCAAACATGACAACCTCCCACTGCCACCTCCCCCCCCCCCCCCCACACACATGTCTTATCATATATCAGCTGGTGGTAAAAGGGTGTTGTGAACCAACATCACACAGCTCTCTGCACTCTTCTCAAACGTGACAACCCCCCCCCCCCCCATACACAGGTGTAATCATACATCAGCTGGTGGTAAAAGGGTGTTGCTAACCCACATCACACAGCTCTCTGCACTCTTCTCAAACATGACACCCCCCCCCCCCTACACACAGCTGTAATCTTATATCAGCTGGTGGTTTAAGGGTGTTATGAACCCACATCACACAGCTCTCTCCACTCTTCTCAAACGTGACAACCTCCCCCTGCCTCCCTCCCCCCCCCCCCACCCTACACACAGGTGTAATCATATATCAGCTGGTGGTAAAAGGGTGTTGTGAACCAACATCACACAGCTCTCTGCACTCTTCTCAAACATGACAACCCCCCCCCCCCTACCCACAGGTGAAATTATATTTTAGCTGGTGGTTAAAGGGTGTTGTGCACCCACATCACACAGCTCTCAGCACTCTTCTCAAACATGACAACCCCCCCCCCTACCCACAGGTGAAAATATATTTCAGCTGGTGGTTAAAGGGTGTTGTGAACCAACATCTCACAGCTCTCTGCACTCTTCTCAAATATGACAACCTCCCCCTTCCTCCACCCCCCCCCCCCCCCCCTCTCCCCCTACACAAAGATGTTATCATATTTTAGCTGGTGGTTAAAGGGTGTTGTGAACCCACATCACACAGCTCTCTGCACTCTTCTCAAACATGACAACCTCCCACTGCCACCTCCCCCCCCCCACACACATGTCTTATCATATATCAGCTGGTGGTAAAAGGGTGTTGTGAACCAACATCACACAGCTCTCTGCACTCTTCTCAAACATGACAACCCCCCCCCCCCCTACACACAGGTGTTATCATATTTCAGCTGGTGGTTAAGGGTGTTATGAACCCACATCACACAGCTCTCTCCACTCTTCTCAAATGTGACAACCTCCCCCTGCCTCCACCCCTCCCTACACACAGGTGTAATCATATATCAGCTGGTGGTAAAAGGGTGTTGTGAACCAACATCACACAGCTCTCTGCACTCTTCTCAAACATGACAACCTCCCACTGCCACCCCCCCCCCCCCAACACACATGTCTTATCATATATCAGCTTGTGGTAAAAGGGTGTTGTGAACCAACATCACACAGCTCTCTGCACTTTTCTCAAACATGACAACCTCCCACTGCCACCTCCCCCCCCCCCCCCACACACATGTCTTATCATATATCAGCTGGTGGTAAAAGGGTGTTGTGAACCAACATCACACAGCTCTCTGCACTCTTCTCAAACGTGACAACCCCCCCCCCCCCCCATACACAGGTGTAATCATACATCAGCTGGTGGTAAAAGGGTGTTGCTAACCCACATCACACAGCTCTCTGCACTCTTCTCAAACATGACACCCCCCCCCCCCTACACACAGCTGTAATCTTATATCAGCTGGTGGTTTAAGGGTGTTATGAACCCACATCACACAGCTCTCTCCACTCTTCTCAAACGTGACAACCTCCCCCTGCCTCCCTCCCCCCCCCCCCCACCCTACACACAGGTGTAATCATATATCAGCTGGTGGTAAAAGGGTGTTGTGAACCAACATCACACAGCTCTCTGCACTCTTCTCAAACATGACAACCCCCCCCCCCTACCCACAGGTGAAATTATATTTTAGCTGGTGGTTAAAGGGTGTTGTGCACCCACATTACACAGCTCTCAGCACTCTTCTCAAACATGACAACCCCCCCCCTACCCACAGGTGAAAATATATTTCAGCTGGTGGTTAAAGGGTGTTGTGAACCAACATCTCACAGCTCTCTGCACTCTTCTCAAATATGACAACCTCCCCCTTCCTCCACCCCCCCCCCCCCCTCTCCCCCTACACAAAGATGTTATCATATTTTAGCTGGTGGTTAAAGGGTGTTGTGAACCCACATCACACAGCTCTCTGCACTCTTCTCAAACATGACAACCTCCCACTGCCACCTCCCCCCCCCCCCCCACACACATGTCTTATCATATATCAGCTGGTGGTAAAAGGGTGTTGTGAACCAACATCACACAGCTCTCTGCACTCTTCTCAAACATGACAACCCCCCCCCCCCCTACACACAGGTGTTATCATATTTCAGCTGGTGGTTAAGGGTGTTATGAACCCACATCACACAGCTCTCTCCACTCTTCTCAAACGTGACAACCTCCCCCTGCCTCCACCCCACCCTACACACTGGTGTAATCATATATCAGCTGGTGGTAAAAGGGTGTTGTGAACCAACATCACACAGCTCTCTGCACTCTTCTCAAACATGACAACCTCCCACTGCCACCTCCCCCCCCCCCCCCACACACATGTCTTATCATATATCAGCTGGTGGTAAAAGGGTGTTGTGAACCAACATCACACAGCTCTCTGCACTCTTCTCAAACATGACAACCTCCCACTGCCACCTCCCCCCCCCCCCACACACACATGTTTTATCATATATCAGCTGGTGGTAAAAGGGTGTTGTGAACCAACATCACACAGCTCTCTGCACTCTTCTCAAACGTGACAACCCCCCCCCCCCCCACACAGGTGTAATCATACATCAGCTGGTGGTAAAAGGGTGTTGCTAACCCACATCACACAGCTCTCTCCACTATTCTCAAACATGACAACCCCCCCCCCCCCTACACACAGGTGTTATCATATTTCAGCTGATGGTTAAGGGTGTTATGAACCCACATCACACAGCTCTCTCCACTCTTCTCAAACGTGACAACCTCCCCCTGCCTCCACCCCACCCTACACACTGGTGTAATCATATATCAGCTGGTGGTAAAAGGGTGTTGTGAACCAACATCACACAGCTCTCGATCTGCACTCTTCTCAAACATGACAACCTCCCACTGCCACCTCCCCCCCCCCCCACACACATGTCTTATCATATATCAGCTGGTGGTAAAAGGGTGTTGTGAACCAACATCACACAGCTCTCTGCACTCTTCTCAAACATGACAACCTCCCACTGCCACCTCCCCCCCCCCCCACACACATGTCTTATCATATATCAGCTGGTGGTAAAAGGGTGTTGTGAACCAACATCACACAGCTCTCTGCACTCTTCTCAAACATGACAACCTCCCACTGCCACCTCCCCCCCCCCCCCCCACACACATGTCTTATCATATATCAGCTGGTGGTAAAAGGATGTTGTGAACCAACATCACACAGCTCTCTGCACTCTTCTCAAACATGACAACCCCCCCCCCCCCCCTACACACAGGTGTTATCATATTTCAGGTGGTGGTTAAGGGTGTTATGAACCCACATCACACAGCTCTCTCCACTCTTCTCAAACGTGACAACCTCCCCCTGCCTCCACCCCACCCTACACACTGGTGTAATCATAAATCAGCTGGTGGTAAAAGGGTGTTGTGAACCAACATCACACAGCTCTCTGCACTCTTCTCAAACATGACAACCTCCCACTGCCACCTCCCCCCCCCCCCACACACACATGTCTTATCATATATCAGCTGGTGGTAAAAGGGTGTTGTGAACCAACATCACACAGCTCTCTGCACTCTTCTCAAACATGACAACCTCCCACTGCCACCTCCCCCCCCCCCCCACACACACATGTTTTATCATATATCAGCTGGTGGTAAAAGGGTGTTGTGAATCAACATCACACAGCTCTCTGCACTCTTCTCAAACGTGACAATCCCCCCCCCCCACACAGGTGTAATCATACATCAGCTGGTGGTAAAAGGGTGTTGCTAACCCACATCACACAGCTCTCTCCACTATTTTCAAACATGACAACCCCCCCCCCCCTATATCAGCTGGTGGTAAAAGGATCTTCTCAAACATGAAAACCCCCCCCCCCTGCCTCCCCCACCCTGAACACAGGTAAAATCATATATCAGCTGGTGGTAAAGGGTGTTGTGAACCAACATCACACAGCTCTCTGCACTCTTCTCAAACATGACAACCTCCCCCTGCTCCCCCCCCCCCCCTGAACACAGGTGAAGTCATATATCAGCTGCTGGTAAAGGGTGTTGTGAACCAACATCACACAGCTCTCTGCACTCTTCTCAAACATGACAACCCCCCCCCCCCCTACACACAGGTGTTATCATATTTCAGCTGGTGGTTAAGGGTGTTATGAACCCACATCACACAGCTCTCTCCACTCTTCTCAAACGTGACAACCTCCCCCTGCCTCCACCCCACCCTACACACAGGTGTAATCATATATCAGCTGGTGGTAAAAGGGTGTTGTGAACCAACATCACACAGCTCTCTGCACTCTTCTCAAACATGACAACCTCCCACTGCCACCCCCCCCCCCCCCCCGACACACATGTCTTATCATATATCAGCTTGTGGTAAAAGGGTGTTGTGAACCAACATCACACAGCTCTCTGCACTTTTCTCAAACATGACAACCCCCCCCCTATATCAGCTGGTGGTAAAAGGATCTTCTCAAACATGACAACCCCCCCCCCCCCCTGCCTCCCCCACCCTGAACACAGGTAAAATCATATATCAGCTGGTGGTAAAGGGCGTTGTGAACCCACATCATACAGCTCTCAGCACTCATCTCAAACATGACGACCTCCCCCCCCCCCTACACACAGATGTTATCATATATCAGCTGGTGGTAAAAGGGTGTTGTGCACCCACATCACACAGCTCTCAGCACTCTTCTAAAACATGACAACCCCCCCCCCCCCTTACCCACAGGTGTAAATATATTTCAGCTGGTGGTTAAAGGGTGTTGTGAACCCACATCACACAGCTCGCTGCACTCTTCTCAAACATGACAACCCCCCCCCCCCTATATCAGCTGGTGGTAAAAGGATCTTCTCAAACATGACAACCTCCCCCTGCCTCCCCCCCCCCCTCCCCCCCCCCCCCCCACTACACACAGGTGTAATCATATATCAGCTGGGGGTAAAAGGGTGTTGTGAACCAACATCACACAGCTCTCGATCTGCACTCTTCTCAAACATGACAACCTCCCACTGCCACCTCCCCCCCCCCCCCCCACACACATGTCTTATCATATATCAGCTGGTGGTAAAAGGGTGTTGTGAACCAACATCACACAGCTCTCTGCACTCTTCTCAAACATGACAACCTCCCACTGCCACCTCCCCCCCCCCCCCCCACACACATGTCTTATCATATATCAGCTGGTGGTAAAAGGGTGTTGTGAACCAACATCACACAGCTCTCTGCACTCTTCTCAAACATGACAACCTCCCACTGCCACCTCCCCCCCCCCCCCCCCCCACACACATGTCTTATCATATATCAGCTGGTGGTAAAAGGATGTTGTGAACCAACATCACACAGCTCTCTGCACTCTTCTCAAACATGACAACCCCCCCCCCCCCCCTACACACAGGTGTTATCATATTTCAGGTGGTGGTTAAGGGTGTTATGAACCCACATCACACAGCTCTCTCCACTCTTCTCAAACGTGACAACCTCCCCCTGCCTCCACCCCACCCTACACACTGGTGTAATCATAAATCAGCTGGTGGTAAAAGGGTGTTGTGAACCAACATCACACAGCTCTCTGCACTCTTCTCAAACATGACAACCTCCCACTGCCACCTCCCCCCCCCCCCACACACACATGTCTTATCATATATCAGCTGGTGGTAAAAGGGTGTTGTGAACCAACATCACACAGCTCTCTGCACTCTTCTCAAACATGACAACCTCCCCCTGCCTCCCCCGCCCCCTGAACACAGGTGAAATCATATATCAGCTGGTGGTAAAGGGTGTTGTGAACCCACATCACACAGCTCCCTGCACTCGTCTAACATGACAACCTCCCCCTGCCTCCCCCCCCCCTGAACACAGGTGAAATCATATATCAGCTGGTGGTAAAGGGTGTTGTTAACCAACATCACACAGCTCTCTGCACTCTTCTCAAACATGACAACCTCCCCTGCCTCCCCCCCCCCCATGAACACAGGTGAAATCATATATCAGCTGGTGGAAAAGGGTGTTGTGAACCAACATCACACAGCTCCCTGCACTCTTCTCAAACATGACAACCTCCCCCTGCCCCCCCCCCTGAACACAGGTGAAATCATATATCAGCTGGTGGTAAAGGGTGTTGTGAACCAACATCACACAGCCCTCAGCACTCTTCTCAAACATGACAACCCCCCCCCCCCCTACACACAGATGTTATCATATTTCAGCTGGTGGTAAAAGGGTGTTGTGAACCAACATCACACAGCCCTCAGCACTCTTCTCAAACATGACAACCCCCCCCCCCCTACACACAGATGTAATCATATTTCAGCTGGTGGTAAAAGGGTGTTGTGAACCAACATCACACAGCTCTCTCTCCACTCTTCTCAAACATGACAACCCCCCCCCCCCCTACACAAAGATGTAATCATATTTCAGCTGGTGGTAAAAGGGTGTTGTGAACCCACATCACACAGCTCTCAGCACTCTTCTCAAACATGACAACCCCCCCCCCCCTACCCACAGGTGAAAATATATTTCAGCTGGTGGTTAAAGGGTGTTGTGAACCAACATCTCACAGCTCTCTGCACTCTTCTCAAATATGACAACCTCCCCCTTCCTCCACCCCCCCCCCCCCTCTCCCCCTACACAAAGATGTTATCATATTTTAGCTGGTGGTTAAAGGGTGTTGTGAACCCACATCACACAGCTCTCTGCACTCTTCTCAAACATGACAACCTCCCACTGCCACCTCCCCCCCCCCCCCCCACACACATGTCTTATCATATATCAGCTGGTGGTAAAAGGGTGTTGTGAACCAACATCACACAGCTCTCTGCACTCTTCTCAAACATGACAACCCCCCCCCCCCCTACACACAGGTGTTATCATATTTCAGCTGGTGGTTAAGGGTGTTATGAACCCACATCACACAGCTCTCTCCACTCTTCTCAAACGTGACAACCTCCCCCTGCCTCCACCCCACCCTACACACTGGTGTAATCATATATCAGCTGGTGGTAAAAGGGTGTTGTGAACCAACATCACACAGCTCTCTGCACTCTTCTCAAACATGACAACCTCCCACTGCCACCTCCCCCCCCCCCCCCCCACACACATGTCTTATCATATATCAGCTGGTGGTAAAAGGGTGTTGTGAACCAACATCACACAGCTCTCTGCACTCTTCTCAAACATGACAACCTCCCACTGCCACCTCCCCCCCCCCCCCCACACACACATGTTTTATCATATATCAGCTGGTGGTAAAAGGGTGTTGTGAACCAACATCACACAGCTCTCTGCACTCTTCTCAAACGTGACAACCCCCCCCCCCCCCCCACACAGGTGTAATCATACATCAGCTGGTGGTAAAAGGGTGTTGCTAACCCACATCACACAGCTCTCTCCACTATTCTCAAACATGACAACCCCCCCCCCCCCTACACACAGGTGTTATATTTCAGCTGGTGGTTAAGGGTGTTATGAACCCACATCACACAGCTCTCTCCACTCTTCTCAAACGTGACAACCTCCCCCTGCCTCCACCCCACCCTACACACTGGTGTAATCATATATCAGCTGGTGGTAAAAGGGTGTTGTGAACCAACATCACACAGCTCTCGATCTGCACTCTTCTCAAACATGACAACCTCCCACTGCCACCTCCCCCCCCCCCCCCACACACATGTCTTATCATATATCAGCTGGTGGTAAAAGGGTGTTGTGAACCAACATCACACAGCTCTCTGCACTCTTCTCAAACATGACAACCTCCCACTGCCACCTCCCCCCCCCCCCCCCACACACATGTCTTATCATATATCAGCTGGTGGTAAAAGGGTGTTGTGAACCAACATCACACAGCTCTCTGCACTCTTCTCAAACATGACAACCTCCCACTGCCACCTCCCCCCCCCCCCCCCCCACACACATGTCTTATCATATATCAGCTGGTGGTAAAAGGATGTTGTGAACCAACATCACACAGCTCTCTGCACTC
The DNA here is from genome assembly GCA_035222895.1 of Strongylocentrotus droebachiensis. NCBI lineage: Eukaryota > Metazoa > Echinodermata > Echinoidea > Camarodonta > Strongylocentrotidae > Strongylocentrotus > Strongylocentrotus droebachiensis. The sequence continues at coordinate 15,190 of JAVYIG010000096.1, forward strand.
TTCTCAAACATGACAACCCCCCCCCCCCCTACACACAGGTGTTATCATATTTCAGGTGGTGGTTAAGGGTGTTATGAACCCACATCACACAGCTCTCTCCACTCTTCTCAAACGTGACAACCTCCCCCTGCCTCCACCCCACCCTACACACTGGTGTAATCATAAATCAGCTGGTGGTAAAAGGGTGTTGTGAACCAACATCACACAGCTCTCTGCACTCTTCTCAAACATGACAACCTCCCACTGCCACCTCCCCCCCCCCACACACACATGTCTTATCATATATCAGCTGGTGGTAAAAGGGTGTTGTGAACCAACATCACACAGCTCTCTGCACTCTTCTCAAACATGACAACCTCCCACTGCCACCTCCCCCCCCCCCCCCCACACACACATGTTTTATCATATATCAGCTGGTGGTAAAAGGGTGTTGTGAATCAACATCACACAGCTCTCTGCACTCTTCTCAAACGTGACAATCCCCCCCCCCCCCCCACACAGGTGTAATCATACATCAGCTGGTGGTAAAAGGGTGTTGCTAACCCACATCACACAGCTCTCTCCACTATTCTCAAACATGACAACCCCCCCCCCCCTATATCAGCTGGTGGTAAAAGGATCTTCTCAAACATGACAACCCCCCCCCCCCCCCCCCCCCTGCCTCCCCCACCCTGAACACAGGTAAAATCATATATCAGCTGGTGGTAAAGGGTGTTGTGAACCAACATCACACAGCTCTCTGCACCCTTCTCAAACATGACAACCTCCCCCTGCTCCCCCCCCCCCCCCCTGAACACAGGTGAAGTCATATATCAGCTGCTGGTAAAGGGTGTTGTGAACCAACATCACACAGCTCTCTGCACTCTTCTCAAACATGACAACCCCCCCCCCCCCCTACACACAGGTGTTATCATATTTCAGCTGGTGGTTAAGGGTGTTATGAACCCACATCACACAGCTCTCTCCACTCTTCTCAAACGTGACAACCTCCCCCTGCCTCCACCCCACCCTACACACAGGTGTAATCATATATCAGCTGGTGGTAAAAGGGTGTTGTGAACCAACATCACACAGCTCTCTGCACTCTTCTCAAACATGACAACCTCCCACTGCCACCCCCCCCCCCGACACACATGCCTTATCATATATCAGCTTGTGGTAAAAGGGTGTTGTGAACCAACATCACACAGCTCTCTGCACTTTTCTCAAACATGACAACCTCCCACTGCCACCTCCCCCCCCCCCCCCCCACACACATGTCTTATCATATATCAGCTGGTGGTAAAAGGGTGTTGTGAACCAACATCACACAGCTCTCTGCACTCTTCTCAAACGTGACAACCCCCCCCCCCCCCCACACACAGGTGTAATCATACATCAGCTGGTGGTAAAAGGGTGTTGCTAACCCACATCACACAGCTCTCTCCACTCTTCTCAAACATGACAACCCCCCCCCCCCTATATCAGCTGGTGGTAAAAGGATCTTCTCAAACATGACAACACCCCCCCCCCCTGCCTCCCCCACCCTGAACACAGGTAAAATCATATATCAGCTGGTGGTAAAGGGCGTTGTGAACCCACATCATACAGCTCTCAGCACTCATCTCAAACATGACGACCTCCCCCCCCCCCCTACACACAGATGTTATCATATATCAGCTGGTGGTAAAAGGGTGTTGTGCACCCACATCACACAGCTCTCAGCACTCTTCTAAAACATGACAACCCCCCCCCCCCTTACCCACAGGTGTAAATATATTTCAGCTGGTGGTTAAAGGGTGTTGTGAACCCACATCACACAGCTCGCTGCACTCTTCTCAAACATGACAACCCCCCCCCCCCCTATATCAGCTGGTGGTAAAAGGATCTTCTCAAACATGACAACCTCCCCCTGCCTCCCCCCCCCCCCCCTCCCCCCCCCCCCACTACACACAGGTGTAATCATATATCAGCTGGGGGTAAAAGGGTGTTGTGAACCCACATCACACAGCTCGCTGCACTCTTCTCAAACGTGACAACCTCCCCCTGCCTCCACCCCACCCTACACACAGGTGTAATCATATATCAGCTGGTGGTAAAAGGGTGTTGTGAACCCACATCACACAGCTCTCTCCACTCTTCTCAAACATGACAACGGTGTTGTGAACCCACATCACACAGCTCTCTCAACTCTTCTCAAACATTAAAACCTCCCACTGCAACCTCCCCCCCCCCCCCACACACAGGTCTTATCATATATCAGCTGGTGGTAAAAGGGTGTTGTGAACCAACATCACACAGCTCTCTCCACTCTTCTCAAACATGACACCCCCCCCCCCCCTATATCAGCTGGTGGTAAAGGGTGTTGTGAACCAACATCACACAGCTCTCTGCACTCTTCTCAAACATGACAACCTCCCCCTGCCTCCCCCCCCCCCTGAACACAGGTGAAATCATATATCAGCTGGTGGTAAAGGGTGTTGTGAACCAACATCACACAGCTCTCTGCACTCTTCTCAAACATGACAACCTCCCCCTGCCTCCCCCGCCCCCTGAACACAGGTGAAATCATATATCAGCTGGTGGTAAAGGGTGTTGTGAACCCACATCACACAGCTCCCTGCACTCGTCTAACATGACAACCTCCCCCTGCCTCCCCCCCCCCCCCTGAACACAGGTGAAATCATATATCAGCTGGTGGTAAAGGGTGTTGTTAACCAACATCACACAGCTCTCTGCACTCTTCTCAAACATGACAACCTCCCCTGCCTCCCCCCCCCCCCCCCCATGAACACAGGTGAAATCATATATCAGCTGGTGGTAAAAGGGTGTTGTGAACCAACATCACACAGCTCTCTGCACTCTTCTCAAACATGACAACCTCCCACTGCCACCTCCCCCCCCCCCCACACACATGTCTTATCATATATCAGCTGGTGGTAAAAGGGTGTTGTGAACCAACATCACACAGCTCTCTGCACTCTTCTCAAACATGACAACCTCCCACTGCCACCTCCCCCCCCCCCCCCCACACACATGTCTTATCATATATCAGCTGGTGGTAAAAGGGTGTTGTGAACCAACATCACACAGCTCTCTGCACTCTTCTCAAACATGACAACCTCCCACTGCCACCTCCCCCCCCCCCCACACACATGTCTTATCATATATCAGCTGGTGGTAAAAGGGTGTTGTGAACCAACATCACACAGCTCTCTGCACTCTTCTCAAACATGACAACCCCCCCCCCCCCTACACACAGGTGTTATCATATTTCAGGTGGTGGTTAAGGGTGTTATGAACCCACATCACACAGCTCTCTCCACTCTTCTCAAACGTGACAACCTCCCCCTGCCTCCACCCCACCCTACACACTGGTGTAATCATAAATCAGCTGGTGGTAAAAGGGTGTTGTGAACCAACATCACACAGCTCTCTGCACTCTTCTCAAACATGACAACCTCCCACTGCCACCTCCCCCCCCCCCACACACATGTCTTATCATATATCAGCTGGTGGTAAAAGGGTGTTGTGAACCAACATCACACAGCTCTCTGCACTCTTCTCAAACATGACAACCTCCCACTGCCACCTCCCCCCCCCCCCCCCACACACACATGTTTTATCATATATCAGCTGGTGGTAAAAGGGTGTTGTGAATCAACATCACACAGCTCTCTGCACTCTTCTCAAACGTGACAACCCCCCCCCCCCCCCCACACAGGTGTAATCATACATCAGCTGGTGGTAAAAGGGTGTTGCTAACCCACATCACACAGCTCTCTCCACTATTCTCAAACATGACAACCCCCACCCCCCCCCCTATATCAGCTGGTGGTAGAAGGATCTTCTCAAACATGACAACCCCCCCCCCCCCCCTGCCTCCCCCACCCTGAACACAGGTAAAATCATATATCAGCTGGTGGTAAAGGGTGTTGTGAACCAACATCACACAGCTCTCTGCACTCTTCTCAAGCATGACAACCTCCCCCTGCTCCCCCCCCTGAACACAGGTGAAGTCATATATCAGCTGCTGGTAAAGGGTGTTGTGAACCAACATCACACAGCTCTCTGCACTCTTCTCAAACATGACACCCCCCCCCCCCCCTACACACAGGTGTTATCATATTTCAGCTGGTGGTTAAGGGTGTTATGAACCCACATCACACAGCTCTCTCCACTCTTCTCAAATGTGACAACCCCCCCCCCCCCTGCCTCCACCTCTCCCTACACACAGGTGTAATCATATATCAGCTGGTGGTAAAAGGGTGTTGTGAACCAACATCACACAGCTCTCTGCACTCTTCTCAAACATGACAACCTCCCACTGCCACCCCCCCCCCCCCCAACACACATGTCTTATCATATATCAGCTTGTGGTAAAAGGGTGTTGTGAACCAACATCACACAGCTCTCTGCACTTTTCTCAAACATGACAACCTCCCACTGCCACCCCCCCCCCCCCCCAACACACATGTCTTATCATATATCAGCTGGTGGTAAAAGGGTGTTGTGAACCAACATCACACAGCTCTCTGCACTCTTCTCAAACGTGACAACCCCCCCCCCCCCCATACACAGGTGTAATCATACATCAGCTGGTGGTAAAAGGGTGTTGCTAACCCACATCACACAGCTCTCTGCACTCTTCTCAAACATGACACCCCCCCCCCCCTACACACAGCTGTAATCTTATATCAGCTGGTGGTTTAAGGGTGTTATGAACCCACATCACACAGCTCTCTCCACTCTTCTCAAACGTGACAACCTCCCCCTGCCTCCCTCCCCCCCCCCACCCTACACACAGGTGTAATCATATATCAGCTGGTGGTAAAAGGGTGTTGTGAACCAACATCACACAGCTCTCTGCACTCTTCTCAAACATGACAACCCCCCCCCCCTACCCACAGGTGAAATTATATTTTAGCTGGTGGTTAAAGGGTGTTGTGCACCCACATCACACAGCTCTCAGCACTCTTCTCAAACATGACAACCCCCCCCCCCCTACCCACAGGTGAAAATATATTTCAGCTGGTGGTTAAAGGGTGTTGTGAACCAACATCTCACAGCTCTCTGCACTCTTCTCAAATATGACAACCTCCCCCTTCCTCCACCCCCCCCCCCCTCTCCCCCTACACAAAGATGTTATCATATTTTAGCTGGTGGTTAAAGGGTGTTGTGAACCCACATCACACAGCTCTCTGCACTCTTCTCAAACATGACAACCTCCCACTGCCACCTCCCCCCCCCCCCACACACATGTCTTATCATATATCAGCTGGTGGTAAAAGGGTGTTGTGAACCAACATCACACAGCTCTCTGCACTCTTCTCAAACATGACAACCCCCCCCCCCCCTACACACAGGTGTTATCATATTTCAGCTGGTGGTTAAGGGTGTTATGAACCCACATCACACAGCTCTCTCCACTCTTCTCAAATGTGACAACCTCCCCCTGCCTCCACCCCTCCCTACACACAGGTGTAATCATATATCAGCTGGTGGTAAAAGGGTGTTGTGAACCAACATCACACAGCTCTCTGCACTCTTCTCAAACATGACAACCTCCCACTGCCACCCCCCCCCCCCCAACACACATGTCTTATCATATATCAGCTTGTGGTAAAAGGGTGTTGTGAACCAACATCACACAGCTCTCTGCACTTTTCTCAAACATGACAACCTCCCACTGCCACCTCCCCCCCCCCCCACACACATGTCTTATCATATATCAGCTGGTGGTAAAAGGGTGTTGTGAACCAACATCACACAGCTCTCTGCACTCTTCTCAAACGTGACAACCCCCCCCCCCCATACACAGGTGTAATCATACATCAGCTGGTGGTAAAAGGGTGTTGCTAACCCACATCACACAGCTCTCTGCACTCTTCTCAAACATGACACCCCCCCCCCCCCTACACACAGCTGTAATCTTATATCAGCTGGTGGTTTAAGGGTGTTATGAACCCACATCACACAGCTCTCTCCACTCTTCTCAAACGTGACAACCTCCCCCTGCCTCCCTCCCCCCCCCCCCACCCTACACACAGGTGTAATCATATATCAGCTGGTGGTAAAAGGGTGTTGTGAACCAACATCACACAGCTCTCTGCACTCTTCTCAAACATGACAACCCCCCCCCCCCCTACCCACAGGTGAAATTATATTTTAGCTGGTGGTTAAAGGGTGTTGTGCACCCACATTACACAGCTCTCAGCACTCTTCTCAAACATGACAACCCCCCCCCTACCCACAGGTGAAAATATATTTCAGCTGGTGGTTAAAGGGTGTTGTGAACCAACATCTCACAGCTCTCTGCACTCTTCTCAAATATGACAACCTCCCCCTTCCTCCACCCCCCCCCCCCTCTCCCCCTACACAAAGATGTTATCATATTTTAGCTGGTGGTTAAAGGGTGTTGTGAACCCACATCACACAGCTCTCTGCACTCTTCTCAAACATGACAACCTCCCACTGCCACCTCCCCCCCCCCCCCCCCCACACACATGTCTTATCATATATCAGCTGGTGGTAAAAGGGTGTTGTGAACCAACATCACACAGCTCTCTGCACTCTTCTCAAACATGACAACCCCCCCCCCCCCCCTACACACAGGTGTTATCATATTTCAGCTGGTGGTTAAGGGTGTTATGAACCCACATCACACAGCTCTCTCCACTCTTCTCAAACGTGACAACCTCCCCCTGCCTCCACCCCACCCTACACACTGGTGTAATCATATATCAGCTGGTGGTAAAAGGGTGTTGTGAACCAACATCACACAGCTCTCTGCACTCTTCTCAAACATGACAACCTCCCACTGCCACCTCCCCCCCCCCCCCCCCCCACACACATGTCTTATCATATATCAGCTGGTGGTAAAAGGGTGTTGTGAACCAACATCACACAGCTCTCTGCACTCTTCTCAAACATGACAACCTCCCACTGCCACCTCCCCCCCCCCCCCCACACACACATGTTTTATCATATATCAGCTGGTGGTAAAAGGGTGTTGTGAACCAACATCACACAGCTCTCTGCACTCTTCTCAAACGTGACAACCCCCCCCCCCCCCCCACACAGGTGTAATCATACATCAGCTGGTGGTAAAAGGGTGTTGCTAACCCACATCACACAGCTCTCTCCACTATTCTCAAACATGACAACCCCCCCCCCCTACACACAGGTGTTATCATATTTCAGCTGGTGGTTAAGGGTGTTATGAACCCACATCACACAGCTCTCTCCACTCTTCTCAAACGTGACAACCTCCCCCTGCCTCCACCCCACCCTACACACTGGTGTAATCATATATCAGCTGGTGGTAAAAGGGTGTTGTGAACCAACATCACACAGCTCTCGATCTGCACTCTTCTCAAACATGACAACCTCCCACTGCCACCTCCCCCCCCCCCCCCCCCACACACATGTCTTATCATATATCAGCTGGTGGTAAAAGGGTGTTGTGAACCAACATCACACAGCTCTCTGCACTCTTCTCAAACATGACAACCTCCCACTGCCACCTCCCCCCCCCCCCCCCCACACACATGTCTTATCATATATCAGCTGGTGGTAAAAGGGTGTTGTGAACCAACATCACACAGCTCTCTGCACTCTTCTCAAACATGACAACCTCCCACTGCCACCTCCCCCCCCCCCCCCCCACACACATGTCTTATCATATATCAGCTGGTGGTAAAAGGATGTTGTGAACCAACATCACACAGCTCTCTGCACTCTTCTCAAACATGACAACCCCCCCCCCCCCCCCCTACACACAGGTGTTATCATATTTCAGGTGGTGGTTAAGGGTGTTATGAACCCACATCACACAGCTCTCTCCACTCTTCTCAAACGTGACAACCTCCCCCTGCCTCCACCCCACCCTACACACTGGTGTAATCATAAATCAGCTGGTGGTAAAAGGGTGTTGTGAACCAACATCACACAGCTCTCTGCACTCTTCTCAAACATGACAACCTCCCACTGCCACCTCCCCCCCCCCCCCACACACACATGTCTTATCATATATCAGCTGGTGGTAAAAGGGTGTTGTGAACCAACATCACACAGCTCTCTGCACTCTTCTCAAACATGACAACCTCCCACTGCCACCTCCCCCCCCCCCCCCACACACACATGTTTTATCATATATCAGCTGGTGGTAAAAGGGTGTTGTGAATCAACATCACACAGCTCTCTGCACTCTTCTCAAACGTGACAATCCCCCCCCCCCCCACACAGGTGTAATCATACATCAGCTGGTGGTAAAAGGGTGTTGCTAACCCACATCACACAGCTCTCTCCACTATTTTCAAACATGACAACCCCCCCCCCCCCCTATATCAGCTGGTGGTAAAAGGATCTTCTCAAACATGACAACCCCCCCCCCCTGCCTCCCCCACCCTGAACACAGGTAAAATCATATATCAGCTGGTGGTAAAGGGTGTTGTGAACCAACATCACACAGCTCTCTGCACTCTTCTCAAACATGACAACCTCCCCCTGCTCCCCCCCCCCCCCTGAACACAGGTGAAGTCATATATCAGCTGCTGGTAAAGGGTGTTGTGAACCAACATCACACAGCTCTCTGCACTCTTCTCAAACATGACAACCCCCCCCCCCCCCCTACACACAGGTGTTATCATATTTCAGCTGGTGGTTAAGGGTGTTATGAACCCACATCACACAGCTCTCTCCACTCTTCTCAAACGTGACAACCTCCCCCTGCCTCCACCCCACCCTACACACAGGTGTAATCATATATCAGCTGGTGGTAAAAGGGTGTTGTGAACCAACATCACACAGCTCTCTGCACTCTTCTCAAACATGACAACCTCCCACTGCCACCCCCCCCCCCCCCCCGACACACATGTCTTATCATATATCAGCTTGTGGTAAAAGGGTGTTGTGAACCAACATCACACAGCTCTCTGCACTTTTCTCAAACATGACAACCCCCCCCCCCCCCCTATATCAGCTGGTGGTAAAAGGATCTTCTCAAACATGACAACCCCCCCCCCCCCCCTGCCTCCCCCACCCTGAACACAGGTAAAATCATATATCAGCTGGTGGTAAAGGGCGTTGTGAACCCACATCATACAGCTCTCAGCACTCATCTCAAACATGACGACCTCCCCCCCCCCCCCCCTACACACAGATGTTATCATATATCAGCTGGTGGTAAAAGGGTGTTGTGCACCCACATCACACAGCTCTCAGCACTCTTCTAAAACATGACAACCCCCCCCCCCCCCTTACCCACAGGTGTAAATATATTTCAGCTGGTGGTTAAAGGGTGTTGTGAACCCACATCACACAGCTCGCTGCACTCTTCTCAAACATGACAACCCCCCCCCCCCCTATATCAGCTGGTGGTAAAAGGATCTTCTCAAACATGACAACCTCCCCCTGCCTCCCCCCCCCCCTCCCCCCCCCCCCCCCCCCCCCACTACACACAGGTGTAATCATATATCAGCTGGGGGTAAAAGGGTGTTGTGAACCAACATCACACAGCTCTCGATCTGCACTCTTCTCAAACATGACAACCTCCCACTGCCACCTCCCCCCCCCCCCCCACACACATGTCTTATCATATATCAGCTGGTGGTAAAAGGGTGTTGTGAACCAACATCACACAGCTCTCTGCACTCTTCTCAAACATGACAACCTCCCACTGCCACCTCCCCCCCCCCCCCCCCCACACACATGTCTTATCATATATCAGCTGGTGGTAAAAGGGTGTTGTGAACCAACATCACACAGCTCTCTGCACTCTTCTCAAACATGACAACCTCCCACTGCCACCTCCCCCCCCCCCCCACACACATGTCTTATCATATATCAGCTGGTGGTAAAAGGATGTTGTGAACCAACATCACACAGCTCTCTGCACTCTTCTCAAACATGACAACCCCCCCCCCCTACACACAGGTGTTATCATATTTCAGGTGGTGGTTAAGGGTGTTATGAACCCACATCACACAGCTCTCTCCACTCTTCTCAAACGTGACAACCTCCCCCTGCCTCCACCCCACCCTACACACTGGTGTAATCATAAATCAGCTGGTGGTAAAAGGGTGTTGTGAACCAACATCACACAGCTCTCTGCACTCTTCTCAAACATGACAACCTCCCACTGCCACCTCCCCCCCCCCCCCCACACACACATGTCTTATCATATATCAGCTGGTGGTAAAAGGGTGTTGTGAACCAACATCACACAGCTCTCTGCACTCTTCTCAAACATGACAACCTCCCCCTGCCTCCCCCGCCCCCTGAACACAGGTGAAATCATATATCAGCTGGTGGTAAAGGGTGTTGTGAACCCACATCACACAGCTCCCTGCACTCGTCTAACATGACAACCTCCCCCTGCCTCCCCCCCCCCCTGAACACAGGTGAAATCATATATCAGCTGGTGGTAAAGGGTGTTGTTAACCAACATCACACAGCTCTCTGCACTCTTCTCAAACATGACAACCTCCCCTGCCTCCCCCCCCCCCCCATGAACACAGGTGAAATCATATATCAGCTGGTGGAAAAGGGTGTTGTGAACCAACATCACACAGCTCCCTGCACTCTTCTCAAACATGACAACCTCCCCCTGCCCCCCCCCCCTGAACACAGGTGAAATCATATATCAGCTGGTGGTAAAGGGTGTTGTGAACCAACATCACACAGCCCTCAGCACTCTTCTCAAACATGACAACCCCCCCCCCCCTACACACAGATGTTATCATATTTCAGCTGGTGGTAAAAGGGTGTTGTGAACCAACATCACACAGCCCTCAGCACTCTTCTCAAACATGACAACCCCCCCCCCCCCTACACACAGATGTAATCATATTTCAGCTGGTGGTAAAAGGGTGTTGTGAACCAACATCACACAGCTCTCTCTCCACTCTTCTCAAACATGACAACCCCCCCCCCCCTACACAAAGATGTAATCATATTTCAGCTGGTGGTAAAAGGGTGTTGTGAACCCACATCACACAGCTCTCAGCACTCTTCTCAAACATGACAACCCCCCCCCCCCTACCCACAGGTGAAAATATATTTCAGCTGGTGGTTAAAGGGTGTTGTGAACCAACATCTCACAGCTCTCTGCACTCTTCTCAAATATGACAACCTCCCCCTTCCTCCACCCCCCCCCCCCCTCTCCCCCTACACAAAGATGTTATCATATTTTAGCTGGTGGTTAAAGGGTGTTGTGAACCCACATCACACAGCTCTCTGCACTCTTCTCAAACATGACAACCTCCCACTGCCACCTCCCCCCCCCCCCACACACATGTCTTATCATATATCAGCTGGTGGTAAAAGGGTGTTGTGAACCAACATCACACAGCTCTCTGCACTCTTCTCAAACATGACAACCCCCCCCCCCCCCCCTACACACAGGTGTTATCATATTTCAGCTGGTGGTTAAGGGTGTTATGAACCCACATCACACAGCTCTCTCCACTCTTCTCAAACGTGACAACCTCCCCCTGCCTCCACCCCACCCTACACACTGGTGTAATCATATATCAGCTGGTGGTAAAAGGGTGTTGTGAACCAACATCACACAGCTCTCTGCACTCTTCTCAAACATGACAACCTCCCACTGCCACCTCCCCCCCCCCCCCCCCCACACACATGTCTTATCATATATCAGCTGGTGGTAAAAGGGTGTTGTGAACCAACATCACACAGCTCTCTGCACTCTTCTCAAACATGACAACCTCCCACTGCCACCTCCCCCCCCCCCCCACACACACATGTTTTATCATATATCAGCTGGTGGTAAAAGGGTGTTGTGAACCAACATCACACAGCTCTCTGCACTCTTCTCAAACGTGACAACCCCCCCCCCCCCACACAGGTGTAATCATACATCAGCTGGTGGTAAAAGGGTGTTGCTAACCCACATCACACAGCTCTCTCCACTATTCTCAAACATGACAACCCCCCCCCCCCCTACACACAGGTGTTATATTTCAGCTGGTGGTTAAGGGTGTTATGAACCCACATCACACAGCTCTCTCCACTCTTCTCAAACGTGACAACCTCCCCCTGCCTCCACCCCACCCTACACACTGGTGTAATCATATATCAGCTGGTGGTAAAAGGGTGTTGTGAACCAACATCACACAGCTCTCGATCTGCACTCTTCTCAAACATGACAACCTCCCACTGCCACCTCCCCCCCCCCCCACACACATGTCTTATCATATATCAGCTGGTGGTAAAAGGGTGTTGTGAACCCACATCACACAGCTCCCTGCACTCGTCTAACATGACAACCTCCCCCTGCCTCCCCCCCCCCCCCTGAACACAGGTGAAATCATATATCAGCTGGTGGTAAAGGGTGTTGTTAACCAACATCACACAGCTCTCTGCACTCTTCTCAAACATGACAACCTCCCCTGCCTCCCCCCCCCCCCCATGAACACAGGTGAAATCATATATCAGCTGGTGGAAAAGGGTGTTGTGAACCAACATCACACAGCTCCCTGCACTCTTCTCAAACATGACAACCTCCCCCTGCCCCCCCCCCCCCTGAACACAGGTGAAATCATATATCAGCTGGTGGTAAAGGGTGTTGTGAACCAACATCACACAGCCCTCAGCACTCTTCTCAAACATGACAACCCCCCCCCCCCCTACACACAGATGTTATCATATTTCAGCTGGTGGTAAAAGGGTGTTGTGAACCAACATCACACAGCCCTCAGCACTCTTCTCAAACATGACAACCCCCCCCCCCCCCTACACATAGATGTAATCATATTTCAGCTGGTGGTAAAAGGGTGTTGTGAACCAACATCACACAGCTCTCTCTCCACTCTTCTCAAACATGACAACCCCCCCCCCCCCTACACAAAGATGTAATCATATTTCAGCTGGTGGTAAAAGGGTGTTGTGAACCCACATCACACAGCTCTCAGCACTCTTCTCAAACATGACAACCCCCCCCCCCTACCCACAGGTGAAAATATATTTCAGCTGGTGGTTAAAGGGTGTTGTGAACCAACATCTCACAGCTCTCTGCACTCTTCTCAAATATGACAACCTCCCCCTTCCTCCACCCCCCCCCCCCCCTCTCCCCCTACACAAAGATGTTATCATATTTTAGCTGGTGGTTAAAGGGTGTTGTGAACCCACATCACACAGCTCTCTGCACTCTTCTCAAACATGACAACCTCCCACTGCCACCTCCCCCCCCCCCCACACACATGTCTTATCATATATCAGCTGGTGGTAAAAGGGTGTTGTGAACCAACATCACACAGCTCTCTGCACTCTTCTCAAACATGACAACCCCCCCCCCCCCCCCTACACACAGGTGTTATCATATTTCAGCTGGTGGTTAAGGGTGTTATGAACCCACATCACACAGCTCTCTCCACTCTTCTCAAACGTGACAACCTCCCCCTGCCTCCACCCCACCCTACACACTGGTGTAATCATATATCAGCTGGTGGTAAAAGGGTGTTGTGAACCAACATCACACAGCTCTCTGCACTCTTCTCAAACATGACAACCTCCCACTGCCACCTCCCCCCCCCCCCCCCACACACATGTCTTATCATATATCAGCTGGTGGTAAAAGGGTGTTGTGAACCAACATCACACAGCTCTCTGCACTCTTCTCAAACATGACAACCTCCCACTGCCACCTCCCCCCCCCCCCACACACACATGTTTTATCATATATCAGCTGGTGGTAAAAGGGTGTTGTGAACCAACATCACACAGCTCTCTGCACTCTTCTCAAACGTGACAACCCCCCCCCCCCCCACACAGGTGTAATCATACATCAGCTGGTGGTAAAAGGGTGTTGCTAACCCACATCACACAGCTCTCTCCACTATTCTCAAACATGACAACCCCCCCCCCCTACACACAGGTGTTATATTTCAGCTGGTGGTTAAGGGTGTTATGAACCCACATCACACAGCTCTCTCCACTCTTCTCAAACGTGACAACCTCCCCCTGCCTCCACCCCACCCTACACACTGGTGTAATCATATATCAGCTGGTGGTAAAAGGGTGTTGTGAACCAACATCACACAGCTCTCGATCTGCACTCTTCTCAAACATGACAACCTCCCACTGCCACCTCCCCCCCCCCCCCACACACATGTCTTATCATATATCAGCTGGTGGTAAAAGGGTGTTGTGAACCAACATCACACAGCTCTCTGCACTCTTCTCAAACATGACAACCTCCCACTGCCACCTCCCCCCCCCCACACACATGTCTTATCATATATCAGCTGGTGGTAAAAGGGTGTTGTGAACCAACATCACACAGCTCTCTGCACTCTTCTCAAACATGACAACCTCCCACTGCCACCTCCCCCCCCCCCACACACATGTCTTATCATATATCAGCTGGTGGTAAAAGGATGTTGTGAACCAACATCACACAGCTCTCTGCACTCTTCTCAAACATGACAACCCCCCCCCCCCCCTACACACAGGTGTTATCATATTTCAGGTGGTGGTTAAGGGTGTTATGAACCCACATCACACAGCTCTCTCCACTCTTCTCAAACGTGACAACCTCCCCCTGCCTCCACCCCACCCTACACACTGGTGTAATCATAAATCAGCTGGTGGTAAAAGGGTGTTGTGAACCAACATCACACAGCTCTCTGCACTCTTCTCAAACATGACAACCTCCCACTGCCACCTCCCCCCCCCCCCCCACACACACATGTCTTATCATATATCAGCTGGTGGTAAAAGGGTGTTGTGAACCAACATCACACAGCTCTCTGCACTCTTCTCAAACATGACAACCTCCCACTGCCACCTCCCCCCCCCCCCCCACACACACATGTTTTATCATATATCAGCTGGTGGTAAAAGGGTGTTGTGAATCAACATCACACAGCTCTCTGCACTCTTCTCAAACGTGACAATCCCCCCCCCCCCCCCACACAGGTGTAATCATACATCAGCTGGTGGTAAAAGGGTGTTGCTAACCCACATCACACAGCTCTCTCCACTATTCTCAAACATGACAACCCCCCCCCCTATATCAGCTGGTGGTAAAAGGATCTTCTCAAACATGACAACCCCCCCCCCCTGCCTCCCCCACCCTGAACACAGGTAAAATCATATATCAGCTGGTGGTAAAGGGTGTTGTGAACCAACATCACACAGCTCTCTGCACTCTTCTCAAACATGACAACCTCCCCCTGCTCCCCCCCCCCCCTGAACACAGGTGAAGTCATATATCAGCTGCTGGTAAAGGGTGTTGTGAACCAACATCACACAGCTCTCTGCACTCTTCTCAAACATGACAACCCCCCCCCCCCCCTACACACAGGTGTTATCATATTTCAGCTGGTGGTTAAGGGTGTTATGAACCCACATCACACAGCTCTCTCCACTCTTCTCAAACGTGACAACCTCCCCCTGCCTCCACCCCACCCTACACACAGGTGTAATCATATATCAGCTGGTGGTAAAAGGGTGTTGTGAACCAACATCACACAGCTCTCTGCACTCTTCTCAAACATGACAACCTCCCACTGCCACCCCCCCCCCCCCCCGACACACATGCCTTATCATATATCAGCTTGTGGTAAAAGGGTGTTGTGAACCAACATCACACAGCTCTCTGCACTTTTCTCAAACATGACAACCTCCCACTGCCACCTCCCCCCCCCCCCCCCCACACACATGTCTTATCATATATCAGCTGGTGGTAAAAGGGTGTTGTGAACCAACATCACACAGCTCTCTGCACTCTTCTCAAACGTGACAACCCCCCCCCCCCCCCCCACACACAGGTGTAATCATACATCAGCTGGTGGTAAAAGGGTGTTGCTAACCCACATCACACAGCTCTCTCCACTCTTCTCAAACATGACAACCCCCCCCCCCCCTATATCAGCTGGTGGTAAAAGGATCTTCTCAAACATGACAACACCCCCCCCCCCCTGCCTCCCCCACCCTGAACACAGGTAAAATCATATATCAGCTGGTGGTAAAGGGCGTTGTGAACCCACATCATACAGCTCTCAGCACTCATCTCAAACATGACGACCTCCCCCCCCCCCTACACACAGATGTTATCATATATCAGCTGGTGGTAAAAGGGTGTTGTGCACCCACATCACACAGCTCTCAGCACTCTTCTAAAACATGACAACCCCCCCCCCCCCCTTACCCACAGGTGTAAATATATTTCAGCTGGTGGTTAAAGGGTGTTGTGAACCCACATCACACAGCTCGCTGCACTCTTCTCAAACATGACAACCCCCCCCCCCCTATATCAGCTGGTGGTAAAAGGATCTTCTCAAACATGACAACCTCCCCCTGCCTCCCCCCCCCCCCTCCCCCCCCCCCCCCCCACTACACACAGGTGTAATCATATATCAGCTGGGGGTAAAAGGGTGTTGTGAACCCACATCACACAGCTCGCTGCACTCTTCTCAAACGTGACAACCTCCCCCTGCCTCCACCCCACCCTACACACAGGTGTAATCATATATCAGCTGGTGGTAAAAGGGTGTTGTGAACCCACATCACACAGCTCTCTCCACTCTTCTCAAACATGACAACGGTGTTGTGAACCCACATCACACAGCTCTCTCAACTCTTCTCAAACATTAAAACCTCCCACTGCAACCTCCCCCCCCCCCCCCCCCACACACAGGTCTTATCATATATCAGCTGGTGGTAAAAGGGTGTTGTGAACCAACATCACACAGCTCTCTCCACTCTTCTCAAACATGACACCCCCCCCCCCCCTATATCAGCTGGTGGTAAAGGGTGTTGTGAACCAACATCACACAGCTCTCTGCACTCTTCTCAAACATGACAACCTCCCCCTGCCTCCCCCCCCCCCTGAACACAGGTGAAATCATATATCAGCTGGTGGTAAAGGGTGTTGTGAACCAACATCACACAGCTCTCTGCACTCTTCTCAAACATGACAACCTCCCCCTGCCTCCCCCGCCCCCTGAACACAGGTGAAATCATATATCAGCTGGTGGTAAAGGGTGTTGTGAACCCACATCACACAGCTCCCTGCACTCGTCTAACATGACAACCTCCCCCTGCCTCCCCCCCCCCCCTGAACACAGGTGAAATCATATATCAGCTGGTGGTAAAGGGTGTTGTTAACCAACATCACACAGCTCTCTGCACTCTTCTCAAACATGACAACCTCCCCTGCCTCCCCCCCCCCCCCCATGAACACAGGTGAAATCATATATCAGCTGGTGGAAAAGGGTGTTGTGAACCAACATCACACAGCTCCCTGCACTCTTCTCAAACATGACAACCTCCCCCTGCCCCCCCCCCCCCCTGAACACAGGTGAAATCATATATCAGCTGGTGGTAAAGGGTGTTGTGAACCAACATCACACAGCCCTCAGCACTCTTCTCAAACATGACAACCCCCCCCCCCCCCCTACACACAGATGTTATCATATTTCAGCTGGTGGTAAAAGGGTGTTGTGAACCAACATCACACAGCCCTCAGCACTCTTCTCAAACATGACAACCCCCCCCCCCCCTACACACAGATGTAATCATATTTCAGCTGGTGGTAAAAGGGTGTTGTGAACCAACATCACACAGCTCTCTCTCCACTCTTCTCAAACATGACAACCCCCCCCCCCCCCTACACAAAGATGTAATCATATTTCAGCTGGTGGTAAAAGGGTGTTGTGAACCCACATCACACAGCTCTCAGCACTCTTCTCAAACATGACAACCCCCCCCCCCCTACACAAAGATGTAATCATATTTCAGCTGGTGGTAAAAGGGTGTTGTGAACCAACATCACACAGCTCTCAGCACTCTTCTCAAACATGACAACCCCCCCCCCTACACAAAGATGTAATCATATTTCAGCTGGTGGTAAAAGGGTGTTGTGAACCAACATCACACAGCCCTCAGCACTCTTTTCAAACATGACAACCCCCCCCCCCCTACACACAGATGTTATCATATTTCAGCTGGTGGTAAAAGGGTGTTGTGAACCCACATCACACAGCTCTCTCCACTCTTCTCAAACATGACAACCCCCCCCCCCCCCTACACACAGATGCACCCCCCCCCCTACCCACAGGTGTAAATATATTTCAGCTGGTGGTTAAAGGGTGTTGTGAACCCATATCACACAGCTCGCTGCACTCTTCTCAAACATGACATCCCCCCCCCCCCATATCAGCTGGTGGTAAAAAGGATCTTCTCAAACATGACAACCTCCCCCTGCCTTCCCCCCCCCCCCCCCACTACACACAGGTGTAAATATATTTCAGCTGGTGGTTAAAGGGTGTTGTGAACCCACATCACACAGCTCGCTGCACTCTTCTCAAACATGACAACCCCCCCCCCCCCCCATATCAGCTGGTGGTAAAAAGGATCTTCTCAAACATGACAACCTCCCCCTACCTCCCCCCCCCCCCCCACTACACACAGGTGTAATCATATATCAGCTGGGGGTAAAAGGGTGTTGTGAACCAACATCACACTGCTCTCAGCACTCTTCTCAAACATGACAACACCCCCCCCCCCCACCCACAGGTGTAAACATATTTCAGCTGGTGGTTAAAGGGTGTTGTGAACCCACATCACACAGCTCTCTCAACTCTTCTCAAACATTAAAACCTCCCACTGCAACCTCCCCCCCCCCCCCCCCACACACAGGTCTTATCATATATCAGCTGGTGGTAAAAGGGTGTTGTGAACCAACATCACACAGCTCTCTCCACTCTTCTCAAACATGACACCCCCCCCCCCCCCTATATCAGCTGGTGGTAAAGGGTGTTGTGAACCAACATCACACAGCTCTCTGCACTCTTCTCAAACATGACAACCTCCCCCTGCCTCCCCCCCCCCCTGAACACAGGTGAAATCATATATCAGCTGGTGGTAAAGGGTGTTGTGAACCAACATCACACAGCTCTCTGCACTCTTCTCAAACATGACAACCTCCCCCTGCCTCCCCCGCCCCCTGAACACAGGTGAAATCATATATCAGCTGGTGGTAAAGGGTGTTGTGAACCCACATCACACAGCTCCCTGCACTCGTCTAACATGACAACCTCCCCCTGCCTCCCCCCCCCCCTGAACACAGGTGAAATCATATATCAGCTGGTGGTAAAGGGTGTTGTTAACCAACATCACACAGCTCTCTGCACTCTTCTCAAACATGACAACCTCCCCTGCCTCCCCCCCCCCCCCCCATGAACACAGGTGAAATCATATATCAGCTGGTGGAAAAGGGTGTTGTGAACCAACATCACACAGCTCCCTGCACTCTTCTCAAACATGACAACCTCCCCCTGCCCCCCCCCCCTGAACACAGGTGAAATCATATATCAGCTGGTGGTAAAGGGTGTTGTGAACCAACATCACACAGCCCTCAGCACTCTTCTCAAACATGACAACCCCCCCCCCCCCCCTACACACAGATGTTATCATATTTCAGCTGGTGGTAAAAGGGTGTTGTGAACCAACATCACACAGCCCTCAGCACTCTTCTCAAACATGACAACCCCCCCCCCCCCCTACACACAGATGTAATCATATTTCAGCTGGTGGTAAAAGGGTGTTGTGAACCAACATCACACAGCTCTCTCTCCACTCTTCTCAAACATGACAACCCCCCCCCCCCCTACACAAAGATGTAATCATATTTCAGCTGGTGGTAAAAGGGTGTTGTGAACCCACATCACACAGCTCTCAGCACTCTTCTCAAACATGACAACCCCCCCCCCCCCTACACAAAGATGTAATCATATTTCAGCTGGTGGTAAAAGGGTGTTGTGAACCAACATCACACAGCTCTCAGCACTCTTCTCAAACATGACAACCCCCCCCCCCCCCCTACACAAAGATGTAATCATATTTCAGCTGGTGGTAAAAGGGTGTTGTGAACCAACATCACACAGCCCTCAGCACTCTTTTCAAACATGACAACCCCCCCCCCCTACACACAGATGTTATCATATTTCAGCTGGTGGTAAAAGGGTGTTGTGAACCCACATCACACAGCTCTCTCCACTCTTCTCAAACATGACAACCCCCCCCCCCCTACACACAGATGTTATCATATTTCAGCTGGTGGTTAAAGGGTGTTGTGAACCCACATCACACAGCTCTCAGCACTCTTCTAAAACATGACAACCTCCCCCCCCCCCCCCCCTACCCACAGGTGTAAATATATTTCAGCTGGTGGTTAAAGGGTGTTGTGAACCCACATCACACAGCTCTCTGCACTCTTCTCAAACATGACAACCTCCCCCTGCCTCCCCCCCCCCCCCCCTCTACACACAGGTGTAAATATATTTCAGCTGGGGGTAAAAGGGTGTTGTGAACCCACATAAAAAAACTCTCTCTACTCTTTTCAAACATGTAGGGGTGATAGTGAGCACTAAAAAAAAAATGGTTTTTTTTTTTACCCCCTCAACCACGCCCCCCTTGAGTAAAAATAAAAGAAGAGGATTCACGGGGAAAAAATGGAATTTAACAACATTCCCCCCTTTCGAGTAAGAAAATTGGGACAAAATTGGGATAAAATAGGACAAAACATGGAAGAATAGAGAAAATAAGAGGGAAATCTAGAAAATCAGGATAACATAGGGAAGAAAGAAAAAAATTGGTTTAAAAAAAAAAAAAAAAAAAAAAAAAGGATTTTTTTTTTTTTTTTTTAAATCGGGAAGAAAGAAATAAATCGGGACAAAATCTGGAAACCGATTTAAATCGGGTTTTTATCAGGCATGGTACAGACGTACGTACGTACGGACGGACGGACAACCCGAAAACATAATGCCTCCGGCTACTTCGTAACGGAGGCATAAAAACACAATATACATCAAATTTACAAGGGTATAAATACCTTGGTTGTTAACTGTATAATTATATGTCTAAACATTTACATACTGAAGTTTATAAGGAATGTAATAGATCACATGCTTCTGAGGTACTCACAGATACAGGAGACTTTCATACACCTCCCTAGAGAGGGCAGCATGCGGAAAGTTGGCTAGGCGGTTGTCACTGATGAACCTATATCAAAGCAATGAGATTAATGTGCATAATGAGATCCTTATGTATATTTGTGTATTATTATGTATTACACCATTAACTAATGAGGAGAGCCTCCTACAGAAACTCAGTTTCTTTTGGTAATCCTCAGGCATTAGTTGATGTTTTTTGTTTCTGTTATTGTATTTATCATTATGCTTTATTTTCTTTTAACCTTTGTTATTGCTATACTCCTTATGTTCCTGGAAATGAAATGAAATGAATAAAATAATACATCATTCACAAGCATTCTATACAGATAATAAATGTGTAATGTTTCCGCCTTCTTTTCGCTATTTTCTTTATCTTCCCCCTCTTTTTTTACGTCATCTTGATTTTCTGTAAACTATGGATTGTTCAGTTTTTTCTACCGTACCGTATTTTGTTTATTTGGTGAGGATCATTTTAACAAGCATTTTATGTGCTTTTCATGGTCCTCCCACTGCAAATATCTCATGATATATGTTTGTATTTGTTATGTGTTTGTCACTTTAATCAAAGACTAAAATAACTCAATGTGCACACAGATGTCTGACATGAATAAGTCTATTCAGTGTCATGTCGCCCTCTATCTGAATAGGCGGTACAGTCTTATAACTTGTAAGTCTCATAAACAAGATATTGTCACAGTATTCAAGATTGTATCTTGACGTGGAAATAGATAATTGAAAATAAATGAAATAAGACGGAGGAATAAAGAAGAAGAAGATGATGATATTCTCTGAAAGTACATACAGTGTTGTCAGGTTACCGTTGATCCCTTGAAATGCATCGTGGGCGATGGTGGTCATCTCAAAGCCAGACTTCTGAGAATGAACACGCCTGGACAATATACAAAATACAAAATAATTGATGAATGAGTAAACTAAGAAATGAATGAGTGAATTAATTAATCAATTAATATAGTGAATAATAGATAAATGAATGAATGAACAAATAGTGAATTTGTATTAGTGATTGAATGAATGGATGAATGAATGGATGAATAAATGAATGAATGAAGGAATGATTGAATGAAAGGCTGAATGATTGAATGAAAGGCTGAATGATTGAATGAAGGGATTAAAGAATGAATGAATGAATTAAAGAATGAATGAATGAATTAAAGAATGGATAAATGAACACACAACGTTGGAATGGATAAATGAATGAATGGATGAATAATGATTGGATGAATGAACAAAGGAATGAATAATAAGTGAATAAATGAATAAGAGAGAAAGAAAGAACATACATAAACCAAGAATTAAATCATGTTTTAAGCCAAAAGTAACCTTGAATTTACAACCCGAAATCTGTCTATGATGATTCTCTGTTTATCTTCTCCTGGTTCTAATCAATATTCCTAGAAACTGAATAAAACAATAAAGAATACTTTCACATCTAAGTCTGACATTAATTGAAAGAAATAAACGTGTTAAATAATAATCTTGTGATAACCCAGACTGAAGTCTTTGAAAAAAGCATGTTCTACCCAAATCAGGGTCCTGTCCTATTAAAGCTACTATGTCCCATATGCAGGCCAAAAAAACGAAAAAGTTAAATTCCAACTGCATTTGAAAGATAATACTAATTTAGAACTTCCCTAAAAAAAAGTGGGGCTTGAAAATGTCTTCAAGTGGGAAAATAACGACTATTAGTTGTCAAATCGACTTTAGGGCTATAGAGCCCAAAAGTAATAGTCTTGATTTTCAGACAATTGTACCGAATGGTCATACGTTTTATGCCGCGCAAAGATTCAATCAGATTAATCTTGGCCATCACAAGAAGTGGGTTATTGATGTAGACAAATGCTCATGTACCCTTTACAACTCTTTTCATTTATGTTATTACCAAAGAAGAAAAAAAGCCAGTCAGTCACTCAATAGTGTCTGACAGTGAAGTCTAGCAAGTAAACAGGTTCCCTTGCATAATTTGAATAAGAGGACACTGCTAACGTTTAAATTTCACAGAGAGGACATACATGACATATTCATAATTCCTGCAAAGTTCTACAGCATTTGAGGTTGGCTGCAAAAGGGACATAGTACCTTTAAGAGACGCGATTGATCCAAATCAGTCCCGAATCAGATAGTGCCCAGATAAAGGATTAGTTATAGGTAACACGGTAGTGATAGAAAAAAATAAAAAATAATCACAGACTGAAATTGTTCCTCAAAAAAATGAAAATACTTACAAAAGTACTTACAATGTTCTCAAAGACAGCAAGTTGGTGAATGAGTTGCTTCCCAGAGTGGTGAGCTCATTGTTGTTCAAATCACTGAGAATGATATGGATACAAGGATATGACACGGCAAAACCCAAATTAAAGAAATAATAATGATGGCACAAATGTGAAATACAAATCGCATATCTGTATCCTATACCCTTTACCGTTTTTTAGAAGAAAACAAATGTATTAAAGCATTCAAAACTGAGAAATATCGGCCCAAAGAGGGAGACCCAAAAACGAAAAGAATTCTGACCGACCTACCCGTGTTTTGGCACCTAAAGGGTAATACAACATCTTTTTTTAAAGGCCTTATGGGTTGTTAGGTTGGGCACGCCATGTCGTTTGTCCTAACTAGCAAAGTTAATGTATGCAATTTGCATTCTGACTATTGAAATGCTATATTTGTAACAGGTGAATGAAATAATTTAAAACATGGCACTCACCCAAGATTAATGCATTAATTTTGATTACGAAAATGGTAAACTGTGATTCACACATTTGTACAGTAAACACAAACAAATACATATGAAAGGAACAGTCTTACTTACATATGAAGTAGGTACGTCATATCATCAAACATCTTCGGCTGGATGGAAGACAGGGAGTTCTGATGGAGCTCTCTAAAAAGACAACATAAACAAATGTATTAAAAGGGATTTTGCCTCACATTCTAAACAAAATCCTGATTTAAGCTCATGCTGCAATCATTATTACAACCTTTAGTTCAGTCAAGAATCCCATGACTTTTACAAGCCGATTACTTTTTTGGCAGTTTGTAGTTGTAAACTTGTTTTCTTATCACATGTATTTACAAATGTATGTACGGTAGTTGTTATTTACTGTAAGCACTTTGGGCCTTATGGGAAAAGCGTGGTAAAATGAATAATAACAATAATAATAATAATAATAAAAACATCTAAACTATCACAGTTTTGCTGTGTCATATCAGGCCCCTGTTTCACAAAACCTGTTATCAATAACAAATACTCAACTTCTATAACAAATCTGCTCTCAGCCAATCAAACGCTGCTATTTCAGTAGCTTATAACAGTTATTGTAACTTTTTATTGACAACAAGCTTTATGAAACAGGGCCCAGAACGACGCCTCGAGGAAGACTTACATGATCTTCAGCTGCGTGAGCTGAGTAAGAGCCCTTGGAGCAAGATATGTGATTAAATTGTTACTCAGGTTCCTATCAAGAAAAACAATGAAGAAATCAAATTACAGGAATCACAGTTAATATCTCAGCAATGAACGCTTAACATCACATTACCGATACTTGGCGAAAAGAACACTTTGTTAGAAGAATTGGTATAAGAAAAAAAAAAAAAAATAACCTCAGGGTTTTGCCATATTATACTATTATATATACATGTATGCACTTAAATTTTAATGTATGACCTTTCATAGAAATAGTCTAGCAGTAAATATAGAGAGGAAAATATTTGTTGCCAATTCAAAGAACAAAATGTGGTACATTTTGGTATGCCTCATGAGCAAATATCAGTGCCCCGTCTTACAAAGAGTTGCGATTGATTCAAATCAATCGCAAGCCCTCCAATCAATCTCAAGTTAGCAGTCTCCTATCTCTAATATGTACATAGTTGCGATCGATATCAACTCAGATGGGGCCCAGGAGTGTATCAAGAAAAAATAGGAAAAGGACAAAGTGAAAAGGGATTGAGAAAAATGGGAGAGAGATGGGAGAGAAATGAAAGAGAGAGAGAGAGGGGGGGGGGAGAGACATAAGAAGTTAAAATCTCAGGAGGATGAGAGGTCTGAGAAAGAAGAATTTAACTTCTATTTTTCCTATCACAGGAATTTCTCTGAAAAGAATGAGTATATGATACATAACATAATCTTTTTTATTAGGCACAGGCAGAGGAGGTCAAGAGGTCACTAAATGAAACTAGACAAACGGTACTCTCGGCTTGATATGATATGCGGAAGCATTTCTTTAGCAACAGAGTTGTGGATTAATGGAACAGTCTTCCTGGATATGTTGTCTCAGCAACTTCTGTAAACTGGTTTAAGAACAGACTAGACAAATACTTGTCTGAAAAACCACGATCTTGTCTATGAGCCTGTATAACCTGTATGAGCTGATATTGCAAATTTTCACACATTTTTGTACTTCCCACTTATTTTTTTTGAAATGACAAGGATAATGTATAACTAAGACATCTACAATCAATAAATAGGCATAGTCCTATTAAAGTAAAGTTTGTTTGTTTGTTTGATTGATTTTATTTCTGCGTTCAAATAATAAATACAAGGTTATACATTTTTACATACGCATTACATACATAGCAAATCATGTCTAATAATATTATACAATAACCATTATACAAAGCATACAAACAAGTATAACGGATATTTGTATATATTTTTCATTGAACTAAAGAGATAGATTTCAGAACGCAGGAGATCGTAAAGTAATGTAAAAAGAATGAAACTTACAGGTGTATGAGACTATCTTTGAAGACCCCTAGGTTCCTCTTGGAGACTGAAGTGATTAGATTGTCATCTAAAGACAGAAACGTCAGGTTGGACATACTCTTGAGAGAGTCCGATGGGAAGGATGTGATCTGATTCATACTCAGTCCCCTGAAAAACAAACAGATTATAATCATTTTCATGAGGCCTGTTTTCATCAGCTCGAGTTTGTAAAATAACCCGCTATTTTTAGACTCAGGATATTATCCCAAAGCTCAAAATTGCGTCTTCACCAGACCGATAGGCTCATCACAAACTAGCTTAGTCTGGCGCAAATTAGCCCTCTATTTCCTCTATAATAGCGGGCATTTTGGAAACAATATTTTCCCCCTGATCAAAATTTTTCCTCAACGATGTGCGCTTCGTTAGAATATGAATCCCTTCAGCGGTCCAAAAACTGTTAAATTACACATCCTACTAGTCGATATCTGTACATCATTATGTGTATGTCATCAATTGTCCCTGGGATGTGGTGTGTAGGCGCGATAGCTCACTTGGTAGAGCAGTGGTCTCGTAATCCGGCGACCCGGGGTTCGAAACCAAGGCGATGCGCTAGTGCCTTTTGGTAAGGCATTAATTCTCATTACCCGGTCTTTCAGAGAGGACCTAAAGCCGCGGTCCTCTGGTTGCTTACTGACAAGCATTAATGCTTTCTTAGCAGTAAGGTAAAAATAACCACCACTACCATTGGTCAAGTATCGACACTTTGAAGCTATGATATACTCACAGATATTCAATGTTTGTTCCCGAGAAGAGCCCTGGAGGAACCCAGTCTATGCTGTTCTCCATCACACTCCTATAGGATAGATCAGATAGAAAAGAATAATGGAAAGAAAGATGAGGAAACAGAAAGAGGGAAAGAAAGAGAGAGAGAAATGCATACAGCGAAAAGAAAAACAGAGATATTTAAGTATTGTATTTGTGAGTATGAACTACATGTATCTATACATATCTACCAGTATTTCTTCGGCACTTGTTTCATGACCAAGTTCCATATTGTAACATTTGTTTTCTTTCATTACATCTACGAAAACATCACCCAATAGGTGAGGAACATTTTGTGTTTTTTTCTAGAATTTGTACTTGAAATAGGCAGAAACTTTTTACATACAAAATATCAAGAGCTTCAGAATTTTTGTTTCAGAGGTATTAAAATGAATGGTTTCTCTTTTTGTCACGAGATTCAGTTTTAAAAATATACAATATATATCTATAAATATTATAAATATATTTGTTTCATGGACAGCAAATCGCGAACATGTCATGCCGCTAAAAAAGGCGGTCAGCATGAATTCGGGAAAGTTTCATGTTGTGAAATTTTCTGGTATATAGTATACTTACACTTGCTTGAGGGAAGCTGGAAACGTCAGTGTTGAATAGGTGTAGACGTCAAAGTTAATGCTATTCCTTGTCACATCTCTGTAATGTAACAATAAGAATAATCAAGTCAGTGTCACTAGGTCAGCATATTCACATCATTTTTTTCTCAAAAAAATCAAACTCTTTGCAGTGGGGATACACCGTATTCACATCATTGATGCAGAATTTTCTCTGTATGCACCCCTAGCTATCCATATTTTCTTTTGTCAGTCTTTTCTTTCACTAGTCTTGGTTTATACTTTCCACAGCCTTGTCGTAGTCAGGTGGGTTAAGCACTCAACTTGAAATTCAAAGGTTGTGGTTTGATCCCGACACGGCAATAATGTCCTTTGGCAAGGTATTAATCTACATTTGCTACCCAATACCCAAGAGAGGGATGGGGACCCAGTGGGATGACGAAAGCATTTGAGATAGTAATTGCCTATGCCTCGCAGTGATTATATGGTAGGAATAGTCCCCAAGGAGTGGAGATGGTGCATATTGTGCGTGATTAAATCCTATGACCGGGGTAATAATATTTGTAGAGCGCTTAGAGACGATATACCGTATTGAGCGCTATATACATGTTAAAAAATAAAAAAAATAGTACGAGGGCATGTGAAGAGCCATTCTTTTCAAGAGATATTTCTTCGATGAATCTTTTCCATACTAACCCCTCTGATCCCTCTTTACTTGGCTTACTTTGAATCATCGGGATCGGGTCATCGTGTTCGGTCGGTTGGTCACAGTACACAACCTTTCGTGAAACTAAAGCGGAAGATGACGTTATATTTCGTTGATTTGTTATAGCGTTTTCACAAAGTGTGAGGTTAATTGGACCAGACTGTTTGTAGACGAGAAGGGCTTATTTCACGCACATTACCCCCAACTTTTCGTGAATAAAAGAGCATGTTTTCTGAAACAGTTGGGTCATTAATGCGACCCCCCGACCGGACGCAATGACCCGATGATTCAAAGTAAGGCTTTTACTTACAATTTCTCCAAGCTGGTACACATTGACACATCAGGAAACGTTGTGATAGGAGTATTGTGTATGGTGCTAAAATAAGACAGAAACAAAAAGGAAAGCTTGAATATCATGAAATGCAAACAAAAATAATAAAACATGTGATTTTTCTAAAAAGTCAGTAAGGAAACCTGCTTCACCCTACAATGAATAATAAAAGGATTTACAATTTAACCGGCTTTACCGACCACCTGTATAAAAAGGCCATCTGTCTATGAAGACCATTTTTGTTTCCCTTGAAAGTGGTTTCTCATTGAAACATATATACTCAAGGAGCCTGTATGTACAGACACCTCCTGCCTATAAAGACCACTTTTCGTGTCTCCCTTGGGCGCTCTTTATATACATGTTTTGCTTTACTATCTTTTTAAATTAGTAACTGGACATGAAATCTTGAAGTATTATATTGTAGGTCATACTTTGAACTACTTTATTTCCAAATAAGTCAACTTTCAAGAAAATAAAGTGGGACTTAATATAAACGTTAACATTGTAATTATGGTATTGTAACAAAATTTGATTACAGGTGTTTAAATCAGACTGCTCTCGTTCAGTTCTCGCTCAATATCTCTCTCACTCGAGCTCAGGCGTGTATGCAATATAAATTCAACAGAAGAAATGGAGTATTCGTGAGTTTCAGTTCCATTCGATGTTTATTACTTCAAATAATGACAACTTGGTATACAGTCAGGTTCAGTGAATTACGAAAAACGGCAGAAAGGAGTATGAGGAGAAGTCTCAAGAAGTCAGTCAGAAGTCTGAAGTCTGAACTAGAAGTCTGACTAGGAAGTCCCTCGATTTTAGAATCCCTGGCTTTATATAGGGAGCTGTTTTGTAGCAGCAAGGACACAACCCGACCTCGAGCTAAAGGGCAGAGTCTGTCCTCAAACTGAGGACAAAGTCTGGCCTCCGCTCGGGGTCAGTCGGAGGCCGCACGCGACTGAGTATCTGTCCTTGCCGTTACGTAAGACGAGGACAGATTCTCTAGACGAGCGTGGCCCTGGGCTTACGCAATCGAAATTCAAGAACTACTCGAGGACGAAAAACAACGTCGTAAATCTACTGAAGGACAAGTTTGACTTGCACAGCAAGCAATAATATACAGCGAAATAATAATGAGCTATGCACATGATACAGACATATCTAAATTCGTAACACTATTCCCCCTCTCCTTAAAAAGTCACTGTCCTCAGTGACCGATAAAAAGAATAGAATTACAGTCATGTTAAACCAAAAGATTGTACCATAATATACATAATGAATTTAAAAAAAAACTGACATATCGAGTAAAAGAAGTGAATGAGGGATAGCAACCATCAAATCTGAATTTGAAAACTTAGTTAAAATAAAATGACGTTGCAGAAGTGGCCTAAGCTCTTTGACATACGACATGTGTAAGTCTCAAAACGGCATATATTTTTGTCTACCCATACTTAACATTGTGTAATAAACCAGTATTTACTTGCTTGGTATAGTGTAACTTAGTTTTCAAAAGTTCTGGTGAGTATGACATATAATTCGGGGTCATGAAGTCACGACCTCCTAAAGTAAAACGAAAATCTGTGTATGACATTAAAAGTATCCTTTACAGGCTACTATAATACAACGCAAGTAACTGTCGAAAAGTTGAGGAGAACTAATATAATTAAAAAAAACGGACCTAACTATTTACATAATCGTTAAGGTTGCAAAAAGATATGTGGAATTTAAAACAACAAATAACATAAACAAAAGTTACTGAAATGCTGTTAAATTGCCGACAAGTAACCGCCTCGTACACTGATATCTTTTTCTACTCAAGATTTGCTGAAGCAGCAGAATGAAAGCCGCTTCAACAGTACCAAATTTTGTAGCGAAGCAAATCCAGCGGCCACGTGTCCGATTTTTTTTTTTTTTTTTTTTTTTTTTTTTTTTCCAATCTTGGTCAGCAGAAATGCAGCACGCGATCCGAAAAAGCACGATCATTGTGATTACGCAACACAATGCCTCTAGCAGCAATATGATGGCTTCGGATATCAAGACAGGCCGAAAAGGATATCAGTGAACGAGAGGTGCTTAACTTAACACACAAAAATATATTCCAAAGAAAACGGCTACGCGGCCGCTAACGAATTAAGGTTTATACTATATGCACAAAAATCGATTAAAAGTTTAAAACATCTCAATCAAATCATAGAAATATGTAACAGAAAAATAGAGAAGACATAGTGATAGGGAAATAGATGGAGAGAGGAACAAGAGAAGAAAGATAATTATAAGGATCGAGAGGTATAAAGGGAGGCATATTGTTGCCGAGGGCTAGAAAAAAGGAGAGGTAATAGAATGCAAATGCAATATACAAGTGATAACATGTACAAAATAGATTCAAAACATCAGTTTCAACAACGAAACAAAATTCAGTAAAAGAATCGTGCAATCTTCATTCGGACAACAAAGTTCTCCAAATAATGGTTTAAGTCTCTTCGGTCGATGATCAATATAGTCCCAGTTCATCTTGAAATGTTAGAGTAAATGTCCAGATCTGTCGACGAGTATCCAAGTCTTGTCGTGCTGACATAAGTTTAAGCGGGTGTGACTCTATGTAGGAATCCTGGCTTCACATTGATATTCCATTATATTCGAGAAATTTTTAATGATAATTCTGCTTCCATAAACATGATAAAGCTCGTGGTTGTGTAAACTCGCCTCTATACTGACAACCCAATCAGAAATAAAAATATTTTCAGGATATTCCATAAGGATCAGGTTACAGAATTGAATCAGCATGTCGACTTCGCAATATTCCCAACACATGACCAATTGACAATCAAGTATCTACGGCGGGTCCTCCACTTCTACATGGCGCAATATCATGGACATGAATGATTGACGTTGCTCCGATATCTTCGAGGTTGTCCTGTGATTTCCAAACTGATATAATGATTTCCCATTCTTTCCGACGCATACACAAAAATTCGCCAACAAAACTAATACGATGTCGAGATGTTTAACGCTATCCACATGACGACTCTCTGCCTCCGTTTTCCGCACCGATGCTCTCGAAAAATAAATGAACAAAAATAAATTGGCCCTACACATACGAAACTATACTACTAAATAAATGGCCATGCACTGCGTCCTCTTGTTGCCATTGCTGTGCTCCCCTTCTGAGGCTGGCACCCAATGCAGCAACCGTCAAAAATAAATAAAAAGGCACTCGGTTTCCCTTTGAAATCGTCGACTCGTCATGCGGTATATTTCCTCGTATCTATGATAAATCCTGAAGTACGAACGCTTCCTTTTTCGTGAACGAAGAGCAGGTACATGTTAAACACATTATACAATTGGCTCGACACACCAATTTCAAAATAAATGACCATGTCATGCTGGACGACTTAACAGGTTGAATGATTAATCTCCACCGAAACAACAGAAGAAAAAAAAAAAAGGACAGAGAGTGAAACATCTGATGAAAATAATCCAGAAGAGTAATATCCAAATAAATGGCACAGTTAAAACATCTGATGAAAATAATCCGTAAGAGTAATATCCAAATAAATGGCACAGTTTAGAGACTAATTACTTGAAGAGGACGGAGGAGCTGTCAACAAATCCTGCAAGATAAACGATGCTTTGTGTAATTTCTCCTGTCGTAACTGAATTAGTCCCGACAAATGGTTTACACCCTTCACGATGTCTAGTTGTACATGTTCCGTAAAAATACGGGCCTCGTCGCTGTTCTTTTCGGTTTTGTTGGAAAGGTGATCCACTGAATGTTGTAGGGACTTCACCTCCTCCCGAAGCGAGCTCATCTCGGTTGAAAATCTTCGTTCCATGGCTGCCATGGCGTCCAGGACCCTGTCGACATCTCTGCCGCTAGTTCGGGTCTCCTCCAACAGGCGCTTCCTCCCCGCCGAGCCTGGCGTGTGGTCTATTGGTAGGGGCGTGTGGGTGAAGATGAACCCCTGGGTAGCTGTCTTGAATTCATCATTCGGCAACTTGCGGATGGCCTCATCACCCGCCGCCGATACCGGAGAGTAGGCCCTCTCATCGACAATGGGTGTCGATGGAGATGCAAACCCGCTGTCCATATTCCCATTACAGTTATTCATCCCCATTGTCAAATATGAAGGGTGGTAAGCCATTGTAGAAATATAGGAGTTAATAGCAGGCGTCTCGTCTTGTTGAAGTTATTGGCATGGAATGACGAGATATGTGAAATGTCCCAAAACCGCTGATGGCCAGATCCGTTGTTTATAAACTAAGCCGGACGGGCGGTCTTGGCCTTCGGCCGCTCCTCCTCAGTTCGATGCCGTCCTTGGGATTAGTCTGTGTTCCAGCCTGTCGTTTATTCCTAGTAGTAAACACATTTCGTGCGTGTTGGGATAGTTCTCGTGCCCATGATGGCACGTTGGATGAAAGGAAGGGTTTGAGTCTATCATGATGAAGAATCGTCGTTTTTCCTCTCGGGCTACTGCGAATTTCAAATATTAATTCACTTAGCTTTCTCGTGATTACACAGGGGCCTATCCATCGTGCACTTTTCAGTTTAGGAGATAGGCCCTTGTGCCTAGTGGAGTCTAGACGGTAGACTAGGTCGCCGACTTCATAGTTGTTGACTGATGTACGCAAATCATAATTGCGCTTTTGCCTAGACGTACTTCTCCCAATGTTATCCCGAGCTAGCTTCCATGATTGTTTCATCATTTTGGCCATCCGGTTAGCATATCCTCCGATATCACTCGGTTCCTCGTCAATCGGGTCGATATCGAGTGAAAACTCTAACGGTGTCCGTACTTCACGACCTAGCATAAGGAAATTAGGAGAAAATCCTATAGTTTCGTGTGTAGAACTTCTGTACCCCGCCGTCAAAAGTGGTAAATTCTTGTCCCAGTCTTTTTGGTTTTTATCCACGAAAGATGAGATCATGTTGGCAAGAGTCAGGTTGAATCTTTCAATCATTCCATTTGAGGAGGGGTGGTATGGAGTTGTTCTTGTCTTGGTAATTCCGAGTAATTTGCAGACGTCCTGAAATAGGTTAGATTCGAATGTCCTGCCTTGGTCAGAATGAAGCTCTAAGGGCGTTCCAAATCGAGATATGAATTCATTAACAAGTTTCTCGGCTACTGTCTCGGCGGTCTGGTCTGGGATGGCGTATGCCTCAATCCATTTAGTGAAAGTGTCACCTACAACCATGACGTATCTATTTCCATTGTCACTAACTGGAAGGGGGCCCATAATGTCAATTGCAATTCGATCCATGGGGTGCCCGACATTATATTCTCCCAGTGGTGCCCTTGGCTTTGATGTTGGTCGTTTTCTAGCACCACATATTACGCAATTTGCTATGAATAGGCGGACTGCTTCGTTCATATTGAGCCAAAAAAAACTGCGTGATATTCTACTTAATGTCTTTTTAGCTCCCAAATGTCCAGCGAAAATTGAGGCATGATTGGCTTCAATCACACGGTCTTGTAACTTCTCCGGAACAACCAGTTGTAATCTTGTTGTGAGTTTTGAATTAGTGTCATGGCGTTTGTACAACAACCCATCAACAATTTGCAGCTGTTGCCAGGACAACCATAGGTTTCGAACAGTAGGACTCTTATCCTGCACAAGATTGCGTGCTGGTCTGTCAGGTGACTTGGTGAGCCAATCGAGCACGATCGCGACATTGGGGTCGTCCTTTTGCATAGTTATCAATTCTTCGCGACTAAGATTTCCAATGATGACTCCCTGGAGCTCGGGTCTTCCCCCACTTACAGAGTCTGACTGGCCACCGTTGTTAACATGATTACCTCGCTTATCAGGCGGCACCTTCTTCTGCGACGTCGAAGCACGATTTACTCTGGCTAATCTACTTGGGATAGACCATAATCCTCCTCCAAACGACAATACTGCTCCATTCATAACATATCCTCCATGCACAATATCTTGCCAAAATACTGCTAAAATACCGAGGATACACACTATCATAATTCCCCATAGCGTTCTACACCTTGTTATACTGCTGATCAAACTCATAAAGAAAGCGACGACGAACACAATCATGACGTATAGTCCCTTCTTTACTTCAGGTCCCCCTCCTTGATGAGAACTTATTGACGTAGTTTGACAGCTTGCGTCAGCTTGGATGTGTGAGGCCGGTTTCCGTGTTGGCCGGATACTCCTCGCGGAAAGTGGGATGATGTCGTCTTCCTCGAAGAAGTCAGACCATTCACGATGTCGCCTCTCACAGGTCTTACATCCTCCACATGGTAGTTTTTCGAGGATCGATGCTTTGTCATAGCAGTCACATGTATCGGGATCACATGCGATTCTTGATAACGCGTCAGCATTGCCGTGCTTTCTCCCTGCCCGATGTTCGATCACGAAGTCGAATTGGGATAATCTCTCAATCCATCTAGCCATTTGATCGGTTGGTTCACGAAATGACATTATCCATCTAAGAGATGAGTGATCCGTCCGGATCAAGAATTTTCTGCCAAACAGAAAATGACGGAAGTGGCAAACGAATGAGACAACTGCCAATAGTTCTCGACGTGTAGTGCAGTAACGACGTTGTGTCTTAGTTAGAGATCGACTAGCGAATGCGACTGGTCTCTCTAATTCGCACTGGGTTGACTCATCCCACTGTAGTTGGGACAAAACAGCACCGACGCCTGTGGCTGACGCATCAGTATCTAATATGAACATACCCTCATCATTTGGATATGCCATGCAATTATCACTCGTGATCGCTAGTTTCAGCTCATCGAAGGCAGATTGACATTCACTGTCCCACTCAAATGTGCGAGATTTTTCCATGAGGCGAGTCAAGGGTGAAGCGATAGATGAGAATCCACGGATAAATCTCCTGTAGTAAGAGCAAAGACCGATAAAAGATCTAACATCGCTTACCGTCTTGGGTGTAGGCCATTGGTGAATCCTATCTATCTTGTCGGGGTCGGGCTTGATGCCTTTTGCGCTTACTACATGCCCAAGATAGCATACTTCCGACTTCACTAGGTTGCATTTGCTGGGTTTTAGTTTTAGCCCTGCTTGGCCAAGACGACCGAGTACCTCATCGAGCCTCTCGAGATGCTCTTCAAAGGTGGAACCGAGAACGATGATATCGTCGAGATAAAGGATTAAGGTTTTCCATTGCAAACCTTTCATGAGAAGCTCCATACCCCGCTCAAACGTGCTCGGGGCATTGCATAATCCAAACGGCATCGTGATGTACTCGTAATGTCCGCTTCTAGTGCTAAATGCCGTCTTCTGCTGGTCCTCCTCCTTTAATTCTATTTGCCAGTATCCGGATTGTAAGTCTAAAGTGCTAAAGATTTTAGCACCTCCTATGCAGTCAAGACAGTCCTCTATACGAGGAAGTGGATAAGCGTCTTTCGTCGTCACTTCATTTAATTTGCGATAATCCACGCATGGCCTTGTTGATCCATCTCGTTTCCTTACATACACCAGCGGGCTCGACCAGGCGCTCGTGGATTCGCGGATAACCCCTGATCGCAACTGTGTCTGAATTATCTCCTCCTCTTCGTCCACAAAAGCTCGAGGCGGGCGTCTTGGCCTCTGCTTAATGGGTGAGGCAGTACCTGTGTCGATTGCATGCTGAACCAATGATGTTCGTCCTAAGTCATTTGGAGAAACTGCAAATGTCGATTTATGCTTATCGAGTAGCTCAGCTAATTTGTCCCTCTCATGTGTCGATGACAACTCTCCGCAGCTTCGATTATACAACGACTTTAAGTCTTCAGACCAATCCTCAAACCCAAGATTTCCTGATGCAGAGCTACTTTTTACAACATTAATATTTCGAGGAAGAGGCTTAGCTCCGTTATTGCCTTCATGGTACACTTTGTCTATAAGCTGTAGGTTAGCGAGTTTGGTTCCGGCATGCACATGAATATCCACCCCAAGTGTGTTGGCTACCCGTATAGGCAAATCGATATCATTCCTATTGATATCGACCACGCAGCTGGCTACATGAATTGGTTGTAATGTTTCTCCGCTATTCATGGGTTCAATCAATCCGTATGGAAGATCGCCTTTTAGTTTAGTGACATTGGCACTGCCCGCGATGATGAATTCAGAGTTAGCAGGGATAATGACGTCATGTTTGGCTATCACATTACAGCTCGAGTCAGAAATAATTTCACATTGAAACAAGCGATCATTCAAACGAAGCCCACGTCTAGGTTCAAGAATAAAGTTAAAGTGGTGCATGAAGTCAAATCCGAGAAGGCCCTCGTCACTTATATCAGCCACGAAGACATTCCACTTGAATGTCATGTCCTCAAGTGTGATGTCGAGATCAATCGTCCCATAGATATGTAGTATTTCATCATTCGCTGCTTGAAGTTGAATGTCCTCCGTCGGCTCTTTAAGATGTTTACGCAAATCTATGTCTATACCTTCGTAAACTTTAGAGGAAATAACAGTCACTGCTGCGCCCGAGTCGACCAAAAATTTAGCGTTTGCACCATGAACATTTGCTCCAATAAAAGCCGAAAGCCCTGTACTTTTGACGAGTTTAATTATTCTCGATGCATTACTCACTGTAGTTTTAAGGGCCGAAACCTGGTCGATTGGATCAGCCCCAGCTAGTTTCCCGCCTCGACATTATCCACGGATGGTAAGGGGTTGGCCTGCCGTTGATGCATAGGCTGGGGATGTTGTACATGATGTTGATGATGTGGTGGTGGTGGTGCCTGTGGTACCCACATTTGCTGCTGTGTCTTTGGCTGGGGCTGTGGCGGCACAAACTGTGGAGGTGCCCAGGCTTGTGGGACGAATGGTTGTTGTTGTTGAT
The DNA here is from genome assembly GCA_035222895.1 of Strongylocentrotus droebachiensis. NCBI lineage: Eukaryota > Metazoa > Echinodermata > Echinoidea > Camarodonta > Strongylocentrotidae > Strongylocentrotus > Strongylocentrotus droebachiensis. The sequence goes on from JAVYIG010000096.1 coordinate 52,101, forward strand.
AGCGGCGGTTGTCATAACGAGGATTAGGGCAGTTCCTAGCTAAATGCCCCTCCCTATCACACTCGTAACATCTGTTGTGCATGGGTCTACCACCTCGAGGTTGACGTCCTCTGTCATCATTCCCTCGCCTACCTTGCCGTCCATCTCCCGTTGTATTGGCATCTCTCGAATTTCTTTCAGCCTGATCCTTTAAGAGGGATGAGAGTGTGTTAAGTCTTTCGTCAATGGACATAACGCGACGTTCAAAATCAGCAAGCCGGCCTTCGGTAACGCTAACCGATTGCGAGGATGACAGGGCCCTAATCGGCCGGTAGGCATTGGAGCTACTCTCCTCTCGCAGATTGAAATACCGCTCGGCTATCTCACGGGCCTCTTGCAGGGATTTAGGTTCGTGCATTCCCACTGTTAATGTCATGTTTTGGTCTCCGATTCCTCGTAGAAAATGTCTTGTGCTAATGGTTTCTATTGTGTCGACGTCGGCACTCGGATAACCGAAAGTTGTCAGTCTTCTTACGTCAGCGGCATAATCGGCAATAGTCTCCTTCGGTCCAAGACGCCTTGCCTCCAACTGGGAGACGAATGAGGCCGGTGTTTTCCTATTTTCGAATCGCTCATTTAGCGCCGCTACCAGGTTATCGAAGTCCCCTGTGACGTCAGAGGAGAGTTGTTGGAAAGCGAAGTCTGCTGCATTACCTCGCAAGCAAGCCAGTATTCGAAATCGTTTTTCGTTTTTGTTCCATCCACACGCTTCTGCAATGTTCTGGAACGAAAAGATGAAGCTTTCCCACGGGCGTGTTCCATCAAAATGTTCCTGATGGGGTAGCTGAATAGCAGCCCTTGGTTGAGCGGGGCTGCGAATTTGAACCTCCTCTTCCAAAGGTTGTGCATCTGTCTCGCTAGAGTGTTGAATTTGAAGTCGTGCTTCATCAAGCTCCAATTGGAGCTCCCTGATCTCCTGTTCTAAATCTGTTTTTCTACGCCTCCTTGCCATTTCGATTAGCGTGTTGAAGTCCAAAATCCCACCGCTGCCACCAGTGTAACGAAATTTGATTACAGGTGTTTAAATCAGACTGCTCTCGTTCAGTTCTCGCTCAATATCTCTCTCACTCGAGCTCAGGCGTGTATGCAATATAAATTCAACAGAAGAAATGGAGTATTCGTGAGTTTCAGTTCCATTCGATGTTTATTACTTCAAATAATGACAACTTGGTATACAGTCAGGTTCAGTGAATTACGAAAAACGGCAGAAAGGAGTATGAGGAGAAGTCTCAAGAAGTCAGTCAGAAGTCTGAAGTCTGAACTAGAAGTCTGACTAGGAAGTCCCTCGATTTTAGAATCCCTGGCTTTATATAGGGAGCTGTTTTGTAGCAGCAAGGACACAACCCGACCTCGAGCTAAAGGGCAGAGTCTGTCCTCAAACTGAGGACAAAGTCTGGCCTCCGCTCGGGGTCAGTCGGAGGCCGCACGCGACTGAGTATCTGTCCTTGCCGTTACGTAAGACGAGGACAGATTCTCTAGACGAGCGTGGCCCTGGGCTTACGCAATCGAAATTCAAGAACTACTCGAGGACGAAAAACAACGTCGTAAATCTACTGAAGGACAAGTTTGACTTGCACAGCAAGCAATAATATACAGCGAAATAATAATGAGCTATGCACATGATACAGACATATCTAAATTCGTAACAGTATGTAGAATTTTATTCTCTGTAATTTACAATCACTTCACTTTAATTCTGTACTTACATTTCATTCCCTCTAATTAGTATTCACAATTAAAACTAATGCTATACCCCGTCTGTTGATCAGAGCGAGAAGGGAAATTGTATGAAAATCTGTGTTTTAATAAAGGTATACCAGTTAATGCCCTTCTGGCTCCATACAGATTTTTATATAGTATATTATAATCATATATAAATATATAAATATAGTTTAAACTTGTTTCTGACTTGTTTTTCAATTACAAATCGATCAATCGATCTTATTTACTGGGTGTAAGCCACAAATATGTTTAAACTATTGAATTTTCTCCCAGGAAGCATTACATTTATTTAAAAAATATATATATATAAATATGTTTATCATAATTCAGAAAATATCCTTCTGGTGTGTTATACATATTTCTTTTGTTTGTTGATTATCATTTCCATATTATGTGTTTGTATATTAGGAAACTAAGCTTGTAAAGGCTTTATTTATGTAGTTCCCCATATCATTTTAAAATTGTGTGTATGATTTATTTGTATTATTATTATTGACTGTATTTATTGGTTTTGTTTTACTTACAGTGATGTTAACTTGGTGAGATTGTGGAAGGTATCAGCTGCAACTCTCTGTAAAGTTCCTCCAAGGATAGTACTGGATGATAAATAAATAAATTAATATGATATGATATAAGCACTGGTAATTCTCTCCATTGCCACTCCGAGTCCATTGTTATTTGGTCGTAAGGATAGTACTGGATGATAAATATATAAATCAATGTGATATAATAACTTTGATAATATATAAGCACTGGTAATTCTCTCTATGGCCACTCCATTGTTATTTGGTCGTAAGGATAGTACTGGGTAATAAATATAAATCAATGTGATATAATAACTTTTATAATATATAAGCACTGGTAATTCTCTCTATGGCCACTCCCTTGATATTTGGTCGTAAGGATAGTACTGGATGATAAATATATAAATCGATATGATATCATAACTTCTATAATATATATACACTGTCGTAATTCTCTCTATGGCCACTTTGTTTTTATTTGGTCGTAGATGGCAGCACTCAAAGGCACTTATCAGAGCCATTTATACACAGTTTGGCCAACTTGGTTTCACTGGGTCACAACATGGCTTATATATATTCTTTTGTTTTGTGCTTGCCCAACAAAGCAGTAGTCCCCTAATTGTGTCCAACTCGAACCGGGTTGGCCAAACTCTGTGTATACATGTAGATGGCTCTGGCACTTATAAAGGTCCCATACAAATACAATGGGTTGAGCACTGGAAAGTGTGATAGAGAGATGATAGTTTCATAGCGAATAAAAATATAAGCAACAGATTATGATGGCGCCTATATACAGTGTACATAGATCTTATGAAATAATTGGGGGATTTCATGGTACCTAAACAATACTATAGTTAAGTCAAGAATTAGTTGACACTGCTGTACATTCTCTAATGAAGCTAGAAGAAACCTTGTCGTCTTCCCTGGTATTGAATCTTTGCATGACCTGCCCAGTGTGGGAGGAAGTGCGCCCTCAACAGTCTAACATCAGACAGGGCCCCATTTCACAAAACATGTCATCAGTGACAAATGACAGTTTCTGTTATAAGCTGGTGAAATCCTTGCTTCTGATTGGTTACCAGCAGATTTGTCACTGATTTTTGTCATTTGTCATTAAGAAAAGGCTTTGTGAAACAGGTCCCTGAACTTGGGTCAATTGATGTTGTATGCATCGATCACCTAGCTTGCATTAACAAACATATGCGTGCATTAATAAATTTGCCATTAACATAAATGCACCGTCAACTTCCAAATAGCATTTATTACAAAATGTAGAATAAAACACAGCCCGTGCATAAGCAAGAAACAAGAACAATTAATGCATTAATTCTCTTGAGGTTTGTCCACACCGGTTTATCTTAATAGAAGTTCTGCAACTCATCTAAAGCTTGCATGCGGGATGGCCATGTTGCACCATGTTTCATGAAACAATCAGAACTGCCACAGTTCAATGACAAATTGGCTAATAGTCAATCAAATGTCATTATTTAATTAGTTTATAAAAGTTATTGCACCTTTTTTATTTCAAGTTTATTTGAAACAGGACCCTGAATTGGATATAAATGTAAAGTTATTGCAAAAAGGATAAACAGAGGTGTCTAAAATATTTCCCCAAAATATTTTAAGTAAACTATTGAGAGATCAATGAAGAGCAAGTAGAAATTAGATAACAAATAAGCAGGGTCTTGTTTCACAAAACTATGATCAATAACAAGTTACAATAACTGTTATAAGCTACTGAAATTGTTGCATTTCATTGGCTGGGAGCAAAGTTCTAATAGAAGTTTAGAGTTTGTTATTGATAACAAGCTTTATAATATAACAGGGTTCCGATTCAATTTCTTGGCAGGTGCATCGTACGTACGCAAGCCTTACTTACATTTCTGTAACATCCTCAGAAAATGTGGAAGAAGTCAAATTCTCAAAATTGTAATTCTTGACAAATCTGTGAAAAAAATAAAAGAATACATGAATTTTAACACTTGTCAAGGACACTTTTTATAAGGACAATCATTTCTTTAACTCCTGTTTGTTAAAGACGCATATATACGGGCTCTCATGGGGAATCCAACATCCTTCCTTCATTCGTTCGTGTGTTTACCCAATAATAGGTGTTGTCAATCACTCAATGTCCCCCTCAAATTTGAATTCTGGACATTATCAAAACTGATTATAATTTTGAAAATAGATTTCATACTGTACTCCGATAATCATAAAAATGATCAACTCATGTTGGATAAGCACAAAATTAAAGTTGACTTTCCCAAAATCATGACAGAACAAAAAGTTAAATACGTTGACAAAAATTCTTTTCGCTATTTTTAACTGAGATCGAGTACTATCTTTAAGATATTCCGACTTTCTGTTTTTCTATGAACGGAACAACATTTTTAGGGGAAAGAACTTACACAGTTACTCAATTGAACATTTTATAACACATTGTGAAGTTGTAAAGCTACTTTGGTCTATCCAATAAAATTATCTATCTTCAAAACTTTTAAAAAGTCATTTTCTTGGATTTTGAAAGAATGTTTGGTTGTCCCAAGGACTATCCAAATTCAATATGTATAAATTTCTTCATATTGTGTACCAGATTCTACATACACTGCTGCAAATTTAAGAAAGAGAAAACAGAATTTTCATGGTCTTATATCTTCGATTAAAATTAAGTCTAAATCTGAATGTAATTTCAGCTAAGCATGACAAGTTAAGCCTCCATTAAAAAAAATATATATATGAATTGTAGAGGACTACATGATTTTTTTTTTGTCATTTCACATTCCTGTACATGATTGTAAAAAGCCAGTTGGTTTTCATGTTATCATTGAGTACTCAATAAAAAATATAAAAAATAAAATAAAAATTACACAGTTGTTGCCGAGGAGCAGTCGATAGTCAACTCATTCTCGTCTATGGTGCAGCCTGTATTGGTTTTACCACTGTAATCACTATTGGCTCGACCGTAACCTCCAGTGATAGCTGATGTTGCTGACCATATGCCGTTGAAGCGGTCGTTTCCAGCTGGGGGAAATGAGGTACAGTAAGAATTTTGATAATAATGATCTGGGTTTATATAGCATTTGATACAAAATACAATCTCTAGCCAAAGAAACAGTGAGAGAGAGAGAGAGAGAGAGAGAGAGAGAGAGAGGGAGAGAGGGAGAGACACACACACACAAGAGATACATGGAGATAGAGGGTTATATGGTAAGAGACCAGAAAGAAACAGTGAGAAAGGGGGAAACAGAGAGGGAGACAGACAAGAGATACAAGGAGATAGAGGGAGAGATGATGAGAGACCAAAAAGAAACAGTGTGAGAGAGAGACAGACAGAGAGAGAGAGAGACAGACAGAAAGAGACAGAGACAGAGACAGAGACAGAGCCAGACAGACAGAGAGAGACAGACAGACAGACAGAGAGACAGACAGACAGTCGTTTCCAGCTGGGAAAGAGGAGATGCGGTAAGGGTTTTAAATTAATTATAATAATCTGGATTTATATAGCATTTGATACAAAAAAAAACTTTCTAGCGCTTTACAGTTATTACCCCTGTCATCGGATTCATTCACACAAAAAACTTATTATATATATTTTATAAATGTAATATTGTTGAAAGGCAATTTGATTTGTATGTTGCAGAAGAAAATAAATTTGATTCCATTGGTATTATTATTGTTATAATCCTTATTATTCTACTTATCATTATTATTATTCCTACTACTATTACTATTAGTAACATTATTCACAGTTTGTTATCCTCTAAACTTACTCTCGTATTCGATCCCATAGTCTCCGTACCGCTGATTCCAATAGTCCGGTCCATACCAGCTTGCGTTACTCACAGACAGGCCGGACAGGACCAATAGAAACACTGCATAAGTTGATGATGAAGTTATCTCCATTATGATGTCATAGTTGAGCTCGTCAAAATATCTGAAGAGAGAGAGAGAGAGAGAAAGATATAACTTTAAATTTCTCACATGTAGATGAAATGCTCTCTTCTGTCTGCAGACAACCAGGGGGCGTTTCACAAAGCCTTTTTTCAATGACAAATGACAAAAATCAGTGACAAATCTGCTGATGACCAATCAGAAGCAAGGATTTCAGTAGCTTATAAAAAAAACTGTAATTTGTCACTGATGACAAATTCTGTAAAAAGCCCCTCAGGACATATCGCTTCTCTTGGTTTTAGCCTACCCGTAGGCTACTTGATATTGAAATACATGTACATGTATGTTTGTCTTGAAAATAATAAAATTAAGTTAGTTAATAATAATAATAATCTGAATTTATATCGGCCGGTAATTATAATTAATAAGAAATACCACCTCTAAGTGCTTCTCCGATATTATTATGTAATTATATATTATTATTATGATGTAATTGTTTTCTCACATTCCGCTGATTTGGCGGGAGTTGCTAAGCAACTATACCGATAATTTTCTTTAAATAATTTTTAAGCAGGCAGGATTTTCAACAATTTTTTTAATTGATTTTTGCGTTCTAAATGCCTGCTCTCAAAACATTGGTGCATGATTCCGGTTTTGGGTCACGTGACTCTCCTCGCTTCCTTGCAATCGCATGCAGAGCAGCAACAAATCGCGCCTGCGCACTACTTAATTACAAAAACATCAGAATCTACAAACACAGACGTTTTTTTTAAAGGCTGTGACAGTAGGGTAAATGGCAGTCCAAAAATTGACGGTTTTTGCATCATGTTTGGGTGGTGTAAATGAGCCTAAACGTATCAAGCTCTTCTAAGAAACCCCTCTATACATGACCTTAGATTAGACCCATTCACACAGAGCACTTTGTGAGATTCACATTTAAACTGAGATAAGAGGCCACTTCAAAGCTATTTTTGACCCACATGTTACCAACCACATCTAAGTTTGAGTTTATCTTCTTACTGTACTAAGGGTGCGTTCAATCGAATTTTCGAAGCTAGAATCACAAACATGAATCACAATTCAAAACGCCGTTACAAAAAGCAAGGTCACTGCGGTTTGCGTTCAAGCGATTTTTCATCAACGCTGATTCTAGCTCATTGCGAGCCAAACCACTGCGCATCACACTGCGCAGTATGGCCCAGGAACTTTGGCGCGCGCTTTCTGGAATTGTTTACGGCCGACTGTCGACTGCTGTTTTGAGGCGCATAGATCGCAATAATAAGACAAAGAATGAGAAGGTGATAGGAGGAAGAAACAAAGAATAACATAAGGAAAGACAGAAAGATAAAGTCGATAGAATGATTAAAACAAAGAATAACATAAGAGAAGGTGAAAGAAGGAAGAATCGAAGAATAACATAAGGAAAGACAGAAAGACAGAAAGAGAGAGTGATAGAATGCTTAAAACAAAGAATTACATAAAAGGTGATAGAAGGAAGAAACAAAGCATAACATAAGAATAGAAGGAAGAAACAAAGAATAACAAAAGAGAAGGTAATAGAAGGAAAAAACAAAGAATAACATAAAAAATAGAAGGAAGAAACAAAGAATAACATAAGGAAAGACAGAAAGAGAATGTGAAAAAAGGAAGGAACAAAGAATGACATAAGGAAGAACAGAAAGAGAAAGTGATAGAATGATTAAAACAAAGAATAACATAAGAGAAGGTGAAAGAAGGAAGAATCAAAGAATAACATAAGGAAAGATAGAAAAAGAAAGTAACAGAATGATTAAAACAAAGAATAACATAAGAGAAAGTGATAGAATTATAAAAACAAAGAATAACATAAGAGAAGATGATAGAAGGAAGAAACAAAGAATAACATAAGGAAAGACAGAAAGAGAAATTGATAGAATGCTTAAAACAAAGAATTACATAAGAAAAGGTGATAGAAGGAAAAAACAAAGAATAACATAAGTATAGAAGGAAGAAACAAAGAATAACATAAGGAAAGACAAAAAGAGCAAATGATAGAATGATAAAAACAAAGAATAACATAAGAAAAGGTGATAGAAGGAAACAAAACAAAGAATAACATAAGAATAGAAGGAAGAAACAAAGAATAACATAAGGAAAGACAGAAAGAGAAAATGATAGAAGGAAAAACAAGGAATAACATAACGGAACAGGCCACGATGGTAAAGTGAACGCAAATTGCATGCAAAGCGGGCGCGCGGTTTTTCCCAAACTGGAAGAGGCTTCGTCATACAATCATGATTGAGAACTCCGTCCGTTCAATCGAATTTTAGCGACCGTGATTCTTTTGAATCATGATACAAAACGCATCTTTTTCAGCGTTTCATGTTTGTGTTTTCAAACACGTTTATTTTTACGACCGACGAAAAAATCGCTTGAACGCATTGCGTTTTAAACTAAACGTCTTTAGAAACCGTGATTCTAGGGTGAAAAAGTGTCGATTAAACGCACCCTAAGTTGATCATAACCCTTCTAAGGCTTCTCTCTCACTCTCTCTCTCTCTTTCTCTCTCTCTTTCTCTCCTCCTCTCTCTCTATCTATAGGTTGTTAGGGCGACAATAAAATGGACCTTAATTGAGACACAGGTTCCTCATTACATTACTCTAATTATCTGTGTATCGACTTATAGGGCAGGTCCACTCCAAAAATAAGTTACTTTCAATAGAGCAAAAAAATCAGACAAACCAATCAAGAGTTTGAGCAAAATCGGATAACATCTAAGAAAGTTATGAATTCTTAATGCAGGGCGCGACAAACCCGCTTGCCCGACGTCCCGGGGCAACCAAATTGAGCCGTCGGGCAAGTAAATCAAATTATCACTTGCCCGATTCGGGCAAGTGATACTTTTACAGTAATTTCCTAGTGTCCAAGAACTCTACCATTCACCCGTCGTCAAAATCCAGAAGCAAAAAAGCGATCGTTCCGATTTCGAAAAAACTTCACAGACAGCTAGCCAGCTCAGCTAGCTCAGCGCGCATGCAACAGTGACACTTCAAGCCATGAATGCCGCTCCGCCTCCACGCACGGCCGGCCGTGAGCTAGCTAGAGACAGCTAGCGCGATCGTACCAGCTGCGAGCTTATTCGCGCTCTCTCTCTCTAGCTCTGCAGGCCGCACCGACAGGCCTTTGCTATTCTCTGATTGCCGATTGGTTGAATCACGCCAAATATGACGTCATTATTCTAGGGAAATGAACACGTGCGAATCGGATGGAATAAACAACAGGGATTTTCTAGTAAGTACAAAGGTTATTATTCAGTACAGTTACACTGTACATGTATGTGCATTAATTTGCTATCTAAACCACTAACTTATCATTACGAGATAATAAATGCTTTAACCTCGAGTCCTTTTTCGCTTTAAAGTTTTGGGCAAGTGGAAATATTGTTTGGGCAAGTAAATTGAAAACCCACTTGCCCGACAGGGCAAGTGGTGAAAAAAATTCTTGTAGCACCCTGTAATGACATGACAAACTTTGACAAACTTATAACCAAATTGGCAATTTGTGTAGTGATTTCCTAAGTTCCATAGTTTCGTCGCTGTTTTCATGAAGTGACGGTAGTGAAAAAAAATTGCATTCACTTTGCGTGACGATTTTCCTCACTACCGTCACTTCGTGAAAACAAGGAAGGTTTGTCATACTTTAAACAAAAATCATAACTTCCTTAGGCCTATTAGTTATCCAATTTTACTCAAATTTTGCTCTGCTCTGTTTCTCTTGTGTTTCTACATCTGTTAAAAGCAATTTTGGAGTGGACTTGGCCTTTAAGCCACACCCACAAACTGGCAGATCTAGGCTCTGCTCAGGGCTGGGGCACTCATTCCAGCATGGGTAAACTAGAATATCTGTGGTTCTAGTAGGTAATGGGTTCAAATTAAGGCCAATTAAGCACTCTGTTAGCAGAAGTCAGACAAGAAAATTAAATATGCTGCAATGTGTGAACACTACTGGAAGCTCACTAGATTTTTCTTATGTGTGAATAGCCCCATTGTGGATCAGGATTGTGTCATCAGCCCCCTTTCTTTGTGAGACAACCATTAAACGATTGATATGGCCCTGTGGTGATGCTATTTTTATCAATCTTGTGAAGCTTTAGGTACATAGCCCAAAGCTCTTCCTCTGGAATTCAAGGCACAATTAAACCATAACAATGGTTTAGACACAAGGCTAGGGATGCATGGAGGTACAGTACATGCCACCAAATCAAATGACAAACAATTAAAATAATAAGGAACAGATGATAAAGAAACAAGAAAGAGAGGGGAATGATCCCTCAAACACCCTTCCCCTTCACGGTTAATACTTCAAATCATCGGGCTTTCGCGTCGTCCGGTCGGGGGGTCACATTACACAACCTTTCGTGAAACAAAAGCTGAAGATGACCTTTTGTAGATTTGCAGATATAGGGTTTTCACAAAGTACTGGGTAAAGTGGACCAGACCGTGGGAAGATGAGATGGGTTTATTTCACAAACATTAAAGGTAATACAAAGTTTTGGTATGGGGTCATGAATTTGGTTCAAATGAACATATTGGAAGCATATACGATCCTACAATATTCAGTGATCCTTGTCGCGGTTGAAATCGAGTCTAAAGTTACGAAATTATAAATAATAAACTCTTTATGTTGTATACAGTGTAGCTCCCTCTCAAGGTCAAGATATTAATTTAGCTATGAAACAATGTTTCTTGACTAAAATCAACCAATTAGCTATTCCCGTTTGGAAATTATATATCACAACTACATATTCTGAGATTTTCATGGTCGCAGCTACCACTGTACGGCCATAGGCGCTATTTGAAAATTATCAAAATTTACCGGGAGCACCAGTAAATTTTTATATTTATTTTTTCTCAAAAACAGAAGTGTTTTAGGGGCCAATTTTTTTAGTGCATATAATACATCCACAGGGGCATTCAAACATAACAAAATTGTAAAGATTCACTATCCACCCAATTTTCAAAATTTCCCAAAACTTTGTATTACCTTTAATGCTGGTATTTCATAAATAAAGATGATGTTTTTACAAACGGGCGGGTCACACAACCATCAGACCCGACGCGATTCAATGATTTCAAGTAAACCCCCGGACCCGTTTCACAAAGCATTTTTTCAATGACAATGACAAAAATCAGTGACAAATCTGCTGATAACCAATCAGAAGCAAAGATTTCAGTAGCTTATAACAAAAACTGTCATTTGTCACTGATGACAAGTTTTGTGAAACACCCTCCAGGCCTACATCATGGATAAATTCTCTATTTCATCCGTCTACAAGATGAATTGAATTGAATTGAATTGAATTCATTGATTTTCTGTCTTTATAACAGAAAACTTCTTTTTCTGATGGTTTAAGCACGTACAGCAAAGGCTATGACACATTGATCAGAATAATAGATAACAAAGAATAATTGAATCTCTTATCGATCCAAATGCCGCAATACAAAGTCTCTTGATTTATAAACCAGATATTGAGAATATCAGTGGAATCAATTAGTAAGGAGACTTTGCAACAAATAAATGAATAAAAACATTTGTAAATGAGAAGAAAAGAGAACCCTTTTTCATTGTGTTAATGGGTATTTTCCCAGCACCTGATTAAAATCTAGGCCGTTTCATAAAACTTGTTATCAATGACAAAAGTTAGATTTCTATGACAAATTTGTTCTCAGCCAATCAGATTCCATGATTTCAGTAGCTTATAACAGTAGCGTGTAACTTGTTATTGATATCAAGTTTTATGAAACAGGGACCTGCAATGTGACGAAAAATTATGTTTTTTGCTTGTAGTGTAAACGCTCCTAAAGATGCAATCTAGTCTTTAGAGGGGCTTCCCCTTTTTGTGTCTGCATAAGCTCAGTAATCTAATTGTATCTGCAGAAGCCTTATGGTGTACAGATAATCTGAAGGCTCTTGCATGGTCTTTGTGCATTGTGTAAATTGTCTAAAGTAGAACTAGAAGGGTGATATAAAAACTAATTCTTCCTTTTTGGGGGTGGTGTGGGCTTTGTTTTGGAGGATGTATGTTTACTGAATAAATTGGATTGATAATAAGAGTTAGGGGCACTAATCTGCCCTGAAAATATTTTTTAAAATAGCCAAAATGTTTAACATTTTAACAAAACTATTAGGAAAAGAGGACTGCCTTGGTCAATTAATCAATATCTCTAACTCTCTATTTCTCTCTCTCTCTCTCTCTCCTCTCTCTCTTTCTCTCTCTTTCTCTCTCTCTCTCTCTATCTATCTATCTCTCTTCTTGTCTTTTTTATACCATGCTCCCATGTAAATAGTAAGCAAGATCATTTGCGTCACCCCTCCCCCCCCCCCCACCCCCTCCCCCTCCATTTCTTCACACCAGCATGTAAGTTGCTAAACAAATTCCATGCCCTGTTATTGTTACTTACATGTAAAGTTGAACAGTATATACAAACATTTACTAAACACTCAGTGCTAAAATACAAGCTACATGTAAATATAAATTTGCTCTCCCCATCTCAGACTGAGGCGGATTGTGGTACATTGATCTATTTGCATTCCAGAGAGGGGAATATAGGAAAGAAGCCCTGCCAATATTTGGCTAACTGTTGAGAATTTAGTCAACTTACAAACAACACATATCCACTGTAATATCTCCTTGATACTGTTCCCTGGTAAATTAAGGATTAAAAAAAAATCAAGGGCTAGTTTTAAGCAAAGAAGTCCTGGTCATGTTCCAAGAAAATGATACAGACCCTAAGCATCTGTTCTCAACAAAATCTTACTATTCACATTTCTTTTCTTTTCTTTTGTTGTTTTAATGGACACTAGGATGTACATTTGTAAAGACATGTATCTGTACGTAAGTGTGTAAAAAGAAGTTTACCTAACCTTTGAAAAGGCTAGAATTTGTCAGCTTAAAGCTAGACGAGCATTATCTCATGTCATCAAACAAAGACATGGCCCATTTACACATTGCAAATAAACCTTTACAAAAACTGCATTTTATTTTAAATGCTATTTAAACGACAGGAAAAAATCAGTGAAATTTCTGCAGGCGTTTCAAAACCTTGAGAGGTGGGTTTTGCTTAGCACTATCGAAGAAACATTGATATGTAAGAAAATGGATGAGTTTTGCTTGCTCTATCTCTCGAGTCTCGACAGACAAACTGTACGAGACAGTTTTTGTCACCCTACAATTCCAGGTTTTTCTGAGCTTTCTTCAATAGTCACTAGCTGCATTTACAGCACAAGCAAAAAAACATCGATTTTTCTCACATTCCAGTGAGTTTTGTCGATAGAGTTGCATGATAATTGGGTTTTACCAGTAGTATTAATGGTTATTCCAAACATTCCATGATCTTTCAAAATGTTGTCGGGGCTGTGTAAATAAGCCCACATTTTAAATCTTGCTCTCACTTAATTGTTTGCACCTGTGTATTAGGAATACAACAGTTCTGCAACAAGTATTTGTCCATAGGCTTTACAGCTGAAGTGTCCTGAGGACTGTATAAATATAAACTTATTCTTAGGTAGGGTAGCTGTAGGGTAGCTATGATACACCCTTGAAGGAAGATTGAGGGGCGTCAGTTTCTATGTGCAGAAGGCCACAATTCGCTGACTCCAGACTTGGTGGAAGCACCATTAATGGGTGTAACAGTCTCACATACAGCAACCCCATCTCCTTGATAACACCGAGCACCCAATACTCTACAGTGCGTCCCAGAAAAAACGAAACCGAGAAGTATCGATGTTCTATCATAACTTAATCACAACTATAATTAATGAATGATACATATTTGGAAAGCTTAGAGTCTCCCCTTTCATGTGATGCTACTCAGGTGATGCATATTTCACGCATGAGTGATTAAAAGCAATTTGAAGGAATGAAAGTAACCAAAAAGACATTTGGCGGGCGGTATCTGAATTTCGAAGAAAAATTCACATTTCTAGAAAGTTGAGTTTCTGCCCTTTCATATGACACCTCAATCAGGAAAAATGAGCGAGGAATAACAAAGTTCTGTTTGTTTAAAGTAGTGCTTGCATTTCCATAATTTTATTAAACGAATTCGTTTTCACTGGCTGCCTGCCGTATCAATAAACGAAATTAACAAAAGACTTAACTCCGTTTCGTTGACAATCAGCCGTAGACGAGAGTCTTCATGCATGGCTGATTGTCAACGAAACGGAGTTGAGTCTTTTGTCAAATCTGCTTTTTGCTACGGCAGGCACCCAGTGAAAACGAATTCGTTTGTTAAAATTAAGAAAATGTAAGGGCTACTTTAAACAAACAGAACTTTGTTATTCCTCGATCATTTTTCCTGTTTGAGGTGTCATATGATAGGGCAGAAACTCAACTTTCTAGAAATGTTAATTTTTCTTCGAAATTCAGATACCGCCCGCCAAATGTCTTTTTGTTTTCCTTCCTTCAAATTGCTCTTAATCACTCATGCGTTACATATGCATCATCTTAGTAGCATCAACTGAAAGAGGAGACTCCAAGCTTTCTAAATATGTATCATTCATTAATTATGGTTGTGATTAAGTTATGATAAAACATCAATACTTCTCGGTTTCGTTTTTTCTGGGACGCACTGTATATACAAGCATACAGAAATATACCACACACAAAAAAACATTAAATAATACATTACACACTCAACTAAAAGAAAACTGAAAGAACAAAAAAAAGGAAACTTAGAAAGAAACAGAGAAAGAGAGAGAGAGGGTGAGAGAGAGAGAGAGGTGAGAGAAAGAGAGAGAGGGTGAGACAGAGACAGAGACAGAGAGAGAGGGGGGGTGAATGCTTCTGAAGCCTTATAAATCGAGCCTGGTATACTATTACTAAAAGGTAGAAGAGCTAATGATGCGCTCAAAGTGTTACTTTTCATGCAGTAATTAGCGGTTCCCACGAGCCATGTGAGAGAGAAAGGGGGAGGGTAAGTGCAAGAGGAATGAACAGCTTTATGATATTTTTTCTGATTATTTCCCACACTATGCGCCTTATCATGCAGTGCACATGGACAATCATGTCAATGGAAGGTTGTTGTCAGTATCTAGGTAACGAGACTCATCGTATGTTGACTTGGTGACTGCCACAAGTCAATTATTAACTTTGTAATTTCCGACCTTTGGAATCTATTCTGACAGCTTCAAGTATTGGCGGCGAATTTCGGGTGAGCACTTCCAACATCCCCCCCCCCCCACACACACACACACCACACACACCTCCACCCAACACACAAACATATGCCCCAAAGTTTGTTGAGATTTTGACAACCTTTTCCCCTCTGTTTTCAAGGTGATGACCTATTTGGGGAGGGGAGGGGGGGGGGGGGGGGGGGGGGGTCATCATATTGTGCCCCTTCTTCAACAAAATGCTGGAAGTGCCCCTGGTTCAAATCATAGAAAATATCACTTCATTTGTGTCTGTGATCTATGGCTGTTAAGAACAGCTATGCATTGGTATATACTTTGACTCAACAAAATAGAGTTGTCACTTAAACTTGCTACCCGTAGCTCAACTTATATTAAGGGGGCATGGGGCACAAGCCTCCCTTTATCGAATGGCACAAAATAGGAAAATTAAGGGATAAAGGAGAGGGGAATGTGATGTGAAAAAAATATATAATACCCTCCCACACTCATCTTTTGCTGGCCTGGCTCTCTCTCTCTCTCTTATTAACACTCAATGTAAAAGGACAGTGCCCTGCTTACACAGAACACCGGCACCCCATTAATAGCTGATATTTTTACAAATGATATCGTTTGCAGACCTGCGTATCATGTATTGTATTCTGCAGAATATTGGAAGCGTCGTAGGTCGATTGTGCACTTGTGCATTATGATTCATGAATTTATACAATGCATGTTATGAATATTCTTTGAAAATGTAGGACAGGATGAAATTGATATGTGAAGAATAGGTCCATAGGGAATAGTTCAATTAAATCAGTTTTGTAACTCACCTCATCCCCTATTCTCTCTCTCTCTCTCTCTCTCTCTCTCTCTCTCTCTCTCTCTCTCTCTCTCTCTCTCTCTCTCTCTCTCTCTCTATAAATACATTTATATATCTTTATCTCTCTCTGGTTCTCTATATCTCTCTTTCTCTCCTCTCTCTTTCTCTCCTTCTCCTCTCTCTCTCTCTCTCCTCTCTTTCTGTCTCTCTTTCTCCCCCTCTTTCTCTCTCTTTGTCTTTATATATCTTTATCTATCTCCCTCTTCTCTCTATCTCTCTCTCCTCTCTATCTCTCTTTGTCTCTCTATATATCTCTTTCTTTCTCTCCTCTCTATCTCTATTTTCTCTCTTCTCTAATCTCTATCTATCTGTGTACAGTGTATCTCTAACTTTCTTCCCCCCCCCCCCTCTCTCTCTCTCTCTCTCTCTCTCTCTCTCTCTCTCCCTCCCTCCCTCCTTCTTTATTCTCTCTATTATACCTTTTTGATTCTTTATTGTCAATTGTCAACAAGAGCTAACATAAATCTGCACTTCTTTTGATACCCAAACTATAAATATTTCTATTTCGGATGCCTCCTTTCAAAACTCGATTATACCAATCAGTCATGGTCGTTGGAGCTTGCCTATGCAATATAAAAGCTTATAATAGTAAAATCAACAAAACAAATCTATTTTGACCTTGTACATTCACTCATTGGTGACTGCTACCATGGCAATGACCTTAAACAAAAACCAATTCAAATATAGTTGGGCAACCTGTTACACTGTGTATGAAATTCAATTTGTGAAAACTTGTTGAAGACCGACGCAGGTAGTACACAGAAGAGCTTACGATAACTAACCGTCCTTTGCTTTCAATCATAAAAGGGTCATCAAATTTTAGTTTGCATTCCAAATCATTTTTTTTCAAATTCCCACATGCACAGTTTAAACTGCAAAGATATTTTGATGTCAATCGTCAGATTGACTAGTAATTGTATGTTGCTACATGTATCGAAAGTAGAATTGGACATTGTATTCAAATTAGAATTTCAATATTGCTAACTTTCTTGTTTTTTGGGTTCAATTCTATTCCAACTTTTCATCAGTTTGCTTCTCAGATTTGTCCTGCTTTCCCCAAGGGTATAGTTTACTACAAGACTGGACAATCCCTTTAAGGGATAATCTAGCTGCATCCATGCCCTTTGTAAAGGGTTGAAGGATTAAAATGGCCGATGAGTGAAGAGATCTCTGTCAATAAAAGAGATTAATGAAAATACTTTGTCCAACATCGATTGTTTTCTCCTCCTTCAAGGTGCCAAGTGTTATCCTACACTTACAGAGTATGCGAGTTACTGATATATATGGACTTCAACAAGTACACTGTGCTGAAGAGATGCTAGTATTGCTCAGGGTTGTTGATTTTTTTGATTTAAATCGGATTTTTATGATTTAAATCAGATTTTTTTGATTTTTTTCCAACGAAAAATAATGGTCACACTTAACAAGTTTTAGACTATATTTAAACTGTTTTACACCAATAATAGTGGTCAAGTAGTCTTTTGAACATTGTGTATTGTACTATTTGACACAATAATCCACTTATATACAGGTAATTTTTTTTTTTTTTTTTATTTATTTGCATTATAGAGAGGGACATTTTATGGAAGCCCAAGTAATGTTATGTATTATGTATACATTTAAACTCTTGAAATGTTTATATCAGTCTGTACGTTAACATCTAATTTGAATGTAATATTTAACCAGATTTGCAATAGGCACTTCCTGATATGCTTGTAACAAAATACACATCTTATGTTTTCATTACAGTGTAACCTCAGTTCCAAATAAAACTTCAATAAATTTCGTTGCAAGATGCAGGATAAGCACCACTGTCCACCACATCATTGATGTGCTGTTTTTTCAAACTATTACATGAACAAGCAAGCACAGCAGTTGTATTGCTGCATACAGTAACACTTGCCCAGCAACTTTCCCATTTTTAAATTCTTACTTATTAAGTATACATGTGTACTTTGAAATTGTGTAATTGAATGTATGGGTATTGATAAGAAAATACACAAGCATGCAAATATACATGTAATTCTTATCAAATGTACACATATGCCTTCAACTTAAGTAATTGAAAGAATGGGTATTAATAGTAACAAGAAGGAGGTACATACAAGTAGTTCAGCTGTTTGGTAAAAGTATCCAAGTTGTGGACTTTGAGCACCTTTGTAGATTTTATATATTATTTTATTGAAGATTTAACAGTTTGGTGTACATACAGAGAGTTATTTATCATTACTTCGTTAGAAATCATGTCGATTTAAATCATGATTTAAATCGACATGATTTAAATCAAACAACCCTGGTATACTATTGCTACTGTACGTTATGCAAGTGTATTTAAAAGTTTTCACCATTTACTTGTAGAATATAAAATATTGATGGTTACAAATGTAACATAAGGGCAATTAAAATGGATAGTAATTTCTTGTCCATATTTTGTTTTTTATGAGGGGAGTCCATGTTGTTTGATTTTTTTTTTCTGAACATAAAAATGCTATTTGGGTCAATTTTCAACACAAATTTTGTAAAATTCCACTTCCACCGAAACTATTGCTGAAACTATTGCTTCATTTTTAGACGTGTGGTGAATGTTTACATTTACTTCTAAAATACAAAGTATAACAAAGTAATAACTGAATAAATGTATTAGTAATTGGTGTTGGTACACTGTATAGGCCTACAATGGATACTAAACAATGAGAGGAAATATAAAATAGTCTGATCTATGTTTAGCAGAAATTTGAAATCTAATCACAGTACAATTTGAGGACAATTTTCTTCTGAGTGAATTCTATTGTTGGACAACAAATGATTTGTCTACATTTTTGTTGCCTCGATCACTTGATGTCATTTCCAACACTACAGGGCAAACAGTTACCAACAAGACAGAAAAATAACATCTAAATAATATAGCATTATGACTTGAACGTTGAAGCTACTGAGAGAGAGGGGGAAATATGTTCCTTTAATATCTTCCCTCAATTTTTTTCTTTCTGTGCATGTGTCGCTTGGAAACATATCTCGTTACAAGCGATCCCTGTCCCTGCACCCAGCCGCGTATCTCTGCCAGGCCAGCGGGACATGGCATTGGAGTTACAAAACACTGCACTATCACATTACAACTTGTAAAATAGATTTACATTGAAAATGCTTACCTGTCGGTTTCTCTCTCGATCTCGATTCCCCCAAAAGATTGTCAAATCCAAATCGAACACTTTCTCGAGCTGTTATCTCCAACGGTATTCCTGTTGTGGTGGATGAAGAAGATTAATATGATTAATCCATTTATAATCTGATCCTGTAAGTGTAACCTGTCTGAAATGTTACAACTTGTCTTGAACGCGTTGAGGAGCGTAAGTCGACGAGTTCCCCTTCTTCCAAAAACGTCACACCAGTGTTCCGAACTCCGCCATGTGTAACTGTTGCTTGTCCAAAGTCTGCCTATCAAACGAAGAATGTAGTTACATCCTACGAATTGAAAGGGGTGTGAGATCAATAAAAAGAAAGACACAGGCCCAAATCAAGATCCATGGAATTAGCTAACCTAAGATCAATAAATTGATTGAAGTTTTTCGCTACGCGGATCATGAAGCTTTGTACTAGATACCTCCCACAACGTCGCACGCGGGACGCATTCACAAGAGTGTAAAACAAATTATGACGTCATTAACGATCGGCTTCACGTTTCTATGACGATGGGCCGGCGAAAAATGTTACTTTGATCCTACTTGAACTCTCCGGTACAAAGCTCAACCACAGGATCCGGGTTTCGTTTTTTACTTTAAAAAAAACAGGGATTTCTTTTCTCTTGATGATTGTGATAAAAGGATAATAACTTGGAGAAGGGGTACTGGCATTAATTAGGAATGGGGATCGGAGGGTGAGAGTTGGTGGGGGTGGGGGGGGGGTGAATGAAAAAGTTCACCAATTAGAGGAGGGGTACATAAGAATTGAGTTTTGTTGTATCACCTTCTTCTTTCGCCATTCCTCCCCGGGAAATAACCAGCCCAAATCGGGGGGGGGGGGGGCGACGCAAAGTTTATCACTACCGATGTCCATGATCACAAGTGTAGGATGGTGTATATTTTTGTTTCAAAAGATGGACAGCGGGCATAATGATTTTGAATTGTGCATGGTACTCTCAAATCATGTCTTTATTCGTCTTATGATATTAGTATGGTGTTTTATTCTTATTATGCACCTGTGCCTGTAGTTTAACTCGCTGCACCAAGGAAGGGGGGGGGGGAAGAGAAAGAGAGAAAGAGAGATAGGGGTAGAGGGAGAGAGAGAGAGAGAGAGAGAGAGGGAGAGAGGAAGAGAAAGAAAGAGGGAGATAGTATTTAAGAGAAAGAGAGAGGAGGAGAGAAAGAAAGAGACAGAAAGAGGGGGAGAGAGAGAGTGGAAGAGAGAGAGACACACACACAGAAAGAGATGAGAGGAAAAATGGATGCTTCTGAAGCCTCATAAATCGAGCTTGGTATACTAAACTAAAAGGTTGAAGAGCTAATAATGCGCTCAAAGTGTTAGTTTTCATGCTGTAATTAGCGGTTACCTCAAGCCATGTGTAAACAACTATTACACTGGTGTATCGTTTCTTTCTCGTAATATGAACAGCGCTCTAGATTAGATCAGGCCTGCTCTAGATAGTCTAGCCTACAGACACTAATTTATTTTTTATTTTTTAATGGGTTCTCTTAAAAAAAAAGAAAACAGGGAATCTAAATAATCTCTGGAAAACAAAAAACGAGTTGTTCATGATTCATTTATACATGCACTTTTTAAAACCAACGAAAATACGAAGCATTTCTTTTATGGAAAGCAAGAAGATGAGGGATTTTTTTGTTTTTATTCGTTAATTCGTTTGTTTATTCGCGCGTATTTCGTTGTAAGAAACGGCGCTAAGGAGAAAATGGATACATAAATAATTATGCATACAAATTTATAATCGTGTTCGCACATTGTGAACATGGTGAAAACATTACATTTTTGGGGAAATTTCTTGCTCTTCCAAGAAACTTCCAAGAAGAAAAAAATGCGTTTAAAAGGGGAAAATGTATGCCATATTAATAATCTATCTGTGCCATCATCATCGGATAAATGTATACCAGTGTAAAAGGGCTGCCAAAGAGCTAATGAAGATTGCAAATGTGTAATTTTGCAAAACGCATTAAGTTGCACAAAGTAATCCCTCCATCAATTAATAGTTAATCATTGTTTTGTGCAAAATTGGAGGTGTGGCAATGGAGCGACCGCAACGAGTGGCAAAGAAAGCAAGCGAGGTTCTATACTGATGATAGGGCAGCAAAATGAAAGGGGGTGTCATAGACAGAAATGAACCGAAACCTGTGTATTGTATTTCGTCCCTTGAAAGGCTTCGCACTCAAGAGCTCCCTAAATATTGTCCCGTTGCCGGGGGGGGGGGGGGGGGGGGGGGCAGTTTGCAAACCCCAAATCCTCGTCGGTCGTTGTGCGTTAAATTTTCTCCACTATTATGCCTAGGGTTTATAATATGGAGGGGGGGGGGGGGTGGTGTCAAGACACTTCAAAAACATAAAGGCTTTTCTTTTGCCTTCGGAGTTAAAGGAAATATTCATCAAATAGCACTAACCATCATGAATATTTGTCCTCTATAATATTGCCGACAAAAGTCTCAGAAGATTTATGAACTAATTCTTGTCAAATAATTCTTCTAATGCTGTTTTAAATCAGCTGTCCGGACACACAACGTCTGTGTATACTTGTATACTATTTTGTGCCTGGTGTAGATAGTAAGGGGGTTGACTATGGCAAAGAACTCGTGTGGGTAGGTGAGAGGAGGCATGTGCCGCCCCCCCCCCCCTAAAAAAAAGTCGAATTGTGAAAAAGGGGGAGTAGAAAGAAAGGGAGAGAGAGAGAGAGAGAGAGAGAGCGAGAGAGAGAGAGCGAGAGAGAGAGAGAGAGAGAGAGAGGGGTGAGTAACTATTTTACTCACTGTTTTCCCCCTTATGTCAAATACTTGTTCCCTCGCCGCCTTGGCAGGGGCGGTGATTCACTTTTCATGGCCTGGAGGGGGGGGGGGGGCGACGAATTGGAAGAGACTGAGGGAGCATAGTGAACGAGAGGGTCAAAGGTGACGGAAGTGACTATAACCAAGTGGAAGGAATGGACTCCTTGGACAAAGCAAGCTGTGATCTATTTCTATATCTCTTAATCTTGTAAACATAGTCAGTGTTAACTGTGCATACGTGATATCAACGGAATACAGATTTTCTACAATATTTACTTGTACATTTTGAAGGATATTATACGAGGGAGCATAGCGACCGAGCGAGAAGATTTTTTGCATTTGTATAAGTTTAAACGCTGCACTCTGTGTTGCAGTCTTTATAGTCAGTATTCGCTATAATATAGCCTACATGTACTTTCTTTGTTGCACTTTTTCAAATTTTTAGAGTTGGACGATCCCCCTAAAAATTGAGAGGGCGTGCCCCCCCCCCCTCCCCCTCCCAGGATGATGGATCGCCGCCCTGCACTCAATATACCTGCCGCGAAAGTTTTTCTGGGGGTGATAATATTATTATGACAAATAAATAAATGCAAACTGTAGATGGCGCTGTTCCTATTACTTTAGTTATCAGAACTTGGTTAGATAAATAAAAATCTGAGGCCTACTGATTTCTTCATTTCGTTATAAGATTTAACAATCTTGAGTCTTGAAAAGCACTTAAACGATTTTTTTCCATACTTTTTCCCTCCACCGAGATTTTACTGATTTTCATTTTCAAGGTAACTTATATTATTTATAACAAGAAAAAATAGATATTTTCAATAATGTATATCTGATAATCATGAACAACAAAGAAAGGAAAAACAATACAACATACACATATTATCGTTTGATCATTGAGCTATATACAATTACCTTGTTGTGACCCCGGCTAATGATTTAAAAAGTAAACAAATCAACAACAACAAATCAGAAAAATATATTTTTATATAAACAAATTTATGAATTGAAACCATTTTCTTGTGAAGTTATTATTTCTACAATTCGATTATGCAATACACTTTTCATTTTTGAAACAATTATAATCGAAACTCTAATATTATCGAAGTTGGGCAAAGCACTAAAACAATGTTGCGTCATATATAGGAGCAAACACTTTTCCAGTGGGATGGTATCTCTTTTCCGAATTATGACTTTCGCTGTTTCTATATTTGAGCAAGAAATACAATAAATTTCACAAATAATTTCATTTTTGTTTGCCCTTCTCCACACCGGTCTAAATGGGTACCTGGCAATCGGAGGGGGAATAATAAGTGCAAGGCCCACATGCAGGAAGAGCAACATTGAAGCTGAAGATGTACTTTCTGTGGGTAAACAAAATAATTTGTATTAGGCTATAAAACTAACAAAATGAGATACCGGTAGGCCTACCTATATTATATTTCATATTTGGAATGTACATAGGCCTAGGCCATGTACTCTCTTTAAAAAAAACCCTGAATTTTGACTCTATTTTCACTTTCTTGGGAGTGACGTCCGTGATCACTTGTTTAGGAGTGAAAATCGATTGATTATAGAGTGCTCTCTAAGAAAAAAGAGTGAATGTTCACTCTATTTTCACTCCATTTTCACTCTCCAGAGGAGTGACGTCCGTGATTTTGAAAATTCACTTTTTTTTTTAAAGACTAATACCCCCCCCCGCACCACCTTCGTTACGGGCCTGAAAAGGGTACTATTTCTTACAAAGTAAAAATGGACATAAGTACTAGTGTGTCGGGGGAGGGGGGGGGGTACATGGCCTATGTGCATCCCAGCCTATCACCCCACTTTGCGCCCCTCCTTTCCACCCCCTTCAACAAAATGAATAGGAAAACATGAATGAATAAATAACTTAATACAATATAAATAGAATAGAACTAGACAAAGAAGGACAAGGAATGTTCAAAGATTTTTATTTACAACAAACTAATTTTGTAAAGAAATCCTACAAAATGAAAATGCCAATCTTTTTGTGATCCGAGAAAAAATTCGAGCGGAGCCGGAGAAATTAAAAAGAAAGAGGGCCATCTCATGGCGAAGTAGAGCAAACTTCAGTCGACTACAAAGTTAGTAAGGGATCTTAAAACTTATTGTATTTAGAGGGACAAAATAGTGTTTTTAAATTAATTTACACGGGAAAAAATTCATGAAATCATCGATTCATATGAATAAAAATTCTCCCAATTATTCTGAAAAGATATTTTATATCAGTATAAGATTAAATGGATAAATGATTAAATATATTTGGTATTCCCCTTTTAAATAATCTTCTCAATTCAATTAAGCATCCCCGTTACGGGAATGGACGTGTCTATAAACATTTCCTAAAAATGGCGATCTCGTCAGTAGCGTTTCGTATCTAAGGAGACTAAAATGGAACAATTTCATGCTGACATGGAGGTAAATATGACGCTATTTTATCATATTTAGAATGTCAGGAGTGATATTTTTCCATGCTATATGATAAGGAATTGCATGATCCACCGTTTTGTGGTAATTTGGACCAGATCGGGTACCTCCAAGTGCGTATCGTTAAGCAAGTGAGTTGGTGAGCCCAGTGCAGTTGTTGGGGAGTGTGTGTTGTGCGAGTGATTCACCGGTTTTGAGCGTTCAATTCCCGGGGCTTTCGCTCGCCTTGGAGTAGTGTACGAATGCCTCACTAACCCTGCAGCTGACCATGGTGTGGTGTGGTATGGTGTGGTATGGTGAGGTGTGTGCATTGCTGGTTAAACAGTAACAGTTAAAACTTGTCTGTATGTCAGTGTTGAACTACACCAGCCCACCCCCTCTGCCAAAAGAAAGAGAGAGAGGGAGAGAGAGAGAGAGAGAGACAGATAGAGAAAGAGAGAGATAGAAAGAAAGAAGGGGGAGGGATCTATTTTTTTGTAAATAGTCACGCCCCATTTTTGCATTTGGCTTTGGCTTTCTTGGACTTCACTTGATCTCTTCCAGACTAGTCCTTCTTCTGAATAGTAAAATAGTCAATAAAAGGAGGTGGCGGCCAAAAAGGAGGCAGGCGGGGATGAGAAACACTTAATTTTTGTTATTTGGCCTTTATTTAGTAGAATTCATGAAATCTAAGTCGGGACCATGGGAAAGGCTTCTGACTTTATGTCTTCGAGTTAAAACTTAAAGTGCAAATGCAGCGTCCGCACCTCAAGGGTTCCACGGGGCAATGCATTATGAAAGAAAATGCTCACACCAGCGGTTTTGATAGGAGTACGCTTTTGCCATGACATTGAGCCCCAGATTTCCCTATCTTGAGTTTAACTTTACAGCCTATGGTTAAAATGCCAGAGAGACTGCTCTGCTATGTTTGTGTCAAGTTGACACAAACAATGTGATATTACTTCATGGTTTCCAAACCAATTTTTTTTGCAATCTTTTCTTGGAAAATATGCAAAATCTTTCAATGTTTTTTATGAAGATTGTTGAATAAACTTTGAATTGAAAACTTTGAATCGAAAAGAATATTATTTTTGAATATTTTAAGGTTGATCGTAATTCAATTTAGCTTTGTTTTTAGTATTATTTTCCTTGGAATTTAGGTTAAAATTTTACTCTTTTGTTTGAGAGCGCAGCTATTAAATTGAAATCATTAGAAATTATTTTAAATTTTTTAAAACTTTGTAGTTTGAAAATAAGATTAAAGATAAAGCAATATATAACTTTTAATTCATTTTTCATTGACACATTTAAATAATTTTTCTATTGGAGCACTATTAAAAACAATTGTTTACTCAACACCCCACCCCCTCAAGCAAAAAATAAATAATTGCATACGATACAGTACGCTGGTTCGTCCTAATTAACCACTATCGAACGAACATCAATGGAATGAAACGCGTTGGATAGTTTTTAGGCCAAATAAAAAAAAAAACATGTATAGCGTCCTGTTTTTTTGTAAAATAGGAAGGAGGAGGCCCTTTTTATTTTTTATTTTTTATTTCAAAATTGCCGCTCAAAATGGCCGCTCGGTACATTTTCCCTGACAGTCGGGGCTATTTTTTTTCAACAAGGCCGCCGACAATTTGTTTATTTTTTAAATCAGATAAAGAGTCATTTTATCAGTGTTTTTCATGTTTTTTCTCTTTCAAAAAAAAAAAATAGGAGGCGGCCCCCAAAAAGGAAGCGGGCGGGGGCGCTAAACATGTATATTTTGTTAAATGGCCTTATTTTGGTGCGGGAGATTCTCATTTTAAACATTTGGCAGGAGGTTTTTTCATTACCGGTAACCGGGAGATTCTACATCGTTTGCGGGAGGGCTTGTTGGCAGGAATCAACCTCCAAATGGTCGGGGGGGGGGGGGGGGCAGGGCGCGACAAACCCGCTTGCCCGACGTCCCGGGGCAACCAAATTGAGCCGTCGGGCAAGTAAATCAAATTATCACTTGCCCGATTCGGGCAAGTGATACTTTTACAGTAATTTCCTAGTGTCCAAGAACTCTACCATTCACCCGTCAACTTCTTACCCGTCGTCAAAATCCAGAAGCAAAAAAGCGATCGTTCCGATTTCGAAAAAACTTCACAGACAGCTAGCCAGCTCAGCTAGCTCAGCGCGCATGCAACAGTGACACTTCAAGCCATGAATGCCGCTCCGCCTCCACGCACGGCCGGCCGTGAGCTAGCTAGAGACAGCTAGCGCGATCGTACCAGCTGCGAGCTTATTCGCGCTCTCTCTCTCTAGCTCTGCAGGCCGCACCGACAGGCCTTTGCTATTCTCTGATTGCCGATTGGTTGAATCACGCCAAATATGACGTCATTATTCTAGGGAAATGAACACGTGCGAATCGGAATGGAATAAACAACAGGGATTTTCTAGTAAGTACAAAAAGTCAAATGTTTGATATTTATTCATAATGACTGTTAATGATTGTGAACATATTATTTAAAACTCGCTGCTCATATAAATCAGATGAATGTTTTTGTCTCGAGTCCTTTTTCGCTTTAAAGTTTTGGGCAAGTGGAAATATTGTTTGGGCAAGTAAATTGAAAACCCACTTGCCCGACAGGGCAAGTGGTGAAAAAAATTCTTGTAGCACCCTGGGGGGGGGGGGGGGGGTGGGTG
Source organism: Strongylocentrotus droebachiensis (assembly GCA_035222895.1). NCBI lineage: Eukaryota > Metazoa > Echinodermata > Echinoidea > Camarodonta > Strongylocentrotidae > Strongylocentrotus > Strongylocentrotus droebachiensis. The sequence goes on from JAVYIG010000096.1 coordinate 79,393, forward strand.
ACAGCCCTGATTTAACAGTAGAAAGAAGTTTGAAGATGGATCTTTTCATAAAACTTGTCATCTATAAAAACTGCTAAATTTCTATGACAAATTTGCTCTCAGCCAATCAGATGCCATGATTTCAGTAGCTTGTATTAAGTAGCTTGTAACTTGTTATTGACATCAAGTTTTATGAAACAGGAACTTGACTGCAGAATTGACTGCATTTTTTCAGCAGCAACAAGTAAAATGATATTACCTGAACTTTTTTTGAGTTTACCAGAGCTATTTCTGAGCTTTCACGAGCCATTAAAAAAAAACACCCTTTAACAAAAATGCGATCGCATAAAGATCATGTACATTTGTACATATGTACTGTACATGAAGTGTGCGCAGTGCTTTTAGATTAAAGCTTTATATGAGCATTTTTTTCACACACAAACAAGTGATAGATTTTCAGGGTCTACGTGTAGCGTATACAGTATGCACATGGACATGGTAGGTATCGACGAGCCATTTTTTAAAAGCAATTGTGGGGAGGCAATGTTTTTCCTGGTTACCATGGATACTATAGAAATCTGAATAAGCCGGAGAGGAAAAGCAGGTGTTTTCCCTGGTATCATTGTAGATCTACAATGATATGAATAAACAAGAATATTTCTCATTTTGTATAGTGTTCACCAAAATCAGTAATAAATATGTTTGCTTTTCAACAGTGCCAATATTTAATTCCCAGTGTTGGGGGGGGGGGGGGGTGCCATGAAATAATTTGTATCGAGGCACTTATTAAAGTATAAATTTGGTTTCATTACGAAAATACATGTAGCTTATACAGTAATTCAAACATCTCACTGTTATGTTAATTGAGAGCTGATTTGATGAGATAATCACCTTTCAGTGACCATGCAGGGAGCTCTAATCCCTCCTGACCAAACTAGTGCAGATAGGCTTTAAATATCAGGTTTAATATGTTTGATTTACTATTGTAAATCAAACATATTTGCATGGAGTATCAGGATGGTTGTCATACTTGTCTTAGGGTCATTCCATCGGGTTGGGTCATAAATTGTGACATGAAGGTTCAAAATTCAGAGTTGGTGAATAATTTGTTTATTGTTATATCCTGTTTCTAACACCAATCCTACAATAGATTCCATTGGAATTGTGTGTATTCCTTTGCACACTTACATTTAAAATGAAAAAATAGACACAACAAAATACCAACGTTACAAGGACATCTTTTTTTACTTGCTCATTTATTTTCTGACCTGAAACTTTGTTACAGTCTGTACTCCACTTTTTTTTGGTGTGGAAAACATTAAGATGATGGGAGCAACAGTTTAGAATACTCAAAACTTGAACACAGCAACATTATATCAACTTATAAACATGAAACAAATGAGGAACTAGCAATTTTCAGATCATGTTTTTCTTCTTAAGGGTTATCTTTTCTCTTGCATAGAAAATCTTGGCTGCATTCTAAGAAATGTGCCAATTAATTGATGCATGAAACATATTAAATGAGATGACGACACAAATGAAAGGAAAGCTGCAAGATTTATGGTCTATATTCACCTCAACACCTCGAAATACCAATGTTACATGGACATCATGTCCGAGTAACATCCGTATGATATTAGAGTTACTGACCTCTTATACTCATTTAAACATGACAGACTATATCAAATGTCATCTGAAATATCTTTCATCCATTGACCAGTAAATAAAAAAAACAAAATATTCATACAATAGGTGTATTGGTTGATATTAATGATTAACTTTATACTTCTTCAAAATAGTGATTAGATTGGAAAGATCTTTGTTTCCAGGAATATTTCGATGACTTGTCATTTTGCCTGCTCTCTTGATCGATCTCTCTGCCGGAGCTGAATCCTCAGGCAGCAATCTAATAAATATGCATGAAAAGAAATAAATAAAAACAAATGAGTAAACAATATTAAATGAGATAAAAATAAAACAAAACTGTAAATTGCTTCTGTGACTTTTCATTTCAAAATGTGTGTTCTGGTTGATAATTATGAGTACTTGTACATTGTAACATTGTAAGAATTAAGGATGGAACAACTACACAGAGGATTGCAAGATGGATAGGGAGGCATCATCCTCACGTTTGGCTAGTTTTGCATGCCCAAATAGAAGTAGGTATTTGGTTTTCATTTATTATTATTTATTATTCTTTTAAGTTCAATATTTGTGTTAAATTATTAATTTCTTATTTTTTTTTGTTTGTTGTTATTTATCATTATTGTTTTATATCTTATTTTTTGGAGGGGAGGGTAGGTGGTGAAAACCCTTTAACCTCCCTTTAACCTTTGTAGGAGGGGGGAGTGGGAGCCACATGGCAAACATCAATAATGATTTTATTTAAAAAAAAAATATTTAAAAAAAAATATTTAAAAAAAAATAAAAAAAATAAAAAATCATTATGTATCCAATTCTAATTGAATCGGGGGAGGGGTCGCATGCCCTCTCCCCTTTAGCTCTCTCCATTTTTCTCTATCTCAACTCCAACCCCCTTTTTTGCCCAAAAGTTGGATATGTCGGGCCTTAGATTGAACTTCCTAACAATTTTAAATAACTTGTGTTTTTCCTTAGGCTTAGCCATCATTTTTCAATGACAATTAATGGCATCATATAATTAATATTAATTAATTTAACAGTTGTGAGAAAAATTCTGAGGTATAGGAACATCAGTTGTATCTTTATTTACGGGATTCTTATAACAAAATTCAATTTCTGTCTAAGAAATTAGCTTTTTAAGGGGAAAAGTCCGGCAACGATTTTGCATGTTTCGTTATAACACATATATCAGTATGTGGGACAAGAGTAAAATATTCACTCACATGTGATGGTTTTGAAACCGTTTTAAGCTATAAATAACACAATTTAAAACGGAATTACATTTAAACAAAATGGAATTTCATTGTCTATGATAATAATTCGGGCTATAAAAATAACTTAAAATACATATTACGTACCAATTTGGGCGCTGACGGGCGAAAATGGCTGCCCGACGTTATATGGACATTGTCACGTTTGTGGTTGCAGCTCAGGGGTAGGTCGTCGCACACCATAAAAAAACATGTGTGCGCGTTCGTGAATAACTAGCAGGTCATTTTAACACCAAAAACTGAAGCTAGCGGGCTGGTTTGATCTCAAACACCGTAATTTCACACCGACGTTACCAAATTATGAAGGACATCGCGGGGGATTGTTGTGGTAAATTAATTATTTTCTTGTATTTACCGACCGATTTAATCGTCATTCTTTTAACATATGTTCATCAGGGGTTGTACCTTCCTAATAAGATGAAAGTTTCTGAGAAAATATCCTGCTAAATTTGTGTAAAATGTTAGATTACCGCCGTTACGAAAAAAGTGCTTAGGACATTGTTGGTAACGTCGGTATTGTGTTTTTTCAATATGGGATAACTTGCCGATTTTTTGCACATTTCACCTGAGCTTCTCAGACATAGTAGGGGTATTAAAGGTGACATGTTTTAAGTAGGAAACACTGCATTATGATGAATTTTTTTCCAGAAATGAGTTCATGAAAATGACTTGTTTTCATGTCACAACTTTCACCCTTAAAATCGCTGAGACATCGGTAGTTAAACTCTCACCAAAAAAAAAATATGATGAACAAGTTTCTGTTTTCATGTTTATTTATTCTGTCATACATTACTCTTAAATAAAATATACTTTTAATTTTCTAAAAATACATTTAAATTTGAGAAAATAGCTTCTAAACATTCAAACACATGAAAATGCTGAAAAGACCCAACCCGATGGAATGACCCCTTAATGTTTGTGTGGGTATTGAATTCAAACTTTTTTTTATATTAAACTATTAAGTTATTAATGACCTAAACATAGTACACTTAAAGTATTTAAACTAGCATCATTATATTGGTCATCAAAATCAATGATACCCCCAAACAAAGGGTCCAACAGCTTTAGACCAAGTACAGGACCAAGCCCTGTTCCCCATTGTTCTTGGCCTAGAATAGAGGCTATTTGCAGCTGTACCAAGCTTGGAAATCTTTTAGAACCATTGTGATGGTAATTAGGGTTCAAGACCCAATAGACCGAGAGTCTCCGTGTCCATTGTCAATGCCATACATGTAGAGGGTTATAAACAAAGATTAAGCACTACAGGTACCAGAATCGACATCTTTACCTATACATGTACTAAAATGCACAAACATGCTATTTTTACACCTATGTATTGTAGGTGGTATAAAGCAGAATTATTATTTTTTTTCTCATTTAAAAAGAAGTACATGTATCCTCTACAAATGCAGAGAGTATGTTTAAATAAAAGAATTGTATTAATATGTAATAATGCATTATGCAGTACAGACATGTATATATTTTTTTACAAGCCCATGTTAAGGGGGGGGGGGGTAGCTTTTATCAGGGGATAGGCCTGAATATTTTTCAAAATGATAATATCTTGGGTACTTAACTGTATTTCATATTTTTTGGATGTGGGGGGGGGGGGGGGGGTGAAGTTTAATAGTCCAAAGATTAACCTGATGAAGAAACAGTCCAATATGTTTTTTTCCTTCTTTCTTTTGTTATTCTGGTCATTGAAAATACTGAGTGTGGGAACTCTGAGTTTACTCATTTTCAAAAGATACACAAATGTGGTCATTATGTCCTCAAACTGTTATTGACCTTGGCCCCGGCCCTGTTTCCTCGAACTTGTCATCAATGACAAGTTACATTAACTGCTAGAAATCGTGGCATCTGATTGGCTGAGAGCAAATTTGTCATAGAATTGTAGCATTTGGTATTGATAACAAAGTTTATGGAAACAGGACCCTGAACAAGGTACTGTCTATACAGTGTGTACCTGTAGGAACATCATAAACCCTTTTGGCTCATCTGTAAACAAAGACACTGTTTACACTATTAGATGAGGGTAATGCACTATACCAAAGCTTGTCTGCATAGAGTAGTCTGATTTCAAAGACCCCACAGTCATCTTGATGCTGTTAATTTTTTTTATTTAAATGGGTAGACCTACATTGTACATGTACAGTATGTACCTCTACATGTACTAAGTAAATTTGGCTAATTCACACTTCATTGTATCTTTCAGGAAAATTTGAATTCCTATTTTCTGCATGTAAATTGTTTCAACATAGTTTGATTTTTCATTTGTGTACATCGGGTCAAAGTTATGTTTTTTAATTAAGCTTTTGTATAAAGCCCTACAGTACATGTAGAAGATTTATTTAATGAGTATATATTTTACATTTTACAAAATGTAATATACTTTGTTCTTTAAGATCAATGTTTCATTGACTTTTTTTTCAAAGGATTCTGATATTAAATTCATTTAGTGTATAATTTTCTAAGAAGGTAATTCAAACTTTATAAAAATGTAAAGAAGAAAGAAACGACATTCTGTACCTAGATTTACAGAAGAAGTAAAGGTACATGTTTGTACATACTGTGCAGTACAGTACATGTAGTTATTTTGTAGAGGGCGATTTTAATGTATTAAATGCGGTAAAATATTTTTCTTAGCCCCTGTGTATATTTAAGCACAGGTCTGAAAGCGTAGACTACAGATACAAATATACATGTACCCCCTCCTTCCCTCTATGCTAGAGTGTTTTATTTACTTCATTAACATGTGTACACAAACCAGATAATAAACACCACTCTAGCACTGTATTTGAGAGGGTCACTCTGAAAATCCAAGGCTTTTGTGTCGGAAGTTCAAGAACCCCTACAAGTTCAGGGTTTTTATTTTTAAAGAGGGTGTTTTGGGGTTTAATTGAACAGTGACTCAATGTAGTATTTGCCAATGTATTGGATGTCAGTTTCAATCTACAATCTATGGCCCATCATCATTTGTGAATTTGGAGCTGGGTGATAAAGACGTGTAATTGACGGACCAATCAGTCTGGGTCCACAGCTAAAAACTTTGGAGTTTGTTTGGGCTTGCATTGCCTTTTATTTTTGGACCTGAGGAAAGTTGAAACTCTTTTGGAACAGGTAATCTTGGATTTGGATACATTCTGTTTTTTATGTAAGTAGTATCATTTAGGGTATGAATTATTTAGTAATTAACTATAAATTACATACAACTCCATGTAGGCTCTCTTTCTTTAGGACTATATTTGAATGTACAGTGTATATGTACATGTGCGTAGACATGATTTAAATACCCAAAACCAGATATCATGTACAAGGTTATGTCAAATGTGATATATTTGATATTGAATTTTGAATGAACTTTGCTGTTTCTTTGTTTTGCTGATGCAATGAAGAACTTAGAAATTTATTGTTGCTGCTGCTGTTGTTATCATTATGTAGCAGGTGTATAATGTCAATGATGTAACTGTACTATATATATTGATATGTTTTGTAAATGGTGCATTCCATTTACTTGAGGTGGAGGATAGCTACATGTAGGAATCTTAATTGCAGCCTGAGATACATGCATGTACCAGTACATTTACATTTAAGATAAAGGAAACGCACAATTTAATATGATACTAGTGAAAGGAACGAAGGCTGTAAAACTTTGTATCTGTAATTCTAAAAGCTAGTGTACATGTAGCCTATACAAGGAAATATACATTCTGCAAGATTGAAAGAAGAGGAAATGGATAAAAGGGGGAGGGGAGGGGGGGGGGGGGGTAGGGGGTCAAGCATATTGAAACAGAATTACAGTACATGCAAGCTCAACGCCCCAAAGAAATGGAACATGTCTTTTTAATAGTTCTCTAACTTTGAACTTGATCTCAATGACCTGGAGGTTCCTTTGTTGCGCAGATCCCTTTCAAAATACTAATTCATAATCGACCTAATTTTGATAGTTCCTGTTATTGAAACTTTCTATTCAGGCTTGTACCTATTTCCTCTTGTATTAGGAATGGATCCTTGTTTTGAATCGACCCAATTCTTATTCTAAAGCCAACAATTGGGCAAAATGATAATGGGAGTGAGCTATTACTGCATGAGGTATGTCAAGTGATTGAAGATCAAAAGCTTGGTCAGTTCAACTATATTTACAGTTCTGTCAAGTAGAAGTTATGGTTTATTTATGCAATTAGATAAAATGCCCCCCCCCCTAATCAACAATGAAATTATAATCAGCAGGGTCTGGTGAAGTTCGACTACTTACATTTATATCCTCTGTCAGTATATAGGCCTATTGTATACATATCTGGATAATCAAGTCTAAATTCTTGACTCAACCAAACACATTAGATAACTTCCTAAACCAAGGAGCTAGTGGGGGGGGGGGGGGGGGGGGTGACGGAAATTATTTCTAAATGTATTTCAATGCACATGTGTACACATACAGGCCTATACATTCTTATTAAAGGCAAACAGAAAATGAACCTTGAAATATTATGTGTACATCCTTTTGAAAAGGTCTAGACTATATAGACTACACAAGGAAGTGATACTCTTATTACCCTTGCGTAAACTTCAACATTTTCTAAAATATCACGTTGATTATTTATGTTTACCAAATCTATTCAATTGAAGGAATTTAGGAATTTAAGTTGCTTGTTTAGGCTAGCAGAAAAGTATGCTGATCATTCAATCGTTCTATGCATGAATGATAAAGTTTTTCTGAATTCCAGTGGAATTAGTTTACATCTGTATTTTATTGTTTTTTAATGGTAATTCACAGGTTATTTAAAGAGATGGTTCATTGAAATGTGGAAAATGGGCAAATTACACCTCTACAGATTGCTGAGAACATTAACAAAATGAGCAAAGTACCTTTGAAGCCCTCACTGTTGTGAGGAATAAATTAAATGCAATTTTGTTACCCTTTCCTGAATCCACTCACAAAGTGAATTGACGGCGTTATTTTACACGCGAAACGATGACGTCACAATATGAACAACCTACATCACACATTCGGGACAATGTTGGATACCCATTGCAATTTCCAGATATGGGTTAACGTTGTTTGTATATTTACCGCCAGTGGTGATATTTCCTCTATTTTTGCCATTTTTAATGAGATACACTGAATAAATGATACTTTCTACAAATTTTTGTTTAATTTTTATATTTTTTTCCGTCACATTTGAGCATAAAAATCGGAAAACTAATCACATATTCTGAGGGCACTTCAGCGTGTACATGTATGTGTCTGATCTGGGAAGGCAAAGGACATTTTGCATGCTAACCTAACGACTCTTTTGGAGTAAAGTAGGCGACAAATTTACATAGAATTGTCCAGATATTCATTACAAACATGTGTGATTAGGCTGATTAATTTACATTTTTGATAAAGTAAGTCGTAAGACCTGATAAACCGAGAGAAACAGATCAGTCCGGTTCGCAATTCACGGCTAGCTCGAGCGCTGGGCTACGGGCTAGGCTGGCTAGCAAGCTGCGCTAGATGTGATGCACGCATACTACGTAGCCTACGTGCGATATTGCACACACAGAGACAGAGTACACACGCACAGCTACTATAGGTGCGGGAAACTTGAACGCTAAATACATCGACGATATATTCACTCGCTTTTTGGAAGTTATATTTATACCATTTCTCTAGACTAAAGTCAGGTTAAGAACCAAAACCATGCCATGGAGGAGCCTTCTTCTATCTCCTCAAAACTCAAATCAAGTATGTTTTCGTCCATATCCATATTTCCAGGGGATTTTGATGAAGGTAAACAGCGTTAGGTATAAATGGGTACGGTACTCGAGAGTCAATGCAATACATGTGAATAGCACGCAGACTGCATCTCGCACCGTCGTCAATCATTTCAGCTGAGCGGCCCGCTGTTCATATTGTGGCGTCACTTCACAAATCAGCTGACTTACGATGTTTCCGGGGCGTTGAGTGGGTTGATTTTTCGTCAAGTTCAATCAACTTTTATAAATTTCGCTCGAATGTACAAGTTACACAAATGTAATGATTTTACTCAGTGTAATTTTTCGATTGCAATGATACCAAATTCAGTCAAGTTTGAAATCAATAAACCATCTCTTTAAGGTACAGTACACATTAAATGGATCCGTGACTGAATTTTCAAATACTCATTTTATATCATCAATTCATGCAGTACCGCGGTATATGAAAAGCTCAAGCAGTTTATTATTTTTTTTCAATGGTAATTCCCAATTCCCAGAGGTGACATACATGTAATTTTGAAGTACCCGTATTAATTTTATGTGATGGATTCATGTACTTGTACATGTACAGAAACTAAAAACTACTGGTACACCAACATGAACTTTCTATGCTAATTCCATTAATCTCATAAATGTTTTCAACAACAGTGCGAATCATTTCATCCTGGAATAATTGAAACTATTTATAGTTTGTGGAAGTACATGTACTGTATATTGTTTATGAATTATTTTGTTGCCTAGCAACAGTTCGAGGGAGGGGACAATGCAACATATGCCCCAGCAAAGCTTATTTTAGAAACCAAGCATGCAAGCATGACACTGTCGCAGTGTCGCTCTATTCAGTGTATCTGTCCTTTTGATCTTCAGAATGGAATGAATTAAAGCGGTGTTCCCTTTAAAACCTTTTTCAATTTGTGAATATCATGAAACATACATGTACACTGTACTAGATTTTTTTTTCTATTTAAATGTACTGTAACAGAGCCCTATAAATTTTGAGCTACTGATACCCACTGTTACCCAGTACAAAATTGTTCTACAGTCTGTACTGATTTATATTGTAGAAAGGGAATGAATGAATCAATTATTTGCTTGTGATGTAAAGGGGTGCGATGTTGCTAAACTGTATTTAAGAAGATAAGCTTCAAATTTATAATACTTCTAAATCTACAAAGAGATATCTCAATTTAAATACCATCTTAGTGAGTAGTAGTCCTACTTGGTTTCAGTGTGCGTCCTACACGCAGGGTATTAGATTATCCTTTATTTTCTTCATACTCCTCATCTGTTTACCTGAAAATACCATGGAAAGTTGTTTTGGGGTTGGTTTGATACATTTAATATTTTTGTATAACAGTTCAGAGCATGCATCTTTGTTTTATGAGACATACTGTACATTTAATTGATTTCAACTGTGTCTGGCTCATACTAGACTATCATTGAGCATGCATCTATGTTTTAAAGTCACTGAGTAGTCAGCTCTCATGGGGAATTCGACACCGTTCGGGTGTTTACCCAATAACAGGTGTTGTCAATCACCAGGGTTAGCCTTGAGTTTTATGACCATTGGACCTTATGTAATGCTTTGATTTGCCCGAAGACTCTTGAGCTCTCCGAGAGATTAGGGGGTAATTCTTGACTGGACTATGGGTTTGCTGTGTGCAAATTTGTACCCCCATTAATGGTATTTCCACCAAGTCTGGTGTCAGCGAATTATGGCCTTCTGCACATGGAAACTGGCGATCCACTCCCTTTAATATGAGACATATCAGATTTCATCAGGGTCTGGGTCATACTAGACTATCATTGAGCATGCATCTATGCTAATGAGATGGTGTGTCTGTGTATTGTCCATCTGTCTCCCATTGATCACTCACCAGATGGTGATTGCTTCCTCACCAAAATATACCCCTCTGCCCTTCTCTCTCTTTCTCTCCCGGTCTTTCTGCTCTCTTTCTATCTCTCTCTCTCTCTCTCTTTCTCTCTCAGCCTCTCTTTTTGCCCCCTCTCTTTCTGTCTCTGTCTCTGTCTCTCTCTTGTATCTTTTCCTGTCTCTCCTCTATTCTATTGCTACCTCTCTCATTTCTCTCTACCCTTGTACATTTACCTCTCCCTCTTTAACAAAAAAAAAGAAAAAATAAGAAAGAAGAAAAAAACATTTTATTGGATGAAAGCCAACAAACGTACATGTATCCAACTTGCTCTAGTCTAGACCCTGCCATATCTCTTCATGAATGGATATTTTTTTGTCATTCTCTTCCCTTGCTCTTGTAAAATATTCATCTTTCAAAATTTATCTCTCCCCATGTCTCTTCTCTCTCTTTCACTTTCTTTCTCTCTCTTTCTCTCTCTCCTGGTGCTATTATTGCTCTCAGTTGGTGAATGTAATGGGATACCATGTAGCAGTGAGCCTATAAATCCTGAATATTCATATCTCTCTGTTTATGTCCCCTCCCCTTTCTCTCTTTCTCTTTTGCACCTCCCTCCCTCTCATGGCTTTCATCCTTTCTCTCCCAGAGCTAATTGCTGCTCTCTGTAACGGGATCCTTAGCATCCGGTGGGGCAGTACAATTAATCCTGAATATTCATATCTTTGCCAAGCAGTCGTGCATCTGCTCTCTCTCTCTCTCTCTCTCCTAGTTCAAATTGCTCTCAGCCTGAATGTACAGTAATGGGATACAAACAACAGCGTGCCAGTCTTATAAATCTTTAATATTCCCATATTTGTTCCTGCCAGTCATGCATCTGCTCTCCCTGTCTCTTGTTGTATGTCTGTTTGTCTGTCTCTGTCTCTCTCTCTTCCTCTCTCTCTCTATGTCTCTCTCTCTGTCTCCCCTCTCTCTGTTTCTCCCTCTACCAGGCATGCATCTGCTCCATCTCTCTCTCACTCTCTCTCTCCCACTCTCTTTCTCTCTCCCAGTGCTAATTGATCTCAGTCTGCATGAAATGGGATACTAGTATCCTGTGGGACAGCATTGAGCCAGTCCAATTAATCCTGAATATTCATATCTGCGCCTACCAGACATGCATCTTCTATCTCTCTCTTTCTGCCTGTCTCTCTGTCTCTCTTCCTTCCTCTCTCTCTCTCTCTCTCTCTCTCTCTTCCTCCCTCCTCTCTCTCTCTTTACCAGGCATGTGCTGGGTGCGCCTCGAGCTGCGAGGCCCACGTGTCTTTGTTTCATGCCGGCTCTAGCTGAAGCGGCTAGATATGAATTGATTGGGCAATGTGTGCAATTTTCATACTTTGGATCTATAGAGAGTATAGACTATAGATAGGCCTACAAGTTCAGTGCACATCTGCATTGAAGTTGAACTCTAGCTTTGAAGGAAGCTCCATTGTGAAAAACTAAAGAATAAGCGGGATTACATGTAAATGTATAGTTCACATGGGCTTTACATAGATTGTAAAGAGGAGTGTAGCCTGTAGGATATTATTGATACTTTCTGGGAAGCGACCATGGACCTGCTACATACTGTACATAGTGGAGAACATTGTTAGCTGGAATATAGCTGGAATATATTTTGATGTGATTGTGAACTTTATCATGTGAATGAGGAGACTGGAGTATGATACTATTTGATACACCTGGATATGATGGAGACATAGTGAAGAACATACATTAAAGCTGTGGAGTGGTGTGGAATATATATATGTATATAGCTTTTGGAGTCTTACTATCCGAACAGTGGAGAGAATATATTGTTTGATATACTTGAGCTGACATTAGACCGGAGATCATGAAATACGACTTGCAGAACTTGACCTTTGGTGCAACTTTCAATGTGAAAATGCTAATTGCAAGGTACTTATCAAGTAAAGGAATTTTATTTGGAATTTATCAAAGTGCTAAAATATGTGTAAGCCAACAATAAATGGCTCAATTATCTTATTGTAAAAGAGTCATGTATAAGAAGTGATGATAATTATCTTCTTTTCTTTTATAAACATTTACATGTACATGTTCACTGTACATATCTAGTGAGATGAGACAGAGAAAGGGAGAAACAGAGAGAGAGTGAGTGAGAGAGAGAGAAAGAGAGGATATGAAAAAAAAGGGGGGGGGGGATAGGAGGAGAGTTTGGGGAGCAGAATATGGGTTAAGAAGAAAGTGCCATTTATAAAGACACCAGGTTGAATATATTATTTTTCATTTCATATCAAAGGGCATATGTACATGTACATCATTTCTGGAAAATTAAAAAATGATGTGAAAATATTTGTTCCTTAATTTTCACCCCAGTGTTGTACATGTACAGCATGTGAATCTTGTTTTTATACAGTTCTTTTCATACAGGAATTCTGTACTGTGCATTTTTAGTTTCAGTCTTCTCTTGTGTACACAGCCATACAGGCCTTCTGTTCTTTCACAGTTTCAAACCTGGTTGTCCCTCTGGCGATTTTTATCTGGTATCAAATATTTGTCAAATCTGATAAGGCTATAAACTGATGATGATATTCTGTATTAAAGGCATATATTGCTTTCAATGGTCATGCTTATGATCCTAAGCTTTTAAAGTCTAAAAAAATAGTGAAATGTTGACAATAATGGGACAAATAACATCTAGAGGTAGGCTAAAGGGAGGAAGGGGGAGGGAGCGGGGATAGCAAAGTGTTGCAGAAAAAATGAAAGAGATTGTGTTTGTTTAATTGTGTGTGTGTTTGTTGGAAGTCAATTCCAGACAACTACATGTACTGTACATGTTCTTGATAGGATAAACAGTACATTTATGGATAAAATAAATCATTGAAATAGTACATCTTTATATTACAATTATGATTTTGCTTGAATGTTGTCCAGTAATGGCAGTACAAGTAGGTCTATACTGTACATGCCTTTTAATTTTTTAGATAGACAGTGTTAATTTTTAAAGGGACACCAACAGTCCAAATGTACACAAGTCCTTCATCCAAATATTTGCTCATCTTCTAAAGGCTACCCAGTACCCATACATAATATACTAGACACCAGATTGTCCTTGGGCATTACTTGCTGTCATGCTGGGTGTAGTCTGTCTTGCAGACACAGTGGTACAATACTGGGTCTGGACTGAAAGACTTATTTGCATGTACAGGTATACTGTCTAATGCTCTACACAGGCTCTGTGTTATACATGTAGCAGTAGCTGCTATTTGTATTCCACACAGCCAGGAACTTACTTCATAATGTAGGGTCAGCTCAAGACTGTCTGGCATTGTGATTTCTAAATGAAGCGTACATCGAGTCTGAACCTGCAGACTAGGTAGGTGCTCCTGGCTGGCTAGTAGGGATGCACACAGCCCCCTGCTCTCTGGAAGGTCTTTGTTTTTTAGCAAACATTGAATAGGGCTCATGCTCCACTCATACTCCATTGTCATTTAGATTAGCTTACAAACCAAAGGCTTTAGTCATCTTTTGTTGTGAGGTCCTCTGACTCCCCATCCCATTGTGCTAGTCTTCCACTTCAGACCTTGATTGTACACCCCACACATGTAGGTAGGGGAAGTCACTGAACTTGTATCAGTGACCACTACACTATAATCCGACATTGTTGAAGACACTAGCTGTGCATAGAACTCTAATTTGAAAAGGAAATCTAAGAACAATCCATTGGCTACCTGTATACATGCAGTGTTAAAATGTAAGGTACACGTACATGTACATGTACATGTATGTGGTACAGGACATTTTCTGAGTCCCTTTACTTTTTAAGCGAGATAGGGTAACAAATATTTCTCAAACTTAGAATTTAAATGCACTGAAAATGTGTCCTTTTTACATACATTTACAAAATATATACCCCCTGACCCACATTAATCTTCCTCCTTTTGGGAATTTCTTCGTCTCATTCGTGGTACATGTACATTTCCAAATTTTCAGGGTATACAAATTGCAGTGGTACAGTATATGAAGAGGATCCAATTTTTTGACAAAAAGGTAGTTTTGACAAGGAATCACAATTTTATTTCTGTAGGGTCTGAACTCTGTATAAAATAAGACTAACTCCAGGGGTGTAATGAGTAGATGCCCATCAGTTGTGTAAATGACATCATCACTGCTCTAATAGCGCTCTTTCTTTCACTCAAAGAGTCAATGGCATTCTTGTTCAGTGAAGATACAATGGGGTGAATCGACAGCTGTATTCAAGTTCAGTCATAATAATAATAGTACGTTTACATGTGAATACTGTGTGGAAAGAAGTAGATCGAGAGAAAGAGAGAGAGAGAAAGAGAGAGAGAAAGAGACAGAGAGAAATACAGAAAGAGAGAGAGAAAGAGAGAGAGAGAAATACAGAAAGAGAGAGAGAAAGAGAGAGAGAGAAATACAGAAAGAGAGAGAGAGAGAGAGAGAGAGAGAGGGGAGGGGGGGGGGTTTAAATAAAGCTGTGCTGTGCAAAATAACAAAAAATGTACCAATAACTTTTGACTTACACATTCCATTTTAGCTAGCAAATAGGTGAAATTCCATGCATTTCTGTTGAATATCACATTACCATGGTCGCAGCATGTTCGCTGTGCAGAGTAGGCCAGAGGGCTTGTGTTTTTTATCAGAAAATATTTAATGAGTGAGAAAGTGTCTAAATTATTCACAATTTGTGAGGATGATGTGTGTCGTATTTCATTGCACTTTTTATTGCTTTTAATATTTGTACATATTTGGGGGAACCGCTTGTGTTTGTAGTAGGCCTAAATATAGATAAATGTAAACTACATTTACATGTACAGTGTATGTGTAAAGTTGATTGTTTCTCATTGCTTTGTCTTCTATATAAAATTGTTTTCTTTTTAATAATGTAAACTATTAATTGTCAACACTTTAAAAAAGGGGTTACAACTCAAACATGTATATGTTACTGTTTTTGTTTTAAACTCCCCAAATGTTTGAATGAACCTTTAAAATGTCCCCACGATGATATTTTAACAAGTTTCCTCTTATTTAAATGCAAACACAAATTGAAAAGAAATCCATGTCATAAATATTTCATACAAAGATATTGTAAACATCACATGTATTGTCCATACACATACATGTACATGCATGCATTGTATATTTATGCACAATGGAGTATAGTACGTGTATATGATGGTATATGTAATCGATCCTAGTTGCACATTTGATGGAAATATTGCATTCTTGTGTTCCCCTGCAGGTGTTAAGCCTCCTGAGTGATCACAGGTCACCATGGCAACGATAAACAGGTCTAGTCTCCTTCAAGACTCCCCCAATGTATTCCTACCGCCCACCGTCCACCGCCATGGGGGCTACTGAAGTTATCAGACCTAACTCAGGTGAGTGCATGAAGGAGTAAGGAGGGATGGGAGATAGAGGAGGAGGAGGAAGAAGAAGAAGAAAAAGAGAGAAGAAGAGAAGAGAAGAGAAGAAAAGAAAAAAGAAAAGAAAAGAAAAGAAAAGAAAAGAAAAGAGAAGAGAAGAGAAGAGAAGAGAAGAGAGAGCTAGAGAGAGAGAAAAGGAAAGAAAGAGAAAATGAGACGAGAAGAGAGAAAGAGAGACCAACAAGGGGGAGAAGAGAGAGAAGAGAGAGAAGGCACAGAGTGACAGAGGTGGAGGGATTACAAAATAAAAGGAGACACAGTCATGATAATGAAGAAGAAGGAGGAGGAGTAGGAAGACGAAGAGGAAGAAGAAGAAGGTAGTTGTTCAAGGGAGAGAGAGAGAGAGAGAGATGTAGAAGGGAGAAGAGTAGATATTGGTTATTAAGAGACAGGGTTAAATACATGTGTAATACATAGAGAGGGAAGAGTGACTGGGAGATAGGGAAGGCTTGCAATCTTATAGCATTTCTGTATCTTAAAACAAAAATACTTTAAAGGATGACAGGTTCAGTTTTTATTGAGAGGTATGTGGACATATAGTAAAGACAGAAGTTATCATGTAATGCTATAACATGCTTTATACATTAATTATTATACCAAATTTTTACAATGTGTTTTACTAGCATGTTAGCATAGTCTCTGATACCAACAACAGGTCTTCATTGTACATATCTGTTGCATTGGGAAAAAAAAGCACACAATAAAATGAAATTGATGTATAATACAATATGCCTTTCTTGAAATCTAAAAAATTGTTACAGTCTCAACCAAGAAAATTGCACCTTGAACTCCCAAAGTACTCTTGAATAAACTAACTTTACAACTCTGTCTTTTCAGGTACCCAACCCCAGGGCCACCGGGGTAGAGTCTCGGGTTCAAGCCCCCTGTCCAGTGCGGGTTCCACCGGCTCCCATCGCAACAAGAAGCTCCTGAAGTCTTACCACGACTTCACCATGCAGCTGTTCAGCTCCGGCCAGGGTTCCGGCGAGAATGATAGCCTGTTTGTGGCAGCGGTGCGGAGTGGAGATTATGACAGGGTGGAGAATATACTACAGAGAAGAAGCCATGAGGTATGAACTGAACTGGTAGACGTAGTAGTGGTGGTGGATGGTGGTGTTGGTGGTGGTGGTGGTAGTAGTGGTAATGGTAGTGCCAGTTGTATCTGTTTGTGGCGGCGGTATGGAGTGGAGATTATGACAGGGTGGAGAATATACTACAGAGGAGAAGCCATGAGGTATGAACTAGTAGATGTGGTAGTTGTAGGGGTGGTTGTGCATGGTGGTGGTAGTGATGGTGGTGGTAGTAGTGGCAATGATAGTGCCAGTTGTATCTGTTTGTGGCGGCGGTATGGAGTGGAGATTATGACAGGGTGGAGAATATACTACAGAGGAGAAGCCATGAGGTACATGTATGCAGTATTAGTAGTAGTTGTAGGGGTGGTAGCAATGGTAGTGGTAGTAGTGGTGGTGGTGGGAGTGGGAGAGCAAGGGCTCTGGGGAGAATGAAAGCCTGTGTGTGTCCCTAGCAGCAGCAGCAGCAGCGTAGTAGGAGGAGTCTTGATAGTAGTTAATGTAGTGGTAGACTGGGGGTGATGGTACTGGTAGTACACTGTAGTTAGTTTAAACGTTTAGGAAACTGTGTTATTCTCTACGTTAATAATAATATGTCATTCCAGGTGGTGAACATTGATGCGAGAGACAGAGAAACGGGGAACAGCGCCCTCATGTGGGCCGTTCTGACGCGTCACGTCAAGCTCATCCGGCTCCTGCTCAAGTACGGAGCGGACGTGACACTGCGGAACGCCGCCACCGAGACGGTCCTGGACCTGACGGAGGATCCTCAGATCAGGAAGCTGCTCCTGGAGTCGGTCCTAAGGAAAGGTGTATCTCCAAGGCACCTCCTGCAGGCGGCTTGGCAGGGCAACGTGCTGGTCGTTAGACAGCTATTGGTGAGTGTAACATTTTAGTGGTGACGACACTTGGCATTTATGTAACGAGCCTTCCCTACTTAGTGTAATGTGTAGTGGTGGTTATTTTACCTGACTGCTAAGAAAGCATAAATGCTTGTTAGCAACCAGAAGACCGACGGATGTAGGTCCTCTCCGAGAGACCTGGTAATTAGGATTAATGCCTTACCAAATGGCACTTGGCGTCGCCTTGGTTTTGAAACCGGGTCACTGGATTTCGAGACCACTGCTCCACCAACTGAGCTATCGTGCCTCCTCTTTCTCATGTGAAATGTTGATACATTTCTGATAATTTAAAGACCCTATCCGATGAAAATACAAGTGTATAACAATGGAAAGTTGAATAAATGTAGAATTATAAAGGAATACAAAAATGTCAGCACCCCTCCAAGGTACTGGTCTAAAGTGGTTACATTTTCTGCAGTTACCGTGACAATATAACATGTGGACCCGATCAGCTCACCTACATGTATGTAGCTGAGACAATGACCTAACAAATCCATAACTTTTTTTTTCCCTTTTATCTTGCAGAATGAAAGTCAGCTCTTGGATATAAACTGTAGGAATGCTGAGGGGTTCACACCTCTCTTACTGGTCACTAGAGATGTGGAGCTATTTGAATCAAGTAAGTATGGCCTTAGAGAGGGAGAGAGAGGAATAGAGATAGAGATATATAGATGACTAGAGAGAGGGAGAAAGAGAGAGAGAGAGGAATAGAGATAGAGATATATAGATGATTAGAGAGAGGGGGAGGGAGGGGGACAGAGAGAAAGAAAGGAAATTAGGGAGAGGGAGAAAGAGAAAGAGACAGAGACGGATGGACAGGGAGAAAAGTCAAAGAAGTCTGCGCCTTAGAGAGATAGATAGATGACTAGAGGGAGGGAGGGAGGTGGGGGGGGGGGGGGGGAGAGAGAGAGAGAGAGAGAGAGAAAGTAGGAATGCTGAGGGGTTCACACCTCTCTTACTGGTCACCAGAGATGTGGAGCTGTTTGAATCAAGTAAGTATGGCCTTAGAGAGGGAGAGAGAGGAATAGAGATAGAGATAGATAGATGACTAGAGGGAGGGAAGGAGAGAGAGAGGGACATAGATAGATAGATAGATGACTAGAGAGAGGGAGGGAGGGAGAGAGAAAGAGAGAAATAGAGATAAAGATAAATAGATGATTAGAGAGAGGGGAGGGAGGGAGACAGGGGGTGGGAGGGAGGGAGTGGGAGAGTGAGAGAGAGAGAAAGGAAATTAAAGGGAGAGAGAGAGGGAGGAAGGGAGAATATTATTTGTCTGCGGTACGATTGTATAGCAGGCGAATGTTGTTTGTATCGTTAATGAATGCATACTTATGTTGGGTTCGGGGCTGTGCCCCCCCCCCCCCCCCCCGATGGAATGTATTTTGCATAGGCAGCTCGTACAGGTGTTGTCAGGCTATCCCACAATAATTGAAGTGTATTATTGTGTTATTTGTGTGTATTGGTAGTCAAGAGGGATGACAGACGAAATAATATGTGAAATTATAGGACAGACAGAGAGAGAGAGAGAAAGAGAGAGAGACAGACAGACAGACAGACAGGGAGAGAATTCAAAGAAGTGTACTGATGACCGTTCCTCGCATCACCTGAGCAATGGTTGATTGTGATTTTATGTCATCAGAGATTAACTTCCTTATCTACCGTTCTTTGTACCTTCCCTTGCCATCCTCTCTCTATGCTGGGGTCGACGGCAGAGGTCTGTGCAGTGGACAGTTGAAGAGGAGTTGCACAGTTTCACCCAAACTCACATTTTGACTCATGTGGAGTTGAATTCTATTTGAGATTCGGTTTTGCATGTGCATACATTTGTATTAAAAAAAATATATATATAAAAAGTCTGTGAGATAATGTGGCTCGATAATACACATATGTACAGTGATTTTTGTTTTTTTGGTAATTCATCTATAATATATTTGTACCTATTGTAAAACCAGGGGGTGTTTCACAAAGATCCTAAGTTGAAATTATCTCTAAGTTGGACTGAACATTCATGGAAAGCCGTTAGTGTCGATGAAAATATTTTGTAAAAGTTATTTTGAAAGGCATTAAATGTTGATTCTACTCATTTGTATTTTCTATTATCAAGGAGATGGCATGTTCTTGATGTGGAATGTATACAAAGTCTAAAAAACTTGACTTTTTGCTTTAGAACATATTTTATTTTAAGGCTACAAATGGCTCTCCATAATTTTTAAGTCCAACTTAAAGTTAAGTTCGACTTAGAATCTTTGTGAAACACCCCCCAGAGAGTCTTGTGGTTATGAACCTTTGGGAGTGGTTCATACTGTTCACGATACCACTCTTCAGTCGCTGTTCATTTCATAAACCAAAACCAAAGCCAAAGTTATGTTATGACCTACTGATGAATTGTCAACAAATGATATTGCGATACATGCCTGTTTGAGTATCTGACCCATCTATCTTTCCATTGTTTCTCCACCTCAGTTGGATCAGCTTTAGAGTCATACAACCCTCTCGCCGTCATCGAAGAACTCCTCCGACGTCGAGCCGACCCCATCGCGACCGACAGGGAAAGCCACACCGCCCTACATTACGTCTCCTCCGGAAACTCTCAGCTCTCTGATGAGCTCGCCATCAGACTCATGCAGATCCCTCTATTGGCCAATTCTCGTGACGGCCGATCCGTCGCGCCGATCCACGTTGCGTCGAAGAGCGGGAGCCTGGACGTGGTGGTCGCGCTTTTAGACCACGGGGTTGATGTGAACACGAGAGGCTATGCTGGTTCTACGCCCCTCCATGTTTCGGTGAGCTTACATATTCAAGACAAGTACTGGGTATTCTTAGAAAGATTTTGGTTTCACTATTCAGGATCTTACAAACATTTTGTGCAACAACAAACCGCCCTACCCCCCTCTGTTATTCAGAGCACTATGGTTGACCTCTCTCATTTGACCATTGCTTTTGGTTATAGTTTCAGGCCCAAGCTAGTCAGACCCAGGAGGTAGCCAGCACTCTGCTGCACTATGGAGCTGATACCTCAACATGTATTTGACCTCTCAAGGTTACCTCTGACCTCTAACCTCTATGCTGACTTGACTTTTGACCTCTGACCTGTGTTTATGTTCGACATGTCATGTTTCCTTTGTTATAGACCTGAGCCAGTCAGACACAAGTAACCAACACCCTGCTTAGACATGGAGCTAATAGAACCCATGTCGATGATACTTGTGTACTTAATTTGACCTCTTTGACCTGACCTCAGTGTGACCCCTTCTGATTTGACTTTTGCACTTGGTTATTGTTTCAGGCACAAGCTGGCCAAACACAGGTGGCCAACACTCTGCTGAACCACGGAGCTGACACCTATACATGTCTTTGACCTCTCATGATGACCTCTGACCTCTTACCTCTATGGTTAATTTAGTACATGTGACCTCTACTGCTTTATTTGTTTCAGTCACAAGCTGTCCAAACACAGGTTGCCAATACTCTGCTAACCCATGAAGCTGACACCTATACATGTCTTTGACCTCTCAAGATGACCTCTGACCTCTAACCTCTATGACTTCTCCTGTTTCATTTGTTTCAGTCACAAGCTGGCCAAACACAGGTGGCCAACACTCTTCTAAACCACGGAGCTGACATAACTATTGTAGATGATAGCGGTAACACAGCTGTAGATCTGGCTAAGACAAAGAGAATGAAATCTGTTTTAAGAGGTAAGATTTGCTAGATTGAAGTTGACATTTAACCGCATTGATGACCCTCCAATAGCATTTGAAGTATTCACCCGAATAATCAAAAGTATTTTGAAATGATGCAAAATTCATATCATTGCGAAGGAGAAGCCTTACTGATCAAATATAACAACTTCTATCTTCAAAATATGTTTGGGGCCCTCAGTAATCATCTCTCAAAAATGTAAATTTTGAGATCCAGATTTCCTGCCTTCAGTGGTCCTCCGTAGAGCGTCAAGGTTCATGACATCACATTGCCTTCAAATTTTCTTTTTGAACCCTAGATACCTCTCTTTTTCTATGAACTTCTATGTCAAAAAAGTAAAAAAATAGATTGTATTCCAAATTTTGCCTTGAGTGATTCCTAAGGTATGACTAATGACAGTGTGATATTTCACTACCTTTGATTTGACCTTAAACCTATGTCCTTATTTTTTCTTTGCTTTTGAATTTTTGTTTTTAACTGTAGATTCCTCTCTTTTTCTAAGAACTTCTATGTAAAAAAATACAAAAATATTCTAAGTTTTCCTTGAGTGATTCCTAGGGTATGACGTATGACATTGTGATATTTCACGACCTTTGATTTGATCTTTGGCCTAAAATACATTGTATTTTTAATCTTGCTTTGAGTGATTCTTAATTTCTGCTATGAAATGCTGTCAGGTATGTCTTAAGACAGTGTGATATTTCACTACCTTTGATTTCACCTTCGATTTGACCTTTGACTTGAACTTTGACCTCTGACCTTTGACCTATGTCCTTGTGTCACCTGTAGATGCCTGGATGGAGATCACAGATAGCAAGCATGCTGAGGTGCTGAGTCCCGTCAAGCCCCCGTCTCGCATGGAGGATCGTAGCCCTCGTCAGACCAGGGTGCACAGCCTGACATCATCGTCCTCACCACCAAACGATGGCCTTGGAAGTAAGTGACCTCTGTGTTGCAACCCTCCTATCTCAGCCTGCTTCGTGTATTGGTTTGACCTGTAATGATGGTATTAAAGGCATCGTTAACGATGTAAAATCTGAGATGCACGGCCCTACGTGTTATCAGTGTCTGTGATATGGTGTAATATTGAAGCCCTCAAAAAAAAAAAGCTCTGTAAAATGATCAAGAAGGGCCTCGAAAAAGTAAAAATATTTGAGTGACTGGTTGTACCATACTCGTTTTCCCTAATTGACTGTAGTGTTATAAAAAACGTTAGGAAAACATAAAATTTAATTTCGATTTCTAATCATAAATATCTTGATAATCAGACATGGGGTTCCTGACTGACCTAAATGTTAATAATTATCATTGCAGCATGAGCTAAATCCAGAATTTTGTTTCAGAATCTGAGACAAATTTACCGGATCCCTTTAATGACAAGCAACTTTAAAGTAATGGTTTACTGACTGTTGTACATTTGTATTTTTGAGATGGAACATTACTCTGATTACAAGAGTGTATTTAAACTAACCCTTCCTTTTGATCTGTTTAATTTCATTCATGTCTCGTCTTAGAACGGATGATGCAGAAATTCGCTGATGCCCATAAAACCCTCCAGGACGAAGAACAGATGTTGAAGGACATCGAAGCCGGGCGCTTCACCCCTGGGTAAGTCTTCTTCTTCTTCTTCATCTTCTTCTTCTTCTTCCACTTCTTCTTCTTCTTCTTCTTCTTCTTTTTCTCCTTCTCCTTCATATCTATCTCTCCTTTCCTCTTTCCCCATGTCCTCTCTCCACCTCTGTGCCTCCCCACCCCCTTTGTAGACTCTCTCTCTCCCTCTCTCTCTCTTTCTCTCTTTTCTTCCTCTCCTCCTCTATCGCCCATCCCTCTTTACTCCATCACTCACCTGAGTTGGGTCTTATAACTTCAGTTGCCCCCATGGCAGTAGAAGATGGGCTGTAGGAATACTTTGGGGGAGTCTTGTAGGACACTAGACTATAATCCACTACAATGTTTGACATTCACCCAAGTCTTTCATTCAAGAATGAGAAATCTTGTGATGCGACTACCAATCAAAAGTCTACTGACCTGACAACATTTGTAGAAAAATATTCGTATTAAAAATTAAATTTTGTTTGTAAATGTGGCTTGTTAATTGCCCCAAAGTTTATGAACAAATTTCATGTGAAAAACACAGTTACAAAATGATTACTTGTTTTGTAATTAATCCATGAAATACTCTTTTTGCCTGAATCTTTGTAATTCATTTTAAAGGAGTATTAAGATAGATTTGCACAAACCCTTTTTTTAATATTTATATCTCAATTTCACATAATCATACTGAATGTACAATTTTAATTGGGTATTCAGTAGTTTTCAGTGTGACCAAAACAAATTTCCATGTATTCTTGTCAATTTGGATGAATAAAAACAATTGAATTGAATAAAATTAAATTGAATAGTTTTCCATAGTGCTGATTTTTCCACAATTCTTCCTTTACAGTCTTCATACCAGGACCCTGAGCCTCCTACGTCTCCCCTCCCGGAATTCCCCCCTCCCCTCCTCCACCAACCGCACCCCTGCCCCTCCCAAGACACCCCGGGTCCTCGACCCCCTCTCAAGCCCCGCCTTCAAGACCAAACACTCCGACGGTCAAGGGTCGAAGAAGCCGCGCAGGTCTCTGACCTTCTCAGGCCGGGTCAACAGTGCGTCCAAGGAGCAAAGGTCGAAGGGTCATAACAGGCTTGGAAAGACGAAATGTAAGTGGATGCTTATTTTTTCCTGTACACAACTGTTGTTTGTTGAATGCTATCAGTAGATGGAACTATTAATTAGTTGAAGGAGAATTGTTTTATCCTATGTAATTTTGTGTAGTTATACATGTAAACTGTACTTGTATAAGAGGTAGCTTCAAACAATCTATACATTTGACACATTTAACATGCATTATTGAAGCAGCCAAATCAAGATTTTCTTGATATCACTTGACCTCTGTTATTGACATTTGACCTTTGTTTTACAGCTGATCCTACCGGCCAACAGCTAAGTGGTGATGGATCTCAGATACCGGTCACTGTGGTGGGTCTGGACCTCGATGATAGTCTAAGGGATGTCAGGTAAGAGTATGTCCAGGACCAGGTCAAAGAGCATGTACTGTATAGTAGACCAAGACCAGATTTTAGGGACTACCTAGGTGGTGATTGGCCACAAAAAACAGTTACTGTGATGTGATGACTTATGGTTAAAAAAAATGTCCATCCCCCTGTCAGGGCATTATCAAAATGATTTTGGACTTCACTGATAAACAGCAATCACTACACTGGATGTGATTTATTAAAAGTGAAAATTTGTGATTATGTCCATATTACTACTGTGACTATGTGAGTCAAAGAGGCTTTATCTCTGCACTAAATATTATTAACACTTCTTTTGCTCTCAACGGGACAGGTTAAGTCTGATGGCATTGCTAATATTTTGTATATTTTAATATTTTGTTTTGTTTTTGTTGTATCAGCGCTCAGATCAGTATTCTGTAAAAGCGCTTAATTAGAAACAATTATCATTATTGAACATTTACTAACATAATTGTATTATTTCCTTTGCTTTCAGGTTCCAGCGTATACTTCCCCCAGGCGTCAGGCAGACTGATCGTCACTCATCCACGCAGAGCGACTCGTCTCTAAGCAGACTGAGAGGGGGCCCGAACACCCAACATCGTTTGTCGGATCCGAGCATATCCGACGTTGCCAAGGTGTACCAGACGTTCTGTAACAAAGATATATCGACCAGTCCCGCGCTGTCGCACACTCCTTCTATACGCACATCACAACTCTTAAACCTCGGTAAGTGTATTTGAAATTTGGGGAGTTTCTTTGGGTGGTATTCTCGTAAGCGGACTAACTTTAGTCGATGGTTTAATCCACCAAATAAGTATGGAATGTAAAGTGTCCATATGAATATGTTTTTGAATAATTTATCTGTCATCAAATTAAAATGAAATGTAATAACATAATTAATAACAACAAAATTAACTATGATATAATTATGTTATCATGATAATTTAGGGACAAATTAAATTATTCAAAAATATATTTATATGGACACTTGGTATTTCATATTTAGTTGGTGGATTAAACCATGGACTAAAGTAAGGCCTAAAAAAAAAATTGATGACTTGGCGTAACGGGTCACTGAAAATTAGGGTAGGTAGGGCGATTTTTTTGTTTTTTTGTTTTGTTGTTGTTGTTGTTGCTTATATTTGCATACATGAAATTAGCCATTCATACACATACATACATACAGTGGCGTAGATAGGTCCTCAGACCTTGGGGATGATCTGATGAGAGGGGTAGACCACAATATGTTCAAATAACTCCACGCACACACACACACATATATGGACACACACACTGTGTGAGCAAAGTGAGCAAGAAATTGTTGAAATCTTGATCACCTTGGGACCTGGGGGATGCATACATACACCTGCCCCCCCCCCCCTTCGTGCGATCCTCCTCGGTATCCGTGACACTGACAGGCGTGAGTGTTTCAACCACGTATCGATACCCGAAATCTTGTAATAGTGACACTGTTTCTGACAACAGCAAATCAGAAAACGGACCACAGTTTTCCTTAGATGCCTTGATGTTCTTAACCACAAAATTATCAGCGGCCAGATCTTGAACGATTTCTCCGATTGTTGCTTTAATGTCCACCTTCCGAAGAACGCTGAATAAAATGTGAGCACCAAATTTACCCGTGAACTGAACGCCATAGGACGCCATGTTGGGGATACAATCGCCTAGCGGTACTATGGCGCGTACCTGCCCGCTGCACTCGGCGCGCAAGCTGGCCCAAACACGGCGCGGCAAAGCCCAGAACGAAAGCAACAAACATCCGGGTTATCCCCACTGCGATATCGATATTTACGCAATCGCAATCGGATCAAAAAAAATAAAAAAGCGTAGGGTCGGCGATAAAAATAGGGTCGGGCGGGTTACGCCAAGTCATCAATTTTTTTTTTTAGGCCTTAGTCCGCTTTCAAAAATACCACCCAAAGGGTATGAATTTGACACTTCTATGGTCTTTTGAAAAGATGCAAGTTATCTACTCTTGACCAAGGTGTAATCATTTGGGATCTTAAGATGCTGTAAGCATTGTAATGGATTTCTGACCAAATCTGGCCTAATAGCATCTTGTGAGCCTGGTACATGATTGGCATGCGTTCTATTGATAAAGCTAATATCATATTAGAATAATTCCTATCATTTAAGACAGACTCATTGAACAGCCACTACGAGGAAATCAAAGGGTAATTAGCTCTTACAGCTTACCCAAATTGTACTTTTAATTGAATTGAATTGGTACATAGGGGTCCTTCAGTGATAAATCTATGAAAGTGGTAACAGTACAGGTTGATCTAAACATTTTGAAGGAGCATGAAATGATATGCACAAAGTGCTAAGTCCCTTGCAGCCAGGCTGCAGGGCTTTTTTCAGAGCTAGGGAAGCTCTAGGTTGGAAGCTGAGCATCTTTTGCCATATTCAAACTAATATTTCAGAAGTAATTCTGGTTGGAACTAAATTTAAACCGCTTGGTTTTGTCAATCACTTTGTAGATGCATGGAAATGCTAAAATATTTGTGACTTCTTCAAAGAAGAGGCAAGCACCCCTAGACTTATATAAAATGCAAATTCAAGATAGCCTAGTCCTTGTCGGAATGTCATTTGATACAAACAGTATGCAAATCTATAATATCAACTTTTGTTTTTCCCCTCAGAACAAATGCATTTGAGACTGACAACTCCAAGTCCGAACCCTGAAGCTTCAAGTCTGTACCCAACCTCGCGCAGTATCCTTCCCCTCTCACCGGGGAACTTTGGTGACAACCGCCAGCTTCAGGAAACCATCTTTGAGTTTGAGGATGAGAATGGTGAGGATGATGGTGAGAAGGATGGAAAGAATGAGATGCAATCCCTGAGACTGAGCTTAGAAGATGATGTGGAGGAAGAGGACACTAGAGGGCAGCAGGCGCTGCTCCAGAATCGCAGCGTCATGTTCAACATTGAAGCCAGCCGTGTGAACCCCCTAAAGGACAGCTCTGACTCTGGTCAGGGATCGTCCAGGTCGACCGTAAGTCACACCTCCTCCGCTGCCAGCCTCGTCATGTCTAGCCCAAGCCCGCAACTTGAACTTGATCGCAAGGAGGTAGCGAAGAACCGCTTGGGGATCAAGATGACACCTTCCGCCACTAAGGTTCCGGATGAAAGGATCGCTCTGTTTCAGAGGGCAAAGATGAGGCTTCCCAGCCTAGGTCAGGCATCTCCGGCCGTCAACCAGTCTCAAGCACATAGGTCGAAGCGACAAACAAGCGAAGAGTGCTTGTCTGTGCTTTCCATGTCCTCAATCAGTGCCGTCATGTCTTCAGAGGCCGTGGATTCCAATGATACGGCTAAGGACGATAGACGGAGGAAGTCGTCGACGATTGGTGATGATCTTGAACAAAACTTACACGGTTCGCAAAATAGTTCGAATCGTCAGGGAGGGAAACGAAAGATATCTCTTGAGGACAATTCCATGTTACTTGGTGCAAGGAAACAATCGGCATCTTCCCCAGATGAATCAAAGATTCGTCATCCAGTTGGTGCCAGTCAGTCCAGTTCTTCATCACCCTTGTCAGGTGGTAATGTGACGACAGCTGTAGGAAAGGACGATGAGCTACTATCTAGAGACAATACGGCTGAGAAGACATCAAAGAGAAACACGGCCCTTGTGACACCGTTATGCGCCACCAAAGGGAAGGCGGCCCCCATTAGCCATTCCACAAAACCTTTGCCCCAACAAAAAACGGCACCAAACTTTTCTTGTAAGAAGGCACAAATATCGGGGAACACTATGAAAAAAATGGCTGATAAGACCTTGAAAGCTCAACCTCCAGTACCTGGAACACAACGTGGCATCCAGGAAGAGAAGAAGTCGACGCTTGTTGGTGTCTCAAAACCTGTTATTCGGACATTAGAAGTCTTGCCAGTTGCCAAAGTAGATTCTAAATCGTCGGGCAAGGTTGACATTCGGGAAAGCTTGAAGATAGATGAGTCTGTTGTTAAAACAGAAGTGAAAGTTGGAACGCCGATTGAGAAACCATGTACGAGCAGTGGAACTAAAAAGGTCAAAGTAGAGACCAAAGGTGTGATAGCAAGCAAGGGAAAGAATTCAACTTTGGCAAGTAAAGGGAGAAAGGAGAAGAAAGCATCAGACCTTGTAAAGCTGGCCCCAAACCTTGCAAATAAAAATGCTTGTATAAAGACAGATAAACAGACTGTTACTTCGAAACCGCAGAGAGAGCCTGATGTGAAACTTGAAGGGAAATGTGCAATAAATGTGAGGAAAGGTGCTGCAACTGCTGCTGACAAAGTGGGAAGTAAAACCAAGAATGACCAGGGTAAAGCGAAAACAGGGAAGAAAGATGCTGAAGAGAAGAAGGTGATCACTTGGAGAATATCATGTGATGATGATGATGATTCGTCCGAATCGGACTTTGATAATGAGGATCAAAGATTTGTTGAAGAGATACCTGTTAGAGTAAGAGATGGGAGAGGGCAGAAGGAAGGGAGAAAAGGAAGTACGATTCCCCCTTGCACAAAGACGGATGACTTTGAGGAGCTTGTAGAAAGTAGCGACGCTGAGGAAGTTTTTGAGGAAGTGATCTTCAGCGAAGACGAAGAGGATACGCCTACAGACCTTAGTAAAGCAAGGACAAAGCAGATCAAGGATCCGTCTAAGGCTTCGTCAAAGCACCAGAAGACATCGGCACCACAGGGAACCAAAGTGGCTATAGAGAAATCCTCAGCCAAACCTCCGACAGTCAAGAAACCTGGTGCCCAACAGCAGAAGAGTGTTGACAGGGAATCTGTGAAAGGAAAGGGAATCTTTGTAAAGAAGCCTGTGAAGGAGGATGCGCAGGAGTCAGGCAAAAGCAAGGTAGCTTCAAAGGGTGTTCCTGTGAAGAAGACTATGACCAGAGAACCTCGACCGACTAATGAGACAAATCCAAAAAAGGTGGGAGAGAAGAGCAATTTGATCATTTCAAATCGTAAGCCTTCCAATGGGTCAACAAGTGGCAAAGGTGAGACAGAAGTTACCAAAGTGAAGCCCTCAGAGAGTAGCAATGTGACTGCTTTAAAGCAAAAGCCTGCTGAGGGTTTCAGAGATAGTAAAAGTGAAGGGAAGGAACTAGACAGCAAAGACAAAGCCATGCCTAAAGCTGTATCACAAAAGCTTCATTTGAAGAATGCAGCATCGCCAGCGAAGGTTGAGAACAGTTTTCAAAATACAAATGAAGAAAACAAGCTAGGTGCTACAGAGAAGAGGACTGTTGTTTCAATAGATATTAGTAAGAAAGATATTGTAATCTCAGCTGGAAATATAGGGATAGGTACTATGTTAGCAAACTACACCCAAGAAGTCTCTCCAAAGGTATTAGGTCAAAGTACAGAGGTCAATCCTGCAGGTCAGGACTACATTGACCCTGCGGTGAAGTTAGTAACATCAGAGCAAAGTGATGACGTTCATCTGAACCCGACCAGTCCGAGAGAACCAAAACCTGGCAAGAATTCTTTCAGGAAAGGGAAGTACAAGTCTCCAGACACCTCACCTCGTGACATGGCCGGGTCAAAGGTCATTGGGCCACAAAAGAAGCCTGTCCGTGATCCAATGGCTGCTAAGCAGCCACCAGTGATCATGGATATCGTGGAGATGTTCAAACAGGCCACTTCTGGTTCCTCTCAGGATGTCAAAATAGAAGTCTTAGGAAAGATCAAGGATCGCGTTGCAAGTGTTAAGGGCCCTGTTAAGAAGCTGGTGAAGAATGTTCCGAAGAAGGTGTCAGGCACTTTGCTAGCGAAAGGAAGCAAAGGAAAGGCAAAGGACCGAGTAGGCAGTGGTGGGAAGAGCAAAGGGAGAGTAGGAAGTGGAGGAAGTAGGGGCGGCGAAGTGTCAAAGGTCAGCAAAAAGACAAAGAAATCAAATGTCAGGACAAAGTCCAAGAAGAAAATGAAGGATGTTAATTACAGCTTGGTGCCCGAGTCAGAGCAAAATACTACTGCCTTCATCACAGGGCAAGGTTGGAGCATCAAGACTTCACGCAACGAGAACGATGATGTTTACATCCAGGAGGGTAACCAGGACGATTCTTCTGATGAGGATGTTGGAAATCTTGGAGACCTTGGAGAAGTGCAGCTTAGCCCACACAACTCGTTGAAGTTGGATGAGCTAGTCGTACTGAGATCCATATCCCTGGAAGAGAAGAAGAACCTGGTGAACATTTTGAGCCCTCTGGAGATAAACGCTCCTTTCTTTATTCCAGACACCATGGGAACAATCAAGGAGTTTGCTGACTCTCTCAAAAGCACCTCGTCCTCAGAGATGAGTGCTGCAAAATCTGTGTTGAGGGACAATCAACCCAGTTCTCAGGGACAAGATAATGTGGCTGTAGATGGAGATGCAGGATCAGGGGAAAGCTCAGAGACTCATGTGGAGCTTGATCAAGCGAAGGAGAGAGATTTGAAGAACAGTCCTCCAGTGCCAGATGTTCGGGTAAGGAAAAGTAGCACCCATTCCCAGATGGGTGATGACCTCAATAACCCTGACCAGGACAGTCGGAGCCTAGGCCTTACTGGAGAGCTGTCAAACTATGAAACCAATCCTGACCTGCTCAAGGTCTTCCGTATCAAGGATCACTACGAGACGCTGTCTTCTCAGGGTTCGCGTCGGACCTCTATGACCTCTATGACCTCTATGGCCTCGGACGAAGAACAGGTCCGAGAACATCTGAGCTTGATTCTGAACAAACCGGACAGTGGAAGCGATGCCAATGAGGAAGCGTCACCAGGACAGAGGAGCCATCTGAGCTTGATTCTGAACAAACCGGACAGTGGGAGTGATGCCAATGAGGAAGCGTCACCAGGACAGCGGAGCCAGCTGAAAGCCAATGTCCTCAAGAAGAAGCCGCCACTTCCTAAATTACTCCAGCAGCACCAGATACAGTCTTCCAAGAGATCTAGCCCAAGGCGAGCAAGTGAACCAAACCTACCACCTGAGGATGCTGTCACCGCGCCCTCTCCTGCAACTCCTGTCAAGAAATCTGCCCAGAGGAGGGAAGAGAACAAGTCCCAAGTGTCTACAATCAAGAACAGTCTTCCAGATAAGAAGTTCAGTCCTCCCACATCTTCAGTCAAGAAAAGGCGTGGCAAATCACTTGGAGATGCACAATCAGAGCCACCCGTCTTAGATGATCGTCCAATTCCCGGTAGACCTGGCATTCCGACAAAATCCCCAATCTTTGAGGTAGATGGACACCAGGATTCTGCAGACGATGACTTAGTTGAGGAGGAAGAGCCTCTAACCCGACACGTCCAGACGTTGACAGAGAAGACACTCCAGGAGTTTAAAATTATTGCACAGTCTCTCGATTCCACCACAACATCGGTCATCCATACCAGACCTCCATCGTCCGTCGGTGGGCAGTTCATCCATACCGCCCGAAGCTCGGTGAGGAGCATGTCTCCGAATGCTGGGGATGTCATCAATATGCAGGGTGGTGACCAGGAAGAAAGAGAGTTCTTGAACCAGAGCATCGCCCTGTCGGAGACAAGCAGTGAGGTCTTCAGGGATTTCAATGATACCGGAGAGGTGAGTCACAAACAAACCAATCATACGATAGATACTTCTGCTCAATAACCTGGCTTACATTTGAGAAAATTGATATTCTTTCGTAGATCACTGCAAAAAGGCCTGGCCAGTGTATGTTGATCATCCCCCTATTATGTTACAACCAACATTAAAGTGTCATATTCTTGTAATTGTAAAAACATTACAGTGATCTACCTGTAGCACTTAACGCCATTGTGTTAAAACTTAACTGCCCGTCATTTAAAGCCCCACTGTCCTACTTGTAGCTTCTTGCTCACTCTATAAAGACAAAAAATGCCTAATCAGTGACCATTGGTCCCCATTATCCTCTTTTTCTTAGGTTAATCGAGAGCTGAGTTGATGAGATAGCCACCTGTCATTGACCATGCTGTGTGGTCTAATCCCTCCTGGCCAAACTAGTACAGCCGGCCTTTAAATTTACTCTTGTACTGATGCTTGTTAAGAGTGTTCTGGCCACCCAGAGTATAGCTCCACGTTCAAGTACAATCGGTTGCACCCTTCACAGTCTTAGTGCTAACACCACGGTGTCAATCTTGAGTGTTTCATTTAAGAAAGTTGTCTTCCATTACAGAGTGTTCTGACCAGTCAAGATACATCTTCGAGCATGATCAGTAGCACCGATCGTAGTCTTAGCACTAACACCACGGTGTCAATCTTGAGTGTTTCATTTAAGAATGTTGTCTTTCCATTACAGAGTGTTATGATCAGTCAAGATACATCTTCGAGCATGATCAGTAGCACCGATCGTAGTCTTAGCACTAACACCACGGTGTCGGAGTCTGAGGGTACGGAGCTGCTCCACTGGAAGAAAGGCAATCTGCTGGGGAAAGGAGCATTTGGGACGGTAAGTTTACTCTCTCTGAGAGAGATTCTTTTTGTGCCAATATTTGCAAGCTAACATATTATCTGTTATGCAATCCTGAGAAGTCTTTCATTATGGTTCCTTCTGTGATTTATGTAAAAGAGTCAGCATATTTAGTTCCCATTTTGCTATCTCATATACAAATGTATTGAATTACGTTGATACATTGAAAGGTATGTTTGCTAGATTGTGATTATCCTAGAAGTTTTGCATTTGTTCTACACACTGAGGAGAAAGGAAAACACTGCTATTTGATGATTTATTGATGAATGATAAATTGAGGGAATGATGACGATGGCTTCTTGTATATAGTGCCAGTTTCCGCCTCAGCTGGGCCCTAACGGCGCTTGCTCTACAATGTCTCACAAATTCAGCGTTCTTGGTCAATGTGCCACTTTCAGATGTTGTTCCATTTATCATAGCTTACCGTTATTCGAATTTTTTGTTACCACCCGTGTTTGATAATTACTTTATTACAGTTGACAAGAAACATAATGTTAACACAAGACAAAAAAATAAAATTTTCTTGCCATATGCACGTTTAAAGTTACGAAAGGTAAATTCTATTCAACAAAAAGGGGGGAAATTATGGAATAATATTGATAACTCAATCAAACATGTAACCACTCTTAGTTCTTTTAAGTCGAAATTTAAGTTACGTCTTCTTAACACATATATATGACTTCTGATACATACAATTACCATATAAATTATATCGTTCTGTATTATTATTGTGTTTTAGTTTGTAATGTCCTGTACACGTCTTGTATTTTGTTTTATTATGAATTTTAATGTTTTGTATTTTCCACATTTGTCATTTATGTTATGGGACCACCCACTTCTCTCAAGCCATCGGCTTTATCGGGTGTAAATGATCCAGCACAATTCTCAATGTATATATATTGTATGTGATTTTTTATGAATTAATAAATTGAATTGAATTGAAAAAAAAATCATATTACTTAGGAATAGATTTTAGGCATTGATAAACTAATAATATTATTAAAGAAAAAGAAGATTTTTTTTTGAGGATGAGAATGGTGAGGATGGTGAGAAGGATGGCAAGAATGAGATGCAACCCCTGGCTAGGTACTCTGCAGAATTCAGGGGTAAAAGGAAGTACACGTTACAAGAGCATTGGTGGAGTCATAGAGTACCGAAGCTGTGACGTCATGAAAATCGATTTTTTTTTTTTTTTTTTTTTTTTTTTTTTTTTTTTTTTTTTTTTTTTTTTTTTTTTTTTTTTTTTTTTCTCAATTTTTCTTCATATTCCGAAAGAACATTGTTAAGTATTGGCTGAAATATGACCATCTGCATAAATATATGTCCTATGGGAACTCAGTGTTATATGCTCTGGCTCCTTGTGGTTAGGAGCCAGAGCATATAACACTGAGCTCCTATGGGGAGTATATTTAATCACATGGTCATATCTCAGCCAATACTTAACATATTCAATTGGTTTTCGACATTTGGACATTATTTTTTATGCTCTTTCGGAAAATGAAGAAAAAAATTGAGAAATTCTAAAATCAGACTTTTGATGACGTCACACTTCACCACTCTATTGCTGCAGAGAGAAGTGCCTCACATCACTACAAGTTTTGTTTGTCTATCACCCTAACAGGTATACTGTGGACTGACGAACACGGGGCAGCTATTGGCCGTGAAGCAGGTTGAACTGAGTGAGATAGACAAAGAGAAGGCCAAGCAACAGTATCTCAAACTACAGGAGGAGGTTCAGCTTCTAAAGACGCTTCGCCACAAGAACATAGTGGGGTAAGTGGAAACAGGGTCCATGGGTGTGGGGTTAAGCAGATGCAATTGTGTCATTGTGTTTACACTTTATTTTAAGCATAGTTAGACAGGGATTACTTTATTTTCTGGCAAGTTCTAGGTCATTGTGGGGTAAATGGAAACAGGTTCCATGAGGGTGTGTGGCAAAGCAGATGCAATTGTGTCGTTGTGTTAACACTTTACTTTGATCATCTTCAGACTGGGATTGCTTTGTGCCGTTACTCACTAAATCCCAGATTTTATTTATATCGATGCTTTGTATGATATGATGATGATAACATGATGTAGTTATGAAAAAAATGCTGTTGGTAATGGTGATGATATCAAAAAGTTAATAATGATAATGATGATATCTTGTATAAATGTAATGCTTCCTGGGAGAAATTTAAATTATTTAAACATATTTGTGGCTTACACCCAGTAAATAAGATCGATTGATCGATCTGTTTTGAAAAACAAGTCATCGTGATCTGTATTGAAAACAAGTTCATCGTGACTGTGTGATGGACCAGTGATGGCCTGGTGATAGAGTCGCTGCCCGGCAAGCAGTAGATGCAGGTTCCGAGATTTTTTCTGACTTGTTCTTCAATACAGATCGATCAATCGATCTTATTTACTGGGTGTAAGCCACAAATGTTTTTAAATAATTGATGATATCGTTTAGTAATTATGTTAATTTTCTGGCTATTGTTGAATTTCAAGCTTAGTCCAGCTTTATATTGTCTAAAATGTACAGGTGTTCAACATGTCTACATTTCTTCATCCAAACCTTAAAAAAAAAAAAAAAAGTTATACCTAATCATGATAAAAATTGATGAAATCATTAATAATATGTTTACATCCTTCTTTCATGTAGATTCCTGGGAGTGTCTCTAGAAGACAATGTGGTCAACATCTTCATGCAGTTCATCCCTGGTGGCTCCATCGCATCCCTCCTGGCAAGATTTGGATCGTTGGATGAAACGGTCTTCTGCCGCTACACGAAACAGATCCTTGAAGGCACTCAGTATCTACATGAGAATAATGTCATACACAGGTAAGCAAGAAATAATACAGTCATCCATTGTAGAGGTGTCGTGGACGAGTGGATCAGGCCTGATAATTACCTGATTTAAATCGGTTTCACGATCTTATTTTATTTTCCCCAATTTTTTGTCTTTCTTTTTTTCTTCTGATTTTACCCCTATTTTCCAGATTTTCCCTGATTTTTCCAGATTTTTCCCCTTTGGCCCACTACATGCAACTTTATCATGAAAAACCTTTATTGATGCGTTAACTAGTCTGTTCTACAAGACGTTTTACTGTGTACTAAAGGGAGTATTTAAACTACAATATCTCTTTGTAGAAGTACAATTTGAAGGTTATATTTTTGATATGGTACAGCGACAAGGAACCTCTTAAAGATAAGCTTGAGCTCTGGTAATGAGAGAAAATAAATTCTCACAGAATCCAAGAAAACTTTCTGTGAATGTTTAAGATTACAAATAAATGACATGTGCTAAATGATTTTGGTAGAAAACTGATAGGGGCTGAGTATTGAGCATAGAAAGACATTGAAATCAAGGTAAGAATGCCAGACAGCATGTGCCTAACACAGGTCAGTACTACGTGCAAATGATAGTTGTGGTTTTTATTGAAGATGATTTTCATGAGTTTGTTCTTATTTTACTGGTATGGTTCAAACAATCAAATTACTGCAGGATAAACAACGCAGAATAAATTATAGCCATGTTCTCCCGACATACGATGCCCATAAAAGAGCTCAAGAGCAAAACATGTTTTTAGTGATTGCTACACACAGACAAAGACTATTTGAGTCAATCTATCATATTTTGTCCTTCCCCCTCCCCCCACCACCTCTCTTTAGGGACATCAAAGGAGCGAACATAATGCTGATGTCGACCGGTGTGATTAAGCTGATCGACTTCGGCTGCGCCAAGCGGCTGTGCATCCAGATCAGCCGGAGTCAGAACGTACTCAAGTCAATGAGGGGGACTCCGTACTGGATGGCTCCAGAGGTTATAATGGAGACTGGTCACGGCAAGAAATCAGATATATGGTGAGTTTGTCTGTCACACCGGTTTATAGCTGTGTGGTCTACAACCAGTTCGGGTACAACTCAATGAGTCTATTCCCATATACCGTAATTAACGTTGTATAAACCGCCCTCGTGTATTAACCGCACCCCTCTTTTTCGCCCTAAATTTTGTTTTTTAAATTTCTGACTCTGTCGGCAGCAAGCCAGGTCCGTGTTAAAAACCCACGCGGGAAGGCCTTTCATTTAACTGCGAGGTGCAGTTGAAAGTAGAGGATATAGGAATTATTATTATAAACTACATATTGAGATCTATCAGAAAGATTACTTTCAAACCAAGATGACAGACAAATTTCAGTGTTGTTTCTGAGTGGTGAGCCAACACACCGATTACTGGGCTGGGAGACATTGCCAGGAATAGCGCCAGGTGGAGGGGCATAAATCGAATTTGTTTTGGCGGCAAAAAAGTGTGGTTAATACAACCTTAATTACGATAGTCTACACCCAGGCAGTTTGTGTATTGGGTTTTTACAGTTGTGTATCAATCACATATTATTATTTACGTCTGGGGACCGACCTTTAAACGTCACTATCCAGTTTTGAACCTGCGTCCTCGGCTTAATCAGTTAGTCTATTATCCGCATGGTTTCATTTCGTCTACTTATCGTTTGGTCTAATGACTATTTAGGCTGAAAGTCGTTTGGTCTAATCTCTGTTTGGCCTAATCTCCAACAAGTCTACTACCCATTTAATAATCAAATGATTATTAGACCTAAAGGAAACTAGATGAAATGGGCATTAGACAAACTGAGAATTAGACTAACTGGGTATTAGACTATCTCTCATGGGAAATTGTTTTCCTTTTGCCCCTCCCCTATCACCCCCAATGTATGAACTGCATTTTACTCTTTGGCTCAGTAATTGACAGATAAAAGTCAAACTGTACCCTTAAAAACAACCTACAAAGTCTTTGACCTCATGGCTCTGGTAATCTACCTATGTTGATCCTTAAAGTTGCTCAAGCATGGGTTTATAGAGGGCAGCACACGGATGTGCACACAGGAGCGTAATACCTGTTGGCTCAGTGTTATGTAGTAATCGACAAGTTGCCTACTTCACAAACGACTATATACCCACACATGAACATCTTTAACCATACTTCCTTATACTCCCTCTAGGTCTATTGGTTGTACAGTCTTTGAGATGGCGACCCGTAAGCCCCCCTGGGCGGACATGCCTCCCATGGCGGCTATCTTTGCTATCGGTTCCGGGGACCCTGTTCCACAGTTGCCTCTCAAGTTCTCAGAAGATGCAAGGATGTTTGTCAACTCGTGCTTGACAAGGTAAGGATCATTATCCCATATTATAAGATGATGAAGTGGATCCTAATCAAATGATTGGTTAGAAGCGTACACATGACCAGGCATATATTTTGCCTAACACGTAATTTTACTAATGACCAGTCATTAGTAAATACTTATGACCGGTCATCAGTAAAATCATGTTATAAAACATCATTTTATAAAAACAAATAACATGCATCATTTTGTTCAGGCATTAGTAAAATTACCCACACTCTGTACCTCTGAAATATTCCAAACACCCTCAGCTATCACCTCGGGTGTGTTAGACTGTTCCAAAGGTACCTTGTGTGGGTAATTCTTACGTATGCCCTCACTGCTGTGTATTATTTGAATAATATATTGTCCTATCAAAATTTCTATGATACTGTAACTAAATGACCGACAAAGATCACTTTGATGTGAATGCAGGCTTATCTGTAGATTGGCTGTCCAAACCGTAATACAATTTGATATAATTTCATGCGATGCTAATACATCTTTTTTCATGTTCGCCCTGCAGGGATCAAGATGAGAGAGCGACCGCCTCAGAACTCCTCAAGCATCCCTTCATCAGGAGACGGAAAGAAAGAGGGAGAGAGCACTACCACCAAACAAGAATATCATCGACGTCCCTCGAAGATGGACCAATCGTCTTTAGGGAACAGCCCATATCAAGGGATTCTGCCGAGAGTAGGGGGAGGAAGAACTACGCCCCGCATGAATTCCGCTGATGCGACGATTGCAGCTGGGAGAATTGCCTGATCACCTGAGAACGGTCAGGATTGTTGGATTCTGCAGCCTCCAAGGGGAGGGACAGCTATGTTCTGCATGTGTTCCGTTGATGAAGCGATTGCTGCTAAGTGATTCTCTCTGTGAGAGCTTTATTCAAGAGCAGCAATTAATGTGTCATCGACCAACGTTGGAAGAACTGCATCATGTATGAGTTCCACAGATTGAGCAAGTGCTGCAGAGAGAACTGCCTGGAAGATTTAGGTTCAGGCTGAGAGAGGTTTGATTGGGACCTGCGAAATGTCAGGGACTTTGCAGCACCTAAGGGTGGGAAGAGCTACGACCACCATGAGTTCTGTTGGTACAGTCATTGCTACAGAGAGAAGTGCTGGATACAGCAAGGTTTTTTTAAATTTTAGACGATCCAGCATCTAGGGACCCTGCAGAATCCAAGGGTACTAGGGAGTACACACTGCAAGTGATCCGTTGGTGGAGCCATTGCTGCAGAGAGAAGTGCCTCAAAGATTCACTCTGTGACAAATCTCTTTCAGTCATCTAGCAGGAGCTGACGTTGGGAGAGACTTGGGCCAAGACCAAGGGAAAGTAGAACTATTCCTAACCATTCTTTCGGACATAAAGCCATTACTGCCAAGAGAAACGCTTGAACAAGTCATTTTGTGTGAGATCAAGTCTGGAGCATCTGTAGTTTTACAGCAGTTTCATATTCAGTTGGACCATTTTGGTTCAATTGTTGCTTCCCTTCCGCTCACTGCGCACAATATTTTTCATTATATTGCAAAGAATTCCTGCCGTGAAATGAAAGTGACAAACTCGTTCAGGCCTTCTGAACTAGCCCTATGAGCTGTACAGTCGGCAATTGCTCTTTCAAAGCTGGCTTTGTTTCGTTTAAGGTTTCTTTTTTTTGCCCACTGAATGCATTTGTATATTGTGTGGCAGCTTTTCATGAACAATGTCCATGTAGGACGTTCGCTTACTTGACTATTTCAAATGTTTTTTTAAACTCCTTTTCATGCCTCCGTTACAAAGTAACCGTAGGCATTATTTTCATATGATTCATTCAGTATTTTGATTGCCTTTTGTGAATTCACTTGCGGTATTCTCTGGAGTTTCCGTCCAATCTCTATGATGCCTTTGAATTTCAATCAACGATGTCCATCTGTGTTCTCAATCGTGCCAATAATTTTGATGATGTGCAAGCGATTAAGATTAGTTAGTCATTCAGTGAAAAGCATTTGTACAAGTTTCTGTCCATCTTCTTCTGTGCCTTCAATTTTAATCTAACGATTTAAAGCTGTATTCCTGTAAACCGTAACAAGTAAACGTAGTCATGTCATATTGAAGAGTAGATCGCATACAAGACGTATTTCACTAAGTGATAGTCGCACAGTTGTAATGCATGACATCAAATGTTACCAACTGGAGTTTTTCTTCATTTTCTTCCAGAACTCTGAAATTCTATCCCACAATTTCCATCTATGTTCACATTCCGATACAGCAATGCAAGTCATTGTGGAGACGTTACTAAAGAGTAGCGCAAACAGTCATAAGGTGATAGATGTCATGTCCTTGTTCATGTAATGTTTGCCAATCATTGGTGTCTTTCCTAATTATTTTCTTCCAGGATCTGAATTTCAATCCAACGATTTAAAGCCGTGTTAACATTCCTGTAAATCAATGCACATCAATGTGGTTATGTCAGTAAAGAGTAGTTCACACACAGCAGTGAATGACAGTTGAAATATACATTTGATATGTATGCCATCAACTGGACTGTCCGTCTGTTCATACTCACGTATGCCTTGACGTATCAATGCAGTCGTGTGTCATGTTTAAACGATTCATGGAACGTACATCACTCGTGATGTATATGATATACTAGTTCATTCTCATCACTGCTTTTTAAATTCCAGTGAAGATTAGAAATTAGCTACAGAATACTGTAAACGCAGAAATATTTTGCGGTACATTAATTTTCATGGATTTCGCGGTAAGATCGACAAGCGTGAATTTTAGAACTCGCAAAAATATAAGCATGACTTCTGATGCATGTTTTGAACGGGTTGAATCGCGTGCAACAGGAGTTTAAGAACCCGCGAATATGTTTGGGGGTCGCAAAAAAGTAATCACACAAAATTAACAGCGTTCATGGTATGCCATGCATCGTGAATTCCGAAATGGAGTTTCCGTCCATTCTCTCTTATGCCTTTGCATGTCAAAGTTTTGTAAAGTGTCAGATTGGATGCAAGCATGCACTCCTATTTTCCAACCATTTCGCACTAAAAATTGTCTTTCAATTTTTTACTCTGAAACATTTTACTCCTATGCAAATGAGTGGTACAGAGCTTAAATGAATTAATCATGTAATAATTTATGTGGACTTGTTTTATTTAAAGCCATACTGTACTAGAAGCACTACTAAAAAAAAAAACTCTAGCGCCATCTCAGGTCAGCTGTAACAGTATGGTCCCGTAACTCACTGCTTCCCTAGCTGTGCTGTTGGTTTTCACTTTAAAGTGGCTCAAGCGTAGGTATATAGTCGTTCGTGAAGTAGGCAACTTGGCGATCACTCCCGATCACTACATAACACTGAGCCAATGGGTATTACGCTCCCGTGCGTACTAGTGCGTACGTCCGTGTGCTGCCCTCTATATACCCACGCTTGAGCAACTTTAAGTCCTCTGTCTGCAAAGTGGAAATTAGGTATCGGGTTACGCACTGTTGGCATGTTGACCATGAGATGGCGCTATGCAATAAACATTAACAAAAGTCTTAGGCCTTTGTGTTCTCGATCCGTTTCCCCTAAACACATGGGAAATTCAGCGTAGCTTTAGATGAATGTCAGATTGTTTCTCTGGTGTTCACTTGGCTCAACGCATTGATGTGACCTATGCATTAGTGAGTAAGGTACATGTAGTTGTGTTGATATGCAATATGTATTTACTATGTCTTTCAGCAAATACACTTTTAATAAGAACAGGAAAAAACTTTCTAAAATTTCTAAATATAATCATTCTGTCTTCTAATTCTAAGTCTCAAAGAAATATCTTAAAATCTTGATTCTAAA
This sequence comes from Strongylocentrotus droebachiensis, assembly GCA_035222895.1. Taxonomy (NCBI): domain Eukaryota; kingdom Metazoa; phylum Echinodermata; class Echinoidea; order Camarodonta; family Strongylocentrotidae; genus Strongylocentrotus; species Strongylocentrotus droebachiensis. The sequence goes on from JAVYIG010000096.1 coordinate 121,505, forward strand.
GCAATATTTTCTCAAGATGTCGCCTATTTTATCTTCCTGTTGATTGAAAATGTTATGACTTGTATTCAATTCGGTATGTGGATTAAGTCAGAATTTTACTTAGCACTTTACTTGGCTAAGTAATACGTCTTTACTCATATTCAGATCACATCTGAGCCTTTCATTTTGGTAAGCCGCCTTTTCAGGTAAATTACTTACTGATCATCGTTGTGACGTCACATTGTCAATCTGATTTAATGCACAATAAAGAGTTGCATTAAAACGGTTGGACTGAATTATTATTATTATAATTATAATGTTTTCTTGTGAATATGCATCATAAGTGGTATTGTGAGTTTGGCTATTAGGTATGAACGTTACCTTAGCTACATACCTACTGTATGTGTACAAAGTAGACCACTGAATAGTTAAGCTGCTATGTTTTTATTTAGTCGTATCTCTTGCCTTTAGGAACTTTATTTCCGCTCTCTGTTATGACAACCTCATTCCACGTCCAGTTTGGCACTTTTGTGAATTTTATTCATTTTAATTTTAATTATGCATTCATTCATTTTTATTTTTTATTTTATAAATTTTTTTTTTTGGGGGGAGAGACATAATATTTATCTTATCTTTGTGTTGTGGTCTAGTGGATACGTCTTGGGATTGTGGATGACATGGTTTGCGGTTCAGCTGCCTCCATGGCACTAATGTCCTTTGGCAAGACATTAATCTTTATTTGCCACTCTCCACCCAGGTGTCAAATGGGTACCCGGTAGGAAGGACTTGCTTGAATACTGTGAGCAACTTAATGAAATTAGTTGCCTAGCAGGGCCGGGGTATTACTGGAGACCCCTGAACACTGTATGTAGTGGACATGTGTGCTATAGAAATTTCCAATATTACAAGACGTTTTGTTTATTTGTTTTACTTGACTGCTAAGGAAGCATTGTATGCTTGTAAGTAAGGAACCAAGGGACCAACAGCTTTAAGTCCTCTCTGAGGGACTTGGTAATGTATTGCTGCAGGGCAAGTAACTATGGTTGTATAAATTTTAAAGGTATTACAAAGTTTTGGTATGAGGTCATGAATTTGGTTCAAATTAACAATTTCGGAAGCATATGCGTTCCTACAATATTCATTGATCGTTGTCGCGGTTGAAATCGAGTCTAAAGTTATGAAATTATAAATAATAAACTCTTTATGTTGTATAGCTCCCTCTCAAGGTCAAGATATTAATTTAGCTATGAAACAATGTTTCTTTACTAAAATCGACCGATTAGCTATTCCCGTTTGGAAATTATATATCACAACTACATATTCTGAGATTTTCATGGTCGCAGCTACCATTGAATGGCCATAGGCGCTATTTGAAATTTATCAAAATTTACCGGGAGCACCGGTAAATTTTTATATTCAATTTTTCTCAAAAACAGAAGTGTTTTAGGGGCTAATTGTTTTAGTGCTTATAATACATCCACAGGGGCATCCAAATATAACAAAATTGTAAAGATTCGCTATCCACCCAATTTTCAAAATTTACCAAAACTTTGTATTACCTTTAAGTCCTTTCTCTCAAGGCTGTTTGTAAAAAATAGTGTTGAATTCATGCTGCACAAGTGCTAAATTTATTTAATAAACTGTTGCCCATAAAGTTGGAATAATTATTGTTTTACTTCTTTTCATGAAATGATTTTGAGAATATGAGTTCTTCTTGATAGATAAAGTTTATATCTTCTCAGACCTTTATTGATCAATAAAGTTCAGAGAAGATGTCAACTTATTCCATCAAGAACAACTTAAATTAGGGGCGTTCACAGCTACAGAAAAACATGAGATTTGAAAATCAATTCTTGCATCGCGATCCAAATGTTGTTTTTTTTGCGTGTGTGGACAGAATAATTATATTCACTAGTCTTTCGCGATTCGCATTTCGATCCAATTCGCAGTAAGTCTTACGATTTTTCAGAATAATTGAGATAGTTTGCCGGCGCTGTGTTTGTGAATGGTATTGAGATTCAAAAGTCAATTTATCTAATCCCAGGATTCCAAGCGTGCATACATCGTCGAGATTCACGCATGTGTAGTTCGACGTTCTTGCAGTCGAGCGAGAATTCTCCATGTGTGAATAGTCGGGAAAAAAATATCAATCTTTGCGTCGCGATCCAATTCGCACTAAATTTGTATGTGTGAATGGGCTTATTGTCACACTCGTTTCATGAAAAGAGGTAAGAAAACTTATACCAGCTATATAGACAACAGTGTACATTGCATACTCTAGAACAGGAGATGCATTTTAAAGTTTATTATTTTTGTATAAAAGTAATATAAATCCAACCTTATCAACAACTTAAGGTTCATAGTATATGCCAATAACTTTGTCAAAGTAATATATTCCCTGAATTCTTCATGTGTACTGTACATGTATATTTTGTGTCAACTTTTAAAAAATCATGATAAAGATATCAGATTTGATATCCTTTTTTTATGATGTATATATTTGTCATTCTGTTATTGGATGTGTGTGGGGGATTTAGTGCTACTTTTTTGTATTTTTACTTGGTAATATATTGAAAGAAATTTCTATTCATTTAGCAATATACTTGTATCTCTTTTCTAATAACCTATATCTCTGAAATTAATATTACTGACATCATTCGTGTACAAATATCTTTTTAAAAATTACAATCGTTTGTAAATATCTGTAAAAATGGTGCACCTTTTGTAAGCATTTTTGTGTGTGTGTCTTTGCAAAAACAGAAGCATGTTATTAAACGGATGTGCTTTTAAAAGAAGATTTGTAATCCAAGGTCTATTTTTTTAAATCTGTCTGAGAGGTTTTGAGATACCATTAAGGTAATTGGGAGTAATAATAGGTATAATTGTATTTCCAAGGAGCTTTTGGAAGACCATATGGTTTCCAGCAACTGATTGCTGGTTTATTTAAATTTTGCTGATATTAACAAAACAGTGGTCTACTACACACTAAATCACATATACAAGTAGTTTGAGGAAACTGCAACCATTGCGGCTGTTCCTTGGTTTCCCATTTCACCACATACTTATATGTAATATACCCCTTGAAAATGAGTTTCTTTTTCTGTAATTGTTCATTCATTCGTTCATTCATAGAGCAAGTGGTCAATCATTTATGACTTCATACATTAAACAAACGTAATTAATTCTTTTTGTTCAGTCAGTCATACATTAATACACAAAAAAAAACTATTTTGGGCACATTGTTAGGAGATCTGAAGGTATTGAGAAGCAAATACTGCAAGGAGCAGTCGAAGGAAAACGGGTAAAGGTCGTCCACCAATATCTTGGACTGATGATATCAAGAAAGTGTCTGGACAAGGAATGAAAGGTGCAACACAAATGGCAGGTGAAAGAGTTGCATGGCGTGCTCTCGTGAAGACCACAGCAGCGCTTTACAGCGCCACCTGAAGTTGATGATGATGAAGATTTAGTTTATCCAGGAATACATTTCCACTCCCAAAACAAGAGTAACTTTACATTGATTACTTTTACCTCTTTGCCCCAACTTGGAGGTGAACAATTCTCAATTCATTGCATGATTCAAAACAATTATTTAAAACAAAGAAGTGAAGACATCAAGAACTATGATTATATTTAACAATGATATAACTTTATTATTAATTCACGTTTTGCATTTATGAGGGAAAAGACAAATGCTGCAAAATCACAGTTTGGAAAAATATACTACCAAAATACTTGATGACCAACAACTACCAGTATATGCAACAATATTTGAATTTCATGGCAGTTTTGAAAGCACATAATTTACTTTTAATTGTGATTATTGGTATTGGTCCAATGATTATAATATCTTTTAGTCTATGTTTTAGCCATAGCAGACCGAGGGAGATAGTTGTGACACTTGCATTCAAGCATGTATGCGAGTGTTAAATCGTGGAGCTCCACGTAGTTCTCTGACGAATCAGGAGCAACTTCCTGTGACATATCTACCTCACTCAACTAGCTATAGTCCACATTCTTAACATAATATTGTAAGAAGGTATTACATTTTGAAAGGTAGTGATCTGGGACCCGTTTCACAAAACTTGTCATCAGCGACAAAATGATGGTTTTTGATATAAGCTAGTTAAATCCTTGCTTCTGATTGGTTATCAGCAGATTTTTCATTGATTTTTTCATTGATTTTTGTCATTGAAAAAAGGCTTTGTGAAACAGGTCCCTTGTGAAGACATAAGTGCAGGTACAGATATCAGTCACCATCATACAAACTCCTCCAAAAATTTTTGAAGTTCAAGTTTGAGAGTCGATATCTCGCTATTATATTATCATATTTGACGTTGGTATCATTGAAAAGACTTTTTATTCCCCTTTACAATAATGCCCCATTTGCCATGATAGCATAATCAAAGACTGTCAAAAAAAGTCATAATTAAAACAATTGAAATTTAAAAAAAAAAGTTCTCTTCTTTTCTATGACCGATTTCGATTTTATGTCTTCAGATATTGTTATTTTTATAATTAAACATTATTTCATTATTATTTCTAAATCATTATTACTTTAACTTCTGTAGAAATAAAATTGAAACCGGTCATAATGAATACCGGGAAGAAAACTCTCCAGGAATTTTATTTCAATTGTTTTAATTATTATTTGTATATTGCCGTGACGGAGGATTATCAACGTTACATTATTTGTTCCGTATATGTATTCATTGCATCAAAATCTTAAACAGCTGATTTCATCCTCCATGTGTAGTAGAAGATGTCATACCAACGTTACATGGACATCATAATACTTTATTTGGCCCCACCCTCACAATTTGACGACTCGTGGCTCAGCTACAAATATTATCAGATACATGCATAACACTCAATAAAGAATTGCACTATAGGTATAACCACCACACATTACAAACCACCATATGAAGAATATATTCATGCAATATTGTAACCATTAGAATATCGTTAACACTATTACCTAATGTAAATCAACAATGATCAACAGATGCTTTAATAGCAAGAAAAGGAAGCAAATATCACATACTCCATTAAAAATACAACTTCAATTACATCAAAAATATATGTTCAATTTAACATACAACAACAACAACAACATATTGGATTACTAATGATACCCACAAAAATAATTCTGATATATTTGTTTATTATTTCATTTAAATTTCTAATTTTGACACTAAAATACATGAATTTGTTCATGTTCAGGGAAAGACTGGATAAAATTGTGAACGAAATATAAGATAGCCGGAGATGAAGAAGAAGGTAGTAGACAAATGGAGAAGATTAGAGGCAGCGGGGAGGAGGAAGAGAGAGAGACGGAGAGAGTGAGAAAGGGAGACAAAGAAGGAGGGGCTCAGAGAACAGGGAGAGACGGAGAGGGGGAAGACAAAAGAGTGAAATATATAGAGATAAAGACACAGGGATAAAAAGAGAGGGAGAGAGAGAGAGAGAAGGATAGATGGATAGAGAGTGAGAAAGAGAGAGAGAGAGATACAGAGAGAGAGAGAGAGAGAAGGATAGATGGATAGAGAGTGAGAAAGAGAGAGAGAGAGAGAGATAGAGAGAGAGAGAAGGGGGAGAGATAGATAGCGAGTGAGAAAGAGAGAGACAGACACAGAGAGACAGAGAAAGAGCAAAGAGTTTAAAAAAATCAAGAAAAAAAGGAAGAGAAATACAAAGAAAGTCACATTAGCACTAGGTAATAATACATCATTTTATAAATATCTTTTCTTGTCTCTCTGTGATTAAATCCCCAATTAGGACACATTCGGTATATCTCACTCTAGTGCCTTGCTTACATATGGCGCTGGTAACCGTGGAGCTTTACTGCAGCATTTTGTTCAAAAATTTGACATGTAAATGAATAGCAAGTTGGAATGAAAATAAACTAGTGGTGCGCAACAAACGCCCAATGCGAACATACATGTACTATCTGTGTGTTACCAGATACAGAAATACAAGGTGTATTCACACCCGCACCATTATAACTAGAACCCATCATGGTTTAACACGTCACGTGTGAACTAACCTTCAATAATACCATCTATACAGATGCACCAAGCATACATACTATCATATGAATGACAAGCAAGAAAAATATCAATATTTAACAACATAAAAAACAAACATATTTACATGACAGGTCTGACCATACACAGGATTAAGAAGTACTATAATATTCAGTCATTCATATTCTTTGTTCAATTTCAGTTTCAGATTTGGGCGATATGATTCCATCAACATGTTGGCTGATGATTTTAATCTTGAATTCTCTATCTCACAAATGGAATGTTTTTTCAATTGGTGGGTAAAAAAAAATTAAAAAGAGTTTGCCAAAAATTACATTTTCAGGATTGTCAGTCAATGAAAAAAGAGGAAGAAGTAACAAATGGAAGATGCTTAACTTGTCACCCAAACTGATAGTAAGTAAGTACATACAGTTAGTGAATTGTATAATGTGCAGTGGACTTCCCTAGTGTTTTGATAATTGCACAGCGCTATCTCATGGTCAATTTGCCAACAGTGCATATAAACCCAATACCTAGTTTCCACTTTGAAAGATTGGAAAGGTTGCCTTTTTAACAGCCTTTGTAGCCGATTTAGAGAGGCTTCAAGTCTTACTGCTAAAAGCACACTGCAGAGATTTGCAAGGTGAGAATCTCACTTGTAAAAGGGCAAAAATGTTGTGGAAAAAAAATCATAACTGAAAATTCCCCTGAAAGTATGTTGGCAATGGATTCATCATCAGTAAAATTACAGTCATCAAATTTGAATTTTGCAACTGGCAGTGTTTTATTCACCTCATTTGTTGTGTACAAAATGAGGGCTTTGATCCTCACTCATTGAAAGAAAACCACAGAGTATTTTGATCAAAAATTTGGCACAAACTTTCATAAACTCATCTTGATGATACAGATAAATTTTGAGACAAGTTTTTGAGGGCTAGCGAATCCATGATAGCAGCTTTAAACAACCACTTTAAAGAAGCACAAACCTTTGAGTTTTGTCATGTAAACGACTGTTCTTTGACAATTTTCGGTATCAAAAGTCTTGTTCTAGACCGATTGCATATTACTAAAAATTCACAATGGTTTTAAGTTTTGTCATGTAAATGACTGTTCTTTGACAACTTTGGTTATCAAAAGTCTTGTTCTAGATTGATTGCATCATAACTAAAAATTCACAACGGTTTTAAAATAGACAAAGTTTCCGGTTTTACAGTAATTTTATTGAACATATAAATCAACCTTTTTAGCCCGTAATATAATTTGAAGCAGTGTAGATGTCCTTCCCTTGTAAAATATTCTTGAGTTGATGTTTCCGGTTTTACAGTAATTTTATGAAACATATAAATAAAAACTCTTAGCCTGTAATATCTTTTGAAGCAGTGTAGATGTCTCTCCCTTGCACAATATTCTTGGGTTCCTCAGCTGGCTTGACCGTTCTTGCAATCATTGCTTGACCGACTGAGAGCGTTGTGTTGGTCATTCTACCGGGACTTAGGTAATCGATAGGTCTGGATACAAATCGCATGAGGCCTTCACCAAAGCGTGATTCTTCACGGTTGCACATCAACAATCTGGGGGATAAAAATAAAGATAAAAATGACGATGAAAATATTTTCTTAAAGTAAAGTCAACGTACCAACTGAATGTCAACAGGTTTGTAAGTTTCCGACCGATTGGAGGACTTTTCATTGATCCGAATCAACACCCTATTAGTAACTTACTTCTAACAATCTAGACCATCCTAATATGAGGCACTTAAGTCAATGGTTAGATTAAAGCACATAGAGGAAATTGGGCGCTAGATCACAAGTGTGCCCATACTTTGGACCTGTGACTCACGCCTGGAGAGTACCCTATTATAACATACCACAAATCAACTAAATCTTCAACAATTTTTGAAATAATGGTCATAACTTCAAAGTCTTTATAATTTTTCAAATATTTTGGGGAGAATTTTCCTACAAAGACATAATAATATACACTTTCTCACAGGTTTCACTGCAAACTGCTGCACAATACAAGTGCATGCCGTGTTAAACGATGGGGTGCAGGTGGGCGTGTGCATGAAGTTAGTGACCGTATAACAGGTCCAAAGTATGGGCACACTTGTGAACTAGCGCTAGAATTTGTTCACCAACATCACTAGCAGGGGTTCTTTTTTTTCTTCCTAAACAAGTAGAAGAGAATGAACATGCACAACAGAGAAAAATTAACCCAGATATCAATTATCAAGCAAAGTGAGCAAAAGATGAAGCAATGTAGAGATTGCAGGATTGAACATTTTTATTCCAAGTTGAGACGGATAATGAGAGCACAACAGGCTGTTACGAATTAATCAAATAAAAGGGCATTAGGAATAAGTTAAATGATAAGAAACCAAATAAAAGGGACATGTTTTAGAAAGGAGGAAAATAATCTCACTACATATTACACACCGAGTGATTTGCCCTCCATGCCTTTAAGAATGACAATGACGTCTTGAAATCATTCAAAACAAACAGCAGAAGCAGGACAAATCCTATTTTAAAACTGATTACGACTATCATAACTCAGAAGTAGAAATCAATCCATCCATAAAGTAACATCCGAATAACTGTTGTCACAAAAAGACGCCTCTGGGAAAACGTCTATGACAAAAAGACAACCGTTTTCCAAATGATAGAATAGCGATAAATAAAGCAAAAGTTCTTGGTCCAAAACTCATCAGGCCAAACAGTAAGAATGAACAAATGCCCAAATTGGACCAAATAATGAAACATTGAAACAGCCGAAGACAGAAATAAAAGCCTCTGGGAAAACGTCTATGACAAAAAGATAACCTTGTTCAAATTATAGAATAGCAATGAATAAAGACAAAAGTTCTTTGTCTAAAGCTATCAGGTTTAACTGCAAGAAAGATCAGAAAGCCAAAATTCAAATGAAAACTATAGGAAAACAACGTGCAACAGGCAAAAGGCTTTACTGAACAACAGGCATCCAGGTTTCACGGATTCCAAATGGCAGCACATTTTCACTACAGAATCAGTAACAGACCATTTTCGAAATGTAATCAGATTTAATGCATGAATCTTTATTAAGTGCCTCATTACAAATTATTTCATTTGCCCGTTACAAATAATTGTGTTTCAAAGTCAGAATGCAAATTGCATTATGTGTTGTTAGGGAGGGGTATATAGGGCAAGGGATTATGTTGTCCATACTAGCAACAACTAATGTATGCAATTTGCATTCTAAATTTAAATACATTCATTCTCAACAAGTGAAAGGAATCATTTTAAATTAGACACTTAACAAAGACTCACACATTAAATTTGATTACATAATGATAATGGCCTATTAAATACACACATGTACACAATGGCTACTGTGTCCTCTCTGAGTCTATGCCTTTTGAAGTGACGAAGATGTTTTAAAAATCATTCAAATGACAAGCCATAACAATTACACTTATAGAACAGATGGAGCAAACTTTAATATACAACAGACAGAGCACACTAATTCAATAGACGGAGCACACTTACACAACAGACGAAGCCCACTTAAACAACAGACAGAGCACACTTACAACTGTATATACAACAGACGGAGCACACTTATACAACAGACGGAGCACACTTATTCAACAGATGGAGCACACTTATTCAACAGACGGAGCACACTTATACACAGCAGATGGAGCACACTTACACAACACATGGAGCACACTAATATACAACAGACGGAGCACACTTACACAACAGAAGGAGCACACTAATATACAACAGACAGAGCACACTTATACAACAGACAGAGCACAATTACACAACAGACGGGACACACTTGTACAACAGACAGAGCACAATTACACAACAGACGGGACACACTTGTACAACAGATGGAGCACAATTACACAACAGACGGGACACACTTGTACAACAGATGGAGCACACTTATACAACAGACAGAGCACACTTAAACAACAGATGGAGCATACTTACATGTATACAACAGATGGAGCACACTTAAACAACAGATGGAGCACACTTATACAACAGACAGAGCACAATTACACAACAGACGGGACACACTTGTACAACAGATGGAGCACAATTACACAACAGAGGGGACACACTTGTACAACAGATGGAGCACAATTACACAACAGAGGGGACACACTTGTACAACAGATGGAGCACACTTATACAACAGACGGAGCACACTTACATGTATACAACAGACAGAGCACAGTTGCACAAAAGACGGAGCACACTTATACAACAGATGGAGCACACTAATATACAACAGATGGAGCACACTTATACAACAGATGGAGCACCTTATACAACAGATAGAGCACACTAATATACAACAGACAGAGCACACTTACACAACAGACGGAGCACACTTATACAACAGACGGAGCACACTTATACAACAGACGGAGCACACTTATACAACAGACGGAGCACACTTACACAACAGACGGAGCACACTTATACAGCAGACGGAGTACACTTATACAACAGACGGAGCACACTTATACAACAGACGGAGCACACTTATACAACAGACGGGGCACACTTTCCACCTTCTTAAATCTCCTTCGAGGCTCGATAAATCGCCTTCCCATCCAGCACCATCTTGGCCTCCTCGCCAGGCTTCACTGTCGTGGCGATCATCGCCATGGCGACAGAGAGCGTTGTGTTTGTGAAACTACCGGGGCAGACTAAATCAACGGGCTTTAGCAAGCCTCGCATCAGACGCTCGCCCAGACGGAACTCCTCCCGATCGCACATCAGCATGCTGGCATGGTAGGACAGGGGTCAAAGGTCAAGAATATACACTGCTGCCCATCAGGTCGGAATAATATGTTCTTACAGTGTACCTCATTTAATGTAATGATTGCGAAAATCTGAGATGCACGGCCCTACGTGTTATCAGTGTCTGTGATATGGTGTAATATTGATGTCTTAAAAAAAATGGCGCTTCAAAATGATCAAGAAGTGCCTCAAAAAAGCAAAAAATATTTGAGTGACCGGTTTTACCATACCGGTACTTGTTTTCCCCAATAGACTGAAGTGTTATGAAAAATGTTAGGAAAACGCAAAATTTGATTTTGATTTCCAATCATAAATATCTTGATAATCAGACAGGCGATCAACTTGTAAAAGTCATGGGGTTCCTGACTGACCTAAAGGTTATAATTATCATTGCAGCATGAGCTAAATCCAGGATTTTGTTTCAGAATCTGAGACAAAGTTACTGGATCCCTTTAATGTAATATGGTTTATTCTTAATACATTACTTCTAGAGATATGTATGATTTTCCAGCTCTTACACCGGCGCATATTGCTGTAATTTCTTTTTATTACATTATTGCTACCATTGTTATCTATTAGATCATATTTGTATTTGTACCGGTATTTGGAATCCAAGCTCAATTTTTGGTTGCAATAAAGAAATAAATGAAAAATAAATATAGGTGAGACATTGATTAAGCTATGTAGTATGTGTGAGACTTGTACAGACATACTGTTCAGGGTAATACTACAGCATGTCTTTCATAAAAAAGAATGTTAGAAAAGAAATTATCAACTAACCCTGGTCTGTAGATGGTGAATTTCTCAAATTCAAGTTTGGCTGTCTCTTCCTCCGTTTGTCCCTGTATTGAATACAACAGATTATACAAGAAAGTTTACTAGATCATATTAAAGTTGATTTATTGTTGTTGTTATCATTAGAGAGTGAAATTGTCATAGTATCCAAATGTTGTAAGTGCTCTGTATAAATATTTGCACCTTTTGCACTCCCTTTTTCTTTCTCTCAGTCTCCCCCTCACTCTCTCTCTCTCTCTTTCCCTGTCTCTCTTCATCTCTCTCTCCCTCTCTTTCCCTCCACCCTATCACTCTACCTCTCTCTTTCTCCCTCTCCCCCACTCTCTCCCTGCATCTCTCCTTCTTTCTCTCTTTCCTCCCCCCCCCCCTCTCTCTCTCTCTCTCTCTCCTTCCTCATAATCCCATACCTTCACTCTGGTGTATAGCATACTGTTACATTTGTCGTTGTTGTTGGGTTTATTGGGGCTATCCATCGATTTCGATGATTTCCGCCACAAATTTGTATCTCTTTTATACTCTCCATATCTACCCGACATCTCTTTCTTTCTCTCTCTCCCCCACTCTCTCCCTGCATCTCTCATTCTCTCTATCTCTCCTTCCCCATAGACCCATACCTTGACTCTGGTGTATAGCATACTGTTACATGTATTGATATCCCTCTTTCATACTCTCCATATCTACCCGATATCTCTCTTTTCCCGCCTCCTCCCCCCACCCCCTCCTCTCTCTCTCTCTCTCCCCCTCTCTCCCCCTCTCTCCCTGCATCTCTCCTCCTCCGCTCTCTCCCCCTCTCTTTATCTCTCCTTCTCCATAGTCCCATACCTTGACTCTGGTGTATAGCATACTGTTACATGTATTGATATCCCTCTTTTATACTCTCCATATCTACCCGATATCTCTCTTTTCCCGCCTCGTCCCCCCCCCCCCCCCCTCCTCTCTCTCTCTCTCTCTCCCCCTCTCTCCCTGCATCTCTCCTCCTCTCTTTATCTCTCCTTCTCCATAGTCCCATACCTTGACTCTGGTGTATAGCATACTGTTACATGTATTGATATCCCTCTTTTATTCTATCCATATCAACCCGACATCTCATTCTTTCTCCCCCCTCCTTCTCTCTCTCTCTCTCTCTCTCCTTCTCCATAGTCCCATACCTTCACTCTGTGTATAGCATACTGTTACATGTATTGATATCCCTCTTTTATACTCTCCATATCTACCCGATATCTCTCTTTTCCCGCCTCGTCCCCCCCCCCCCCTCCTCTCTCTCTCTCTCTCTCCCCCTCTCTCCCTGCATCTCTCCTCCTCTCTTTATCTCTCCTTCTCCATAGTCCCATACCTTGACTCTGGTGTATAGCATACTGTTACATGTATTGATATCCCTCTTTTATTCTATCCATATCAACCCGACATCTCATTCTTTCTCCCCCCTCCTTCTCTCTCTCTCTCTCTCTCTCCTTCTCCATAGTCCCATACCTTCACTCTGTGTAGAGCATACTGTTACATGTATTGGTATCCCTCTTTTATACTCTCCATATCTACCCGACATCTCATTTTTTCTCTCCCCCCCCCCCCTCCCCCCTCTCCTTCTCTCTCTTTCTCTCTCTCTCTCCTTCCCTTTGGTCCCATACCTTGACTCTGGTGTAGAGCATACTGCTGTTGGCATTGGCGCCCACCGATGAGACTAGATGGTACTGCTCACATCCATTTTGTTTCGCCAGCTCTCCGATCTTCATCACGTAGTCATAATCAACCTTCTTGAATCCATCCTATATTATTACAACAGTGATTAGAAAGGTTGGCAAATATTCATTAAAGGGGAATTCAACCCTGATAATAAGTTTATTTTAATATTAGGAGAATAATAAGAAGAACAGATCAGTGAATATTTGAGAAAAATCAGACAATAAATAAGAAAGTTATGGATTTTTTCAATAAGGTATTAATATTAGGAGAAAAATAAGAAGAACAGATCAGTGAATATTTGAGAAAAATCAGACAATAAATAAGGTTTTAATATTAGGAGAAAAATAAGAAGAACAGATCAGTGAACATTTGAGAAAAATCAGACAATAAATAAGAAAGTTATGGATTTTTTCAATCCAACACTTTTCATGAAATACTTCCAATCTCTGAGTCGAATTGGCAACGCCATGTTTTATAAAACAGTGAATGCAAGGTTACCAGGAGGTATCAAGGAACTCCATCTGGTATCGGATGACACCCTTGAATGGCTCTCTAACCCTGACCTAATACTCTACATTGTAGCTGAAAAACATCATACAGAAGGAAGAGGCAGATCGGAGATGATGTAAAAAATGGATAAGACTTAAAGGGATAGTTGAGTTCTGTTGCAAAGGGCGCTACATAAAATAATTTTTCGGTGAGATAATGAAAAACTGAGTGTCAAATTTGAAAGAACATACAATTTAAATGACAAAATTATCTTTGTTTGATCAAAATCGGTTCAGAGACGGCTGAAATATCCATAAATATAACAATTTCTAATTACTTGTGTACCACCACAAATATTAAAAAAATTGAAAAAACCGTTGAAAAAACGAAAAAGCGCCTTTTACGACGTTTTTCTATTTCAGCCAATACCGATGTTGGCTTTTTTGTTGGCATTTTTGTGTTGGTTATATTAGGCACAGCGGCCCATGTATTGTTCTTTTTAATTAAATAATCAATTAACGGTCACCATATTTTTTTAAAGTGGAGTTGAATTGGTATAATCGTATTGGCTAAATTTCAAACATTTAAAGGTCTAAATTACTTTCATAGCAATTTTAGGTTTTAAAAGGGCATTAGAAATGTCATAATTGGGGTAGAATTAGCTTCTGCCGAGTCTCATTGTACTGAGAAAATTGTTGATAAGGTCTGTGCAATCATGAAAGACAATACCCATCCACTTCATTTATTTTATTCATTTAATCGTTCTGGTATCCGACTTCGCCCCACCCAAACCCGGCTTTCACGATTCAGATATTCATTTGAACCCGACTCTGTTCATAAATTCAACTCACAGGTTAAACGTTAACTTCTGCGTCGGAAATCAATTGTATGATTTGAAATACCAATGACCAAGGCTTAATTCTGAAACTCATGATTTGAAGTACATGTACCAATGACCATTTTTGTTGCTTCATTATCTTTTGCATGTATTTGTTCCTTATTTCATCTATTTCATTCTATAAACGTGATGTATTTATTTCTTGTAATTATATATTTTGTTAAATATGACTGTAAAGCCAGTGAAAAACAATTTTCTATGTATTTTGTTTGCAAAGACCAAAAAAAAAAATTTGTATCTTGTATCTTGTATAGATAAGAATTAATAAGAGCAATAATCATGCATTTTGAAGACATTTGCGGTCTAAAAACAGAACTCAACTATCCCTTTAAAGCCTATAGCTGCACTAGTTTGGCCAGGAGGGATTAGACCTCTCTGCATGGTCACTGACAGGTGGTTATCTCATCAAATCAGCTCTCAATTAACACAAGAAAAAGGGGACCATGGGGGACAGACGGTCACCGCTTAGGCATTGTTTGCTATATAGAGGGCGCAAGTAGCTATAAGTAGTGCGATGGGGCTTTAAAAAGAGAGGGATTGAGAAGAGGGAGATACAGACTCCTTTAGTTGCCTACCTTCCCTGCCTTGCCTCTAGTTGTTCCCAGACAGCAGTAACCGACCGTTGGCCCTTTGAAGATATCTGCGGAGTCATCCAGTTTATCGTAGTCAACCACTTTTTGCTCCTTTAAACAAATAAGTTACAGAAGAAAGGTGGATATGAGTCTTGATCATTTAATATTAAAATCACCACCACATTCATCATCATCCTCATTCTCACCATCCTCATCATCATTGCCATAATCCTCATCAACATCACCATTATCCTCATCATCATCCTCATCATCATTCTCACCAATCTCACCATCCTCATCATCATCAACAACATCATCATCACCATCATCATCATCATCATCATTTTCATTTCATTTCATTTATTTTCCATTAAAATTCAAAATAAAATACATAACAAATTAACAGCAAAATCGGAAGGACCCCAAGAAAAGCAAAGCTTGTGAGAATGGGGCCCTGTACAAAAATAAACATACAAGCCAATTATTATAACAAATATTGTAAAACTTATCAAAACAAACATACACTCACCTCATTCATTCACAGGCACACAGGCACACCAACACACACCGCAGGCAGAACAATGTACAGAAAATCTACTCAGTGCACATCATTTGTTTAAACAAGAACTGTTTACATGAATGAATATTTAAACTTTGTTAGGGTTGAACTACTTTTTAAATTATAAGGTAAGGAATTCCAATCAATCATGTATGCCCTGGAATCTTAAAGTATGTTGGGTCAAGGAAGTACAGTACGTACAAAGGGGTAATGGTAGTTTGATTTATTTCTGGTTTCGTAAGAATGGTAAAAAGAATTTGTTTTAAACATGTTATTAAATATTGATGGGAGCACTTGTTTATGAAAATTGAACATGAAGACTAAATTGTTTAATTTTATGAGGTCAAAGACTGGCAAACATTTCAAATCATAAAACAAAGGAGCACTTGAAGTCATATAGTTAAAATTAGTAATTATACGAACAGCACGTTTCTGAAGAATATGAATTTTATATAAATGAGTCTTGTAAGTATTACCCCAAATAATATTACAATAGTTGATGTGTGGAAAAACAATACTGTTGTAAATAGTTAATAATATATGTTTCGGCAACGTTTTTTTTAAAGAATGACATGATACCAACCCCCCTTGAAATTTTTGAACAAATATGGGTAATATGGTGGCACCAGTCAAGTGATTCATGAAGTTTAATACCTAAAAATTCAACAATATCAGTTTTCTTAAGAACATCATCTTTAATACGCACCGGGGCAACATGACTAGGAATCCTTTTTTTTTAGAATGAAAAATTACATAGTGGGTTTTTTCAGCATTAAGAAACAAATTACAAATATACCACTCACTTATTTTCCTTAATTCATAATTTATATTTCTAATTAGTAAATTAATATCTTTATGAGAAGAAATAATAGCAGTGTCATCAGCAAATAATGAACATTTTAAAATACTTGAGGAATTTAAAATATCATTAATGTACAACAAAAATAACAGTGGCCCAAGCACAGATCCTTGTGGGACACCCATATTTATACACAAACAATTAGATTAAAAATTATCAAAATCAACATCATCATTCATCACCATCATCCTCATGATCATCATCATCACCACCATCATTACCTTTATCATCATCATCCTCGAGTGCTGATAATTAAAATATCACAATCACCATCATATTCATCATCACTATCATCACTATCATCATCATCATCCTCATTATCCTCATGATCATCATCATCACCATCATCCTCATGATCATCATCATCACCACCATCATCAGCATCATCATCACTCGTAGTAGTGCAGGGGGAGTGGGGATCCGTACATGTTTTTTTAAACATCCCCCTTCCCTATAAAGAAAAAAACACTACAGTGCATTTTTTAGAGGTGCTCGTTACAGATTTTCATATATCCAAATCACTGTCCATTACCATCACCACCACCAGCATCAACTGCAACAGCTTTTAAGCAACATGATCATCATTCTCATCATCACCATCATCACCAATATCACCATAACCATTCATCTTCATCACCATCGTCTTCATTATCACCATAAAAAGAGAAAAATACTTTCTTTTTGTTTGCTGTTAAAGAGAAGGTTGAGTTCTGGGAAGAGGTGAACAATAATTTGTGAGCGTTATCATTGTTATTATGCAAGTCTGGAAGAACATCAGATAAAAAATGTTCCCTGAAAAGCAAGGCTCTTCAAATGCCTTAATATTCTAAATCTGGCATGTATCAGCATAAAAATCGGGACAGATTTTTATGCTACATGCTCGTGTAGTCCAATATACATATTTCTGTGTACAGTGCTTGAAACCTTACCAAGACTTGGCCAAATTTAATGATTCCAGAACCTTGCAGTACACACCAATACTTATTCTAGAGGATAAGCCTTTTTGATCCATTTACGTTTCTTTCACAATGCAATCGCATGACCAGAACCCAAATTTATCTTTAAGTTTTTAGAAGAAAATATTAGTCTAGCAGCTACTTACTGCAGCAAAATCCTTGAATGCATCCCCTTCACTAGCACGATAACCCTTCATCACCATCATCGATCATCATCATCAATATCAAGTCCTTCATCATCCCCATAAAAATGGAAAAATGTTTTCTTCTTGTTTGCTGTTAAAAGCTTTGAAAAGAAAACTATAGTCTAGCACCTACTTACTGCAGCAAAATCCTTGAATACATCCCCTTCAAGGGGCACCTCTCGTCGTCCAATCAGCAAGACCTTACTGAAGATCTTGGTCCTGGCCAGCTCTTGGACTAGGGCTTTCCCGCACTCTCCCGTGTATCCGGCCACAAACGCTGTCTTCCCAAGCCCTCGGAACTTCTCCATCTCGGCCTGGAGAGGGGGTGCTTTCGCTTCGGTTCCTTGCGCTTCGGGTTCAGGTTCTGCTGGTGGTGAAGTTACTGTGGTGGCAGGCTCTGCTGTAGGTTCAGTAGGAGCTGCGGCGCCCTCTGCTGCTGGGGCTGTGTCTATAGAGGCCGGTGGGGAGGATTCTTGTGCCGGTTGTTCCGATGGTTGTTGCTTCTGCTGTTCGTCAGCCATGCTGTATATAAAGAACAAATCAATATCATAACGATTGATATCATGGGAATGTTTATTTTATGAGTGAAAAAAAGGACTACGGTTAATTTGATTCCTTATAAACCACCCCCACCCAATCGGTCCTGCTAAACAACTAAGAAAAAAAGAAAAAGAAAAGAACAGCCATTAAGGCATAGAGTTGTATCAATAATTTTCCATGTACTACTGTACATGATTGTGTAACATCGATCACTGTAATTGCCAGTACATGTGTAAAATGGACAGCTACATGTACAGACGCCTTCGGCATCGGAGCTCTGTGGAGTTAGCCCTAAATCAATGGAGGCTTCCCGATGTCGGATGTGATCCAAATTCAGGTGGAAAATGTGATACTGATATATGATTATGATTAAAGTTAGTAAACAATTGGGCTAAAATTCCCTTATTTAGAATGGATATTAAACTGCTAAAAGAAAATGGATACGGAACTACACTAGCGCCTATGCTATGGTGATCATCTATGATCTAGCAAAGTATCCAATCTTTCCGGAAAGCAATTTGATTTTGAAGAGGTTTATGTTTACAACTAACTAGATCTAGACCCTACAAGTACTAATATTTCATAAATCTACTAAGACGAGTTGTTTTTGGTGAATTTTTCCACTAAATCTGAAGGCAAAAGAGGAACGTGTCTATAGAGTCTATGGCAACCATTAGTTGAGTGTCCGGACACCCAACCCCCATGTATCTCCACTACAGTACAGGCTTGTATACAGGCTGTCATCACAAACAACGAGCGCGAGAGAGAGCCGCCATCTCTGCCTGCCATTGGCCGTGCTCACAAGCGCGCGATACCAGGCCAGGTCGAAAGCAGAGGCTGTGCTGTTGATCTCGATCCCTGAAAAATATTATTACAATCATCAAATATATTATCTAATCACAAGGTAGAATACCTACTTTATCAGAGATATATCAAACAATGCTTGCTCCGAGTAGTTTGTATCCTTTAGAAAATTGGAGGTCAAAATATGGTTACACTCGCTGGGCACTGCATGCACTGCTTGTGTACGTTCGTTCGTTGATCAATTATGCATGCCACAGGCAGTAAGTGCAGTGCAATGAAGTGGATGTAATGTTTACATCGGACAGAATAAAGGGCGGGGCTAAATTATTCTGCGATACCAAATTTGCAAAGTCATGTGAGAAAATAATATCAATGGTGAATGGTCGAGGGGGTGGAACCCCCGCCCCCCCCCCCACTCAGGTTTCGAAATGACCGCATGCGTGTTGCCAAAATGTCCGGTAAAGAGGTACTTTTCGTGCGACAAAGTCCGGCCCGAGAATTGTAAAAAAAGAGGTGTATTTGACTTTTCACCCGGAGATTTCTCTAAAAAGGGGGTGTTTTTTCTTTTTTTCTCTCATCTCTTTGGACTCCTGAGAAATTATTCCGAATTTAGGGGGGTACATTGAGCATTTTTCCTGATTTAGGGGGGTCTCCAAGGCAGGAAAAGCCCGCCGCAAAGCCCGCGAAAGGGGGGTCCGGAAATGTTGGCAGTCCTCAGATAGGGGCGGGTGCTTTCAAAAAGAGGGAACGATCATTATGCGTACCCTAAATAACACTGAGTGGGGGGGGGGGGGGGGGTGGAACCAAAATTCATATGCTTAGCTCTACATACTTAGGAGAAAATATTTGAAGATAAACTCTTTTCTAGGTACTTCGCTATATAGCTAGTACCCGGCCCCCTCCCAACTTCCCAAGGGGGCGATCCCGACATGACTGTAGGCCTACGCACTCGCGTCCAGAAAAAGTTTCGAAAGGGTATCTTTTTCGGCTATACGGCGGCGTCGACGTTTTACTGAAAAGGGGGTGTTTTTCAAGCACTGATCGCACAAAAAACGAATAAAGGGTTTTCAGGTTCACATGTTTCTAAGTTTTCTTTAAAAAAAGGGTCATTTCAGAAAAAGCGCGAGACGCCATTTGGGTCCATTTCAGAGGTTGATGGACCGTGTGGGTAGCATTTGTGTATGAGAGTGACCCCCCCCCCCCGGCCCCCCTCCGTGTTTCTCTCTCTCTCTCTCTCTCTCTCACTCTCTCTCTCTCTCCTCCCCCCTCCCCATCCTAGATCATTTCTTCAATAGATAAGTCAATATGCCAATTGGTATTCGATAATTCCCGTTCCCTATATTCCTCCCCTACCCCTTGTTTCCCTTCTAGTTTTTTTGTTATGAATCAGTTCCGTATACATTCCTAGGCACAAGCATTTAGTTAGCACTTATCACCTCATCATCCCGTCCTTTTTCTTTCCTTTTGTATTTGTCATGCAGCGAGTCTCATCATTCATTTTATCTCTTTGCATGCCTTCTCTCTCTTTCTCTCTCTCACTCTCTCTCTCTCTCTCTCATTCTCTCTCTTTCTCTTTCAGATTGATTGATAGATTTGTTTTCTTCTTCTCTTCTTCATCTTCTTCTTCTTGTACGTATTATCATTTCTATCATTATCAGTTTAATGTTGTTTTATTATTATCATTATAAATCTGAAATAAGTTTTCTTATCTGTCTGTAAATAGTTTAAACTTACTAATTTGGTATGTATGTCGGGGACCCCGCTGGAAATAAGCTCTCGAGCTTTCATGGGTTATACTGTTCAAGCTGACCTGAATTTGAATTGAATTTGAATTTGAATTTATTAACAACAACACATCACAATAATGACAGTACATATGAACAATCATACAATGCAAAAAATATAAGAGTAATGTCGATTGAGCAGTAATGGTTAATTTTTGATCTGTTATTATTTGTATATTGTTGCATGTTGGAGGCTCAAGTGGCGAATAGACATTTATCAATCAATCTGAATACCAAACAATATATCTAACCCTAACCCTAACTTTAACTAAAGACCAAACAATTATCTAACCCTAACCTATAGACCAAACAATATATCTAACCCTAACCCTAACTTCAACACTATACCAAACAATATATCTAACCCTAACCCTAACTTCAACTATACACCAAACAATATATCTAACCCTAACCCTCACCCTAGCCCTAACTTCAACTATAGACCAAACAATATACGGTATCTAACCCTAACCCTAAACCTAACGTAAAACCGAATTCCAACTCTCACCTTTACCCCTGTATATATTTTTGAGGAAAAATAGCCGGAAGCGGTAGACCGGTTTACTATTCATTTATGGACGTTTCTATCCTGGCGACGACGAGTTATTCCATTTACATGTTGCTCATGATCTGAATGAACACTATTTGGAATCCAGTCTGCATACATTATCTGTTGCTATGTCAGGCAAGCATCGGACAAGATTATAGTTCTCAAGAACAACCTTGTTTGAAAAGTATGCATACAG
Source organism: Strongylocentrotus droebachiensis (assembly GCA_035222895.1). Classification (NCBI taxonomy): domain Eukaryota; kingdom Metazoa; phylum Echinodermata; class Echinoidea; order Camarodonta; family Strongylocentrotidae; genus Strongylocentrotus; species Strongylocentrotus droebachiensis. The sequence continues at coordinate 143,176 of JAVYIG010000096.1, forward strand.
TTTAAATATGTTAGGAAACCGGTCCGTTGTTGTTGTTGGCGTACGCAGGGGGGGGGGGGGGGGAGGGGTTGGGGTTAACCCCCCCCTCGATTTTTTTTTTTTTTTTAATACAAAAATACCCCCCCCCCCCCAACGGACCAAAATGTCAAATTTTCAAATTTCGAGACCAAAACAAAAAAAAGGGTCCTCTTACCCACCCCCCCCCCCCCCCCCCCCGCATATTCAGCGACTGGCTGAGTCGTTGCGATTTTTTTGGGACTTCAAAAAAAAAAAAAAGTGTCCGCTTACCCCTCCCCCCCCCCCCCCGCTTATTCAGTGGCTAGCAGAGTCGTTGCGAAATTTTGGGCCCGATCTTAAACCCCCCCCCCCCTTGAAAAAATCTTGCGTACGCCACTGGTTGGGGCATATTAACGGAGCAAACTTTCAGCGTCATTTCTTTTCGTTTTTGTATTCTTTCAATTTTCTTTCTTCCTTGTTTCCTTTTCTTTTTTTTTCTTTTTTTTTAATATATAACGGATTATTGAAGAAAAAAAAACTTTTCTATATTGATTTCGTTCTTAAGATAAAAACAATATTAAAAATGTCAATGCTAATAATACCACGTGCTTCTATTTTGGATTGACTTTTTTTAATATATTTGTTTTGTTTTTAATGGAAACATTTTGCTTTCCCCAAAATATTATTATGCCTTTTTACCTTTTACAGAACTCGGTGCACGTCGGCGTGTTTTTTTTTTTTTTTTTTGTCACAAGTGCCGAAAATAAAACATTACTATTTATGTAGGGTATATTAAATACGATTCAAACCTTGCTCTAACCTTTCTTGTTTGGTATAACAATACAGGCCTTATTCTGAAAACGCGGGGAAATTGGTAAAATGAAACGTTGATAAAATTTTCCCCAAGTAAAACGTTTAAATTATATATTTTCAGTTTTTGCTGAGTTTTTTAAAAATGATTACACAAAATATTGGTGATGCTCTTTACTCCACTTTCGATAAAAATAAGGGTATTAATCTAATTTCTATAATTGTATTGTGAAATGAATCTTCCTTATTTCTCTCTGTACCGGTACTCCCGTTTGGTAATGTTGCTCTCGAAAGTGAATCAGAATTTTTTCTCGAGGGAAATATTCTATTCGTCCTGTTTCGAAGGTGTAACAGCGGAAGCTCACTCTTAAAGGAAATGTCACATCATTTTAAATCGTATGGAAGCATACGAGAGTATGGAATGTAGATTACTTGATTAAGATAATTGTTTTCCTATTAACCCCCAAAAATAAGATATAAGGAAAATATGTGTATTTTTTTAAAATGTAAGTTATTTGATTCATAGATTCATAGGGTTCCCATAGCAACATTTGTGTATATGTTCTTAAGTAAAGCTTTTATTAAGATAATTATCGTTTCACATATTTTTTTTATTGTTTGGTCATTGATTTGTTCACGACAAATTGATATTACAGTCATATACATATATTTCATAATTTGATTTCTTTATTGCTACAAAAACCTGAGGTTACAATTCAAATAAAAATTAAGAGTAGTTAACAAGACGTATGAAAGATCGGTACAGTTGATATCTATGAATCTAAAGAAAAATAATGAAAAATAATGATGATGCAATTCTTTGCTAACCGAATATTCCAAATGCTTGGCGATGTAAAGAAAAATTACAACTTTTATTATTCAATTCACGATAATATAAAGAAATCATTGTTTGATATCAATATATCCATAAATCAGCGTTCATCTTCATCATTGTCACCGTAAATGTATTGGGGACTGAACTCTTTCATTGGTGGAAAGTCTGAACCAATCACGTTGTTAGGTAATCTCACCACGCCCCTAATTTTTATATATTTTCTCAAGATAATAGGAAAGAAATCATTGACAAAAGAAACACCGACGAAGAGTTCTGTCTTTCAGTAAATCACAATATGTTTGGTTTCAATATACCGATAAATCAGTGTATCTTCATCATTGACGCTGTAAATGTATTGGGGACTGAGGTCTTTCATTGGTGCAAAGTCTGGACCAATCACGTTGTTACGTAATCTTTACAGCCACGCCCCTTATTTTTTAAGCTTTTTCCTTATGGCTTCATCTTATGCTTTCTTTATTTCTTTACTTATTTCTCTCATTCTTGCTTTCTTCCTTCTATCTTTCATTCTTTCGATATTTATTTATTTATTTATTTCTTCTTCTTCTTCTTCTTTTTCGGTTGTTTGTTTGTTTCTTTCTTTCTTTATTCATATATTTAATGACTAATCTATGTATCTATCTATTTATCTGTTTACCTACTGCAGTGACAATGATTTACGGTAATTTATTTATTTAAAGAGTGCACACGTGTCATGAGAGTGCCGTAAAGAATACAAAATGTATTTTTAAAACATATTCACATGCAAATAATACATGGGTAAAAAACAATGAATAAAAAAGAACATTGAAAGTAAAAACAACTGCTTTTAAATAAAATACAATATAACTGATACACAGTTAAAAGTAAAATAACTGTTTTATAATAAATTAAAAACAATTGATTCACATTAATTGTAAAATAACTGATAAAGTTGTCAAAAAGCCTCTTCTCCCTTTATTTCTTTACGAAATTAACCATTTTCGCATGTAAAGAGGGACATGGGTCACATAATATTCTTTTGTTTTTTCTGTTTATTGACGTTTTTTTTGGGGGGGGAGGGAGAAATGTGTTTTAAGAGCCCTGAGTTTTATTGATAAAGACCGAGATTTACTTAATCAAATCTAAGTTAACCAAACCACACACAACATAAGCATCTTCAACTAATCTACCATCGTTCACTACGTCCTCCCTTTAATATTTACGGAAGTAATCTATAAATAGACCATGCAATACAATCCATGTAGGCAGCCATGACAACAATTATACCCAGGGCATAAAGCAGAGTACACTGCGCTAGAACCGGGACTTTCCCCTACGATCCATACCCACTCACCTCCGAAATTAGATTTTGGTTGAGATGAAAATATTCTCGTATTTTTATGCAGGAAAACAATAACAAAATCATGGCGCAAAAATACCCATCCTGTTTATTCAAATCTAAGTTTAAACAATCAATGATATATAAGGATTGATTGATTGAGGGTTTATCATTGCAAGAACGGTAGTCGGTTGGGCATCAGAAGAGTAAGAGAAATCAAGTCTCAATATCACCGTTTTTAAAATTGTACAAGTACCTGAAGAAGTAATAATTAATGGTGGAGCTGTGAGAAAGTTATTCTTAAGAATTTTTTTATAGGAAAGGAGCGGAGTTTATTCTTGAGAATCCACTGAGATTTGTGCAAAACCAGCGTAGAGAGTTTTCATCGAAAGAGTGTTTACCAGTCAGTCAAATCAAAATGGTACGTTTATTTATTTGTAATGATTAATAGAATTAATTGCTCTTTTTCTCCATTTGTCCACTTTCTATCCCTATATCATTGTACATGTATATATCTGATTTCACTCTGCCTTTGTATATTCTTAAATGTTTTTTTTTTCTTTTCACCCTTACTCTTAAGAACATTTTGGAATAATGATAACAGCTTTTTAGCTTTCTTTTTAGGTTTGTTGTTGTTGTTGTTGTTGTTGTAGGGGGGGGGGGTAATTAATATGAGTTATCAATAATTATTCATCTGTTTTTATCTGTTAGTAGTTACATCAAATCGATTTAAACTGATTTTTTGTTGTCCTTCATGTTGTTTGTTCTGTTGGTTTTTACCTTATCTGCTTGTACTTTGATGATATTTCAGAAGATTCCTTCGCTGTCGCAATGCCATTGCCACTCATTGTTGGCAGTGTAAAATCTTCATCAGTAACTGGGGAAAATGAATGCATGACCATTTCTTGTTAAACAAAAATTGTACAATGACTTGCAGCGCCCCACCCCTCTTTAAAATAACCTTAACTACGCCACTGCCAGATAATTATCTTCTGCATCACGCAATAGATTCGAAGTCCTGTTCCAATGACGGCATACACTTACGCAATCTTCACTGGTTGCTATCTTAAGATCTATCTTTGGTTGAATCTAAGAGGAATTTCCTTGGATAAATATGTAAATTGATGCCAATTAAAAATAAAAATGTTCATATATATATCATGTTGGTATTAAATTACCGGAAAAGCGCTGAACACTTATGTGATGTTATATTTGGCCGAAACTTGCGGCTAATTAAATGTTTCCTTTTCCTCTAGACTTCGTTGCGCAAACTTCTCCAATTCATGCAATGGTCAAGAAATGAATACATTTCCATTCCCTTTACGGTACAAACAATAATGTAATTAAGATAATAATAATAATAATTAACAACATTTGTATAGCGCTTATCACAAAATATGTCTCTAAGCGCTTAAGAAAAGATCAGAAAATTACCTCATCAAAGAATTACCTCTTATGTTTTATTAATAGTTATGTTTATATTATTTTGTGCATGTTTATACTAATGCTTATACCAATATTTAAGCAGGAATTGATGACCTGCTCGGGACGGGGAATACCGTAATTCCCTATTTGTATGTTTTTTTTCTTTTTCTCACCTTGTTTTGTTTTGTTTTATTGTTGGCACTTTATTTAACTTTTAACTGATTTTATGCTAATTTCTCACTTTCTTTTCATATTATGTTCTTTTTTAGAAAATGTATCAACCGTCCGACCTTGTCTTACTTATTCTCACCGCGATGACGTCAGAATGCCTAGCTTTCTCTGTTGGAAGACACCATTCTGATGACAAGGTAGTCTCCGTCATTCAGTCGTCACTACCAAACCATAAAACAGATGTAAAAAGTAACAGAGAATCAGTAGGCCAGGCGTTTCTCGTGAACACGAAAGAAATCGACGCATCAGGACATGGACTCTCCTTTGGTGGGGATCAGGAGGGAAAAGAATTATTGTCTGAAAGTGACCTTTATGATGAGGAAATAAAGGAAGCGGTCTACCTCACAGTGAAACCTAACTCACAGAATCCTGACATAGACACCAGCACCGGAAACACTCTCTCAATCACTTCCTCAAGAATAGAACTAAACACAGCATTTCATTTGGATGCCACGTCCGTTGAGAGCGCTACAACAGTTCCTATTACGAGTGCTAGTGGAGAAAATGAACTCGTCGAGGTTGCAAGCAGAATTCATTTTACGACTACTAGTATAGCATCTGATGGCGCTACTAGTTCAATGCGCATCAAGAGAAACGCTGACGCACCGAACCTTGATCAGGCGGACACCGCTACCGAAGAGGCCGATGCGACGGCGACTGAAGCCTGCAGGGACCCGTCAGAGGGAGAGCTTTATGAGATGCTACACGGCCAAACTATCGCGGGTAGTGGCACGGAGATCCAACATTCCTATCTTAACAACACATGCCCTGCGTCGCTGTTGGAACGTAATCAGAAACCTGTCGAGTCCAGAGCGCTTTGTCCTTTTGTCATGGAGACAGATACAGATGTAGAGAGGTAAGACTTTTAAAGCCTTGATTGTTCAACTACGACGCGGTTAACCGCAGCCGAGTCCAAATTGATTTCCACATCAATTCTTCTCTCTATGTAATACACGTACTTTATTGCAACGTTAAACCTCCTTCAAAAAATGAATGAATAGTATGTTAGTTGGTTGCGGTCACTCATCAGGATAAAGAAAAAGGAGAATAGGGGGAAAAGGAGCAAAACTATTATGAGAGACTATATTGCACCGAAATTAAATATAAATCATATTTCGAATTGTTTGTCAGTTTGTTCCGTGAGCTGTTAACGGTCATTTATATGGGTTCAAACTAGATCTTAAATTCGCCGCTGCTTTTCTCTCCACACTCCGGTTGCTCGTTTGCTACCCGTGAAATCTTGCACAAAACAATAGCTATCCACCAAATGACCGGGGGACTGTTTTGTGCTACACAATTGCTTTGCCAAATTACTCATCACCTGTCTTGATTAGCTCCTTGAAAACCCTTTTAACACCTGTTTAGATTAATACAGATTAATAAACATCGTTATTTTTATTTTCTCCATGTCTCAGATACCCGCAAGACATCCTTTCCGCGAGATGCGCGTGCCCTGATTGTATTAACCCTTACAACAATGGCTTCATTAGAAACCCAGGCGTTGACTGCATGCCAGTTGTACGCGAGATGGAGACGCTTAGACGCGGACAATGTGTCGATGGTGTTTACCGGTAAGTCCGCAATCAGTGGTAATATTTGCTTATCTGTAAGGCTGCATTTGGGGTGATGTTAATACAATTTTTTCCGGTTAGGAATTTTGGGAGGGTTTGCGTGTGCGTGTGTATAACTGGGTTATTGCAGACGTGTATCAATCAGATATGATTTTTTACGTCTAGAGAACGACCTTTAACGTCACCATCCGAAAGATGTGACTCAGTTTCGAACTAGAGTCACCTGAGCCAGTTTTTAGGCGAAGATAGAGAGCTGACCAAATGGATAATTATGTATACTTTCTATTTTATAACTTTAAACCATATAAAATGTATTATATTATTGAATGTTGAATTGTATATCTGATTTCTTGTTAATAATTACTGTTCTGTTGGAAATGAAACATAAAACTGAAACTGAAACATGCCGCTAGTCAACTCAAATCTTCCTCGATCAATTCGCGGGGGCACTATTGAAACAAAAACGAAAATGCGAAAATATATTCTTTGGAAAGGCCTTTAGATTTAATTGATATTTCACATTTACGGCCCTATTAATTCAAAACTGTAAATAAATCAATTCTTTAAAATGTTTTGTTCCAGTCGCCTTCAACTACGGACATGAAATGTCAATGTATTGTGACGAGCGTTGTTTTTATCACATCTTGTACACGTCTTTTCCCGACATTCAAATGTATCTTTCTCCCTCTTTATTATTTTTAACTATCTGTAGTTATGAGAAGCAGACAACTAAAGTACCAGTGGCTTGTGTATGTGCCAGAATGCGTGCAGTTTGAGGGTATCAGCTATGAAACAAGAGGACCAACTACCTAATTAAGGATTGTGACTTCATCTTCTCTACATTTCATTTCAAGTGAGGGCGTCCTTTCATTCAGTACTATTAGGAGTGCCGTAGGTAATATTTGCCTTTGTTATTTATCGACTGCTTAAAACGATAGTGTATTGAGAGAGATAGTTGTGACACGCGAATGTATACATACATGCGAGATGGGTCATAGGTTAAATAATGAAGCTCTAAAAATAGCTCCCTCCCGGGTACAGTTTGTAAGAGAGGAACTATTTGTGAGTTTTATGAAATGCCTGACCAATCAGTAGCAACTTCCGGTGACGCAACTATCTCTCTCAAGCAGATATGGGTAAAATTATTGACAAATCGTTTTAATTATTAATGGTTATGATATACGTGTTCAAAATGATTTCATGTCCATTGTACCTCATCGTCTATACGATAGTGTGATTATGAATCTATTTATCTATTTATCTATTTATTGGTGTGTGAGTATTTATTTATGTGATATTTACCTATGTATTTTAAAAGATGTCGACATGCGTATTTGAACGGTTCCTTCCGTGTAAGCTTCGTTAAAGGAAGTTGATAGTGTATTCGGTTCATGAGTTTTTGGGGCCATACTCCAGGAATAAAAAATTATGTCAAATATTTGTTTCCACATATTCATATGACACTATCTATGTCTTTGTATTGAGATCCGAGTGCCAGATATAGTTGGGAATTTTTCTGCTGACTATACACAAATGGTGAATGTTTAATCTTTCAAAGCTATTGATACATATTTACATATTATTCGTGTGTATCATTATCTGTGTTTATAAAATCATTTCTATGAAATGACAAATTGTGCTATCTACTATGTAATGTTCTAGTTCTTTCATGAACTCACATGTAAACCAAATGATTAATGTTAATCATAAAACATCATAAGCGCTTATAGTGCCTATTTAACGTTTTTGACATATTATGCTATCTACTATGTTATGTTCTTGTTCTATAATGAACCGACATGTAAAACAAAATGATTACTTGTTAATCATAAAACATCATAAGCACTTATAGTGCCCATTTAATGTATGTATCTTAGGAAGGCTCTTTATTCAGTTAAAAAGTAACCCTGTTAATGTATATAACATGAATGTCTCCCAGTAGAGACATTATTTCAACCTTTGAAGAAACTTCTATAAAGCGATGAGAGCAATATGAATCTTTGATTTAAGCTACGAAACCATTATTCTCTCGTTTTATTTCTCATAAAATGTGTGTTTACATATATTATATAATGAGTTTTAATCTTACTATTATACGTTATAAAGGGCGAGGGTAACAACAAAATGAATTATTAATAACTCGGACATTATTATTATTTGGGTATTTACCTATTTGAATTTCAACCTCACATGGTATACTCACGCTGTAATGTTGTAATTATATCAGAAAGAAAGTTATTAACAATGAAAAACCGGGCTACTTTTTACCTGAATGAAGGGCTCCCTCTAGCGGAATTGGGTGTTACCCTTTCGATTTGATTGCTTCCTATGGAAACTCGAGGCTTTAGTTTGTATAACACGTAGTGAACATGCAGGTATAATGCATGTTCATATAGTTGCAATGTTGTATTTATGTATCTTTCATAAGTATTATGTTATATAGAGCCGTTTATTGTGTTGCTTTATTTTTCAGTATACCATTATGGATATATACAGGTAGTCCTATGTATCAGTAGACCATTATTCATATATTCGTGTAATTAAACCATTCGTACTATCGTATTCAGCAACAATCGTTGTAAAGTACAGATTTTTTGAAAGTATTGTGGATAAGATATAGATACAGACAACTATATAAAGGAAGTTGTATCTGCTAATTTTCGTAATTTTTAATTGTGTCAAAACCATTGAATTGTTTATTGCTTGAATCACGTAATAAAAAGCTAACATACCTTGATATTTAATAAACATATATTATGTTCTCCTTATAAAGGAAGTATCATTTTTATTCATCAACAAACCTTGTTAAGTACATATTTCTTTTTAATATTGTGGATAAGATCTAGAGACAAAGACTATAATAGCAAGTAAGTTGTGTCTGTTAATTATCGTAATTTTCTAACGTGATATAATTATTGCTATGTTTACTGCTTGATTCACGTTATAGAATGCTAACATACCTTGATATTTAATAAACATATATGACCTTCTACAATTATATTGCCGTGTCTGTTTTTCAGCAAAATGTTAAAATGAATCTAATATTCAGTACACGTATTTATTAAATTGAAATTAATGTACTTGGTGATTTGTGAGGATGTGGGTATGTGTGTGTGTGTGTTGGTAGGTTATAGGAAGGTGTGTGCGGGCGTCGGTAGGTGTAGCTTGTGTGGGTGCGTACGTGAGTATGCGTGTGATTGGAGTAGGGGTATAGTTCTATGATAACTTCCATCACCGGAACTTGTACTCGTTCAACGCCAAATTTATTTAACGTAGAACTTGTTCCCTCTCATCAAAAAAATATATGTCCGATGGCACTGTTTGGTTCTCCATAAATCGACCTTTGTCACAGCTATACCCCCCCTCATTTAGCGTATGGGGCACGCTTGTTGGTGTGAGGGGGTGGGGTGCATTATATGCTTTTTAAGGGGAATTATGTGTGCGTGTGTGTTCGATGAGTGAGGGTGTGGGTAAGGCTAAGTGTAGAGAAGAAAAGGAGAGTGAAACATTTCCATCATTACTGGTCATGCAGCGGAGAAATATAAGAGAGTCGACTTCCCCTACTACCATTATGCCTTTATTGTTTTTGCGAATGACTAATGATAATGGTAATAACCAAAAATTATATTTAATAACATCAATGATAAAAGTAATGATAAGATAAAGGGAATGATAATAATGACACAAATATATGGATAATAATAACAATAGTAATAATAATGAATATAATAAATAATACTGTTGTCACTGAATTCATTAGTTTAGATTTGGATTGTTTACATAACTGTTTGTAAATTTTGTAATCATGTTGTAGGGCCTCCACGGAAAACAGTATTTAACTACTGATATATACAAATATATACACCAACTCGTAATCTTCGTTCAGCAACCGACACATGTAAACTTAACATTCCCAAATCTAGACTCTCAGCAGCTGAAAAACGCTTTGCAGTAGCTGCATCGAAAACATGGAACAGCATCCCTCTTTCCATAAGGGAAATTACCTGTCTTGCCACCTTCAAAAGATCCCTCAAAACTCCCCTTTTCCCCCAATGATCTATGTGATATACTTCCTGTACTGTACTTTTTTGTCCTCTTTTCATATATTTGTATTTGTAAGCACTATGGTACTTATTGTTTTTAGCGCTCCTGAATATTCGATATATATATATATTTTTTTAATCATAATAGTTTAATTTACTAAGGGAATCTCCCTCAGCTTCAAAGCCGTTTTTCCCGAGGGTCCTGCAATCATTGTTATCCCAGGGATCTGCAATCATTGTTATCCCAGGGATCTGCAATCATTGTTATCCCAGGGTCCTGCAATCATTGTTATCCCAGGGTCCTGCAATCATTGCTATCCCAGGGTCCTGCAATCATTGCTATCCCAGGGTCCTGCAATCATTGTTATCCCAGGGACCTGCAATCATTGTTATCCCAGGGACCTGCAATCATTGTTATCCCAGGGTCCTGCAATCATTGTTATCCCAGGGTCCTGCAATCATTGTTATCCCAGGGTCCTGCAATCATTGTTATCCCAGGGATCTGCAATCATTGTTATCCCAGGGACCTGCAATCATTGTTATCCCAGGGTCCTGCAATCATTGTTATCCCAGGGTCCTGCAATCATTGTTATCCCAGGGTCCTGCAATCATTGTTATCCCAGGGATCTGCAATCATTGTTATCCCAGGGTCCTGCAATCATTGTTATCCCAGGGTCCTGCAATCATTGCTATCCCCGGGTCCTGCAATCATTGCTATCCCAGGGTCCTGCAATCATTGTTATCCCAGGGACCTGCAATCATTGTTATCCCAGGGATCTGCAATCATTGTTATCCCAGGGACCTGCAATCATTATTATCCCAGCGATTGTCTGGTATCTATTTTCATCTGGGTGGAGAAGGCAACTGTGGGTTATTGCCTTGCCAAATTACGTTAGTGCTGGATTGGTATTCGAACCCTAAATCCTTAGATTAAGAGTCAAATGAATGAACTACTATACCACCACACCTCCACAATATCCACAATGTCATTAACAACAACAATAACAAGAACATCATAAAAGGAGAAAAGAAAATACTGAATAAGAAGAGAGACATGTCATGAGGGAGAAGGAGGCGAACAAAAAAAATGAGCGGAGGATGAGGAAGAAGAAGAGGATGAGGAAGGGAAGGAAATGAAGAAAAAGAAGAATATAAAAGGAAGAAGGAGATGGAGGGGGAGGAGGAGGAGGATCGAAAATAAGAAGAAGTAGGTGAAGATCTAGAGGAGGAGAGGAAGAAGAAAAAGAACATATAAAAGAAAATGAAGAAAGAGATTACAAGATGGTCAAAGGTAGTTTAATATAAGGTCATAATTCAAAAAAATAATGCATAATTCTGTTTGCTTGTTTCTTTTGTTAGTTTCTCACAGCGAAAAGTCTAGATTGAATAATTATTCGATTCATTCTGTTATGTTTCGGGAGTCCTTTCTTTTTTCTTCTTTTTTCAATCTTACTAAAGTGATCATCTATTTAACGTATTGGACCTGGAAATAAATATATAGGGAAGTTATTCATGGTAGTCGTTACTGATTTCAAATAGCTGGCGATTATAACCTTAAGTAATACGGGAAATACAAATTTGATAGCAAAACAAATGAATGTTAGGCTCAAGTAAAACATGTAGAGAGATAGAGAGACAGGGGGATAAAGGGTGAGGGAGAGGAAGAGAGAAATGGAGGAGGAGACAGATAATGGGCATCGAGAGGAGCAGAGAGAGAGAGAGAGGGAAAAGAGGAGAAAAGAGGGGGTTAAACTAAGTAAAACGTAGATGGAGCCGCGATGAATGAGAGAGAAAAGGTAATACTTATGCCAATCAAGAGAGAGAGAGATAGAGAGAGAGAGAGAGAGAGAAGGCATGCAGAGGGATAAAATGAATCATGAGACTCGCTGCATACCAGGGGGGTGTTTCACAAAGATCCTAAGTCGAACTTAACTCTTAATTGGACTTAAAAATTGTGGAGAGCCATTTGTAGTCTTAAAATTGAATATTTCCAAAAGAAAAAATTGAAGTATTTCCGGCTTTTCATAAATTCCACTTTAAAAACATGAAATCTCCTTGATAATAGAAATATGGATGATTTGAATCAACATTTTTTGCCTTTTGAAATAACTTTTACAATTTGTTTTCAATGATGCTAACGGCTTCCATAATTGTTAAGTCCAACGTAGAGATAGGTTCAACTTAGGGTCTTTGTGAAACACCCTCCTGGTATACAAGAGAATGGGCTGAAGAGGAGATAAACGATACCAAAATGCAACAAATGTGTGTGACTGTGAATATTTACGAAACTGATTCGAACCTTCATGTTTTTTTAAGAGAGGAACCGAAATTAGAAGTTAAACAAAGTGGGAAGGGGGATATAGTTCTTAACGAGATTTATCTAATATTTAACTGGCCTATCGAAGAATCAATCGAGGGTGGGGAGAGGGAGAAGGAGAGAGAAAGAGAAAGGGAGATAGAAAGAGAGACGCGGAATGGGGGGGGGGGGGGTATTCATATATAGTTACAAAGAGATTCGACCATACATAGTATGTCCACATAAGCTAAGACACTATGCGGGAAGTGGATAGATGGGAGTATTATCTTTAAATATGTTCTCCTAAGCGTGCAGAGCATATGGAATATGGGGCGCCAAGTGTAACAAGTTTGTTGAGTGTCCGGACATCCACCCCCCCCCCCCCCACCTAGACGCCGTCATCACAAGCAACGCGCGAGAGTCGCCATGCCTTCCTGTATGGGGCGCCAAGTCTTACACAATGTCATGTGATTCTATCACGAAATCAATGTTTCGAAAGCAATATCATCTATTGGATTTGTCACAAAAGCAATCTGACAAATTGATGTTGTCACGATATCACTCCCAAGACTGATTCCGTGGACAAAATCACTTCCATATCTCTCATTCGCATAAACAAAAAAAAACAAACAAAACAAATAGTCTTGTAGACGTGAGCGAGCACGTGTATGATATATGCAGTGCAATGCAGCGCGCATCTGGCGATCTAATTCAACATGGTAACAATATAGTGGACCATTATAGAAATGAAATTATATAATTTGACAGTGACACTTTATCACAAATATAATATTATGACGTTTTATCTATAATATATTTTGAGTAGCGCTCTAAGTGAGAATGTGTCTGGAAATAAAAACAGAATATACTGATATTTCTGTACACGACAAACGGGAGAGTTGTCCGTTATTACGTCACAGCCGGTTGACGAACTTAACATTTGACATTCTCTCAGCTGTAGTGGTTTCTGCTTTCCGTACAAATGAACTCATTGCGAATGTTGGATTTCCCAAGTCAGCTTCCCCGGTCCTGTTGTAAAACGAATTCTCTGAAGGCAGTACTGTTCAGGCGAGGATCCAGGGGGGGGGCCGAGCGGGCCTTGGCCCCCCCCCCCCCCCGAAAAAAAAAAAAAGGAGAGAAGAAAGGAAAAGAAGGGAAAGGGAAAGAGGAGAGAAAGGGAAAGAAAGAAGAGGAAGAAGAAAAGAAAAGGGGGAAGAAGGAGATCGGGGGGGGGGGGGGACCGAAAGGGCCTTGCCTCCCAGGCTGATGACCCCGCCCCCCCCCAATCAAAAAAAAATAAGAGAGAAGGAAGGAGAGGGAAAGAAAAAAGGAAAAGAGGAATTACTGGCGTACTGATGGGGGGGGGGGGGGGGGGGGAGGGGGGGGGGGGGCTTTGGGGAAATCAAATTCAAACGTGGTTTATTTCTAATTCCACAACGGTGGATTACAAATAATGCTGAAATGACATAATTTCCGAGATTTGTCCTCACTTTTTAGTAAATTATACGTTTGTATGTGTTTGTTGGAAAATGATAAATTCCTAAATTGACAGCCAGGCAAGAAATATGATTCTTGAGATTCCTACATGTCAGGGCCCGAGGTACGGCGGGTATCGGGAGCCTTGAGCTCCCCCCCCCAACTTTAAAAAAAAAGTATATTAGAGAGAAATAAAATAGAATGAGAGCAAGAAAGAAAGAATAGTTAACTTACAGTGTTAAAAAACGAGGCATCAAAATATGCTCATCTGACCGTGATTAAATGCCTAAAACCCCTAAGCTTCCGGGGGCTCTGCCCCCTGGATTCCACCTAGGGCCCTACGGCGGGCCCTTAGATGCTCATCTGACGGTAATTTAATGCCTATAACCATTATAGCATTATAGTGTGGGGTCGGGGGGGGGGGGGGCTCCGCCCCCTGGACCCCATGCGAAATAGTGACCTGCCAGTGTCACAAAATAATAGGGATTTAACAAAAATGCTCATCTGACCTTAATTAAACGCCTAAAACCCCTGAGCTTCCGGGGCCGGCTCCACCGCCTCGACCCCACCAGGGGTACTAAGGCGGGCCCCTGAATGCTTATCTGACCGTAATTTATTGCCTTAAACCCCTGAGCTTGCGGGGTCGGACAAGGTATCAAAATCCCCCCTTTTTCAGACGAGGATTAAGAGTCGAGAACTCTACATAGAATTTAGCTGGGTTATACTGTTCAAGCTGACTTATTTCTGATCTGTTATTATTGTATATTGTTGTATGTTGGAAGCTTGTTGAATAAAAATCATCATCATTAATCGTTTAATGAAACGTCAAAGCTTCCGCGCTCCGCGCAGGAGGGGGAGGGGGGGGGGAATGAATTTAGACGAGGATTAAGAGTCGAGAACGGGCACAACGAATCGTCTTCTTTCTCTAATGAATTAATGAAAATTAAAATCTTCCGCGCTTTGCGCGGGAGAGGGGAACCTGAATTCAGACGAGGATTAAGAGTCGAGAACTTAACAACGATTCGTCTTGTTTCTCTAATGAAACGTAAAAGCTTCTGCGCTTAGCGCGGGAAGGGGGGGGGGAGGAGAATATTAATTCAGACGAGGATTTTTTTCGAAAACGGTAAAACGAGGGGGGGGGGGCAATCCCCCAAAATCGGAAGAGGACGTAGGAAGAAAAAGGAGCAGACAAAGAACATCTTTGAAATTCAGACAAGGATTAAGAGTATAGAGAACGGTACAACGCATCGTCTTCTTTCTCTCATAATCTTATGAAATTTAAAAGCTTCCGCGCTTCGCGCGGGAGGGGGGGGGGGACCTGAATTCAGACGAGGATTAAGAGTCGAGAACTGTACAGCCAATCGTCTTTTTTCTCTCATAATCTTATGAAACTTAAAAGCTTCCGCGCTTCGCGCGGGAGGGTCCTTTTTCAGACGAGGGACCTTTTTCAGACGAGGATTAAGAGTCGAGAACTCTACATAGAATTGAGCTGGGTTATCCTGTTCAAGCTGACTTATTTCTGATCTGTTATTATTGTATATTGTTGTATGTTGGAAGCTTGTTGAATAAAAATCATCATCATCATTAATAGTTTAATGAAACGTCAAAGCTTCCACGCTCCGCGCAGGAGGGGGGAGGGGGGGGGGAATGAATTTAGACGAGGATTAAGAGTCGAGAACGGTACAACGAATCGTCTTCTTTCTCTAATGATTTAATGAAAATTAAAAGCTTCCGTGCTTCGCGCGGAACCTGAATTCAGACGAGGATAAAGAGTCGAGAACTGTACAGCCCAGCGTCTGCTGTCTTTCATTATCTTATGAAACCTAAAAGCTTCCGCGCTTCGCGCGGGAGGGGGGGGGGGACCTGAATTCAGATGAAGATTAAAAGTCGAGAACTGTACAGCCAATCGTCTTCTTTCTCTCATAATCTTATGAAACCTAAAAGCTTCCGCGCTTCGCGCGGAAGAGAGGAAAACTGAATTCAGATGAAGATTAAAAGTCGAGAACTGTACAGCCAATCGTCTTCTTTCTCTCATAATCTTATGAAACTTAAAAGCTTCCGCGCTTCGCGCGGGAGGGTGGGGGGACCTTTTTCAGACGGGGATTAAGAGTCGAGAACTCTACATAGAATTGAGCTGGGTTATCTCTGATCTGTTATTTTTGTATATTGTTGTAGGAGGGGGGAGGGGGGGGGGGATGAATTTAGACGAGGATTAAGAGTCGTTAACGGTACAACGAATCGTCTTCTTTCTCTAATGATTTAATGAAAATTAAAAGCTTCCGTGCTTCGCGCGGGAGGGGAGAACCTGAATTCAGACGAGGATTAAGAGTCGAGAACTGTACAGCCAATCGTCTTCTTTCTCTCATAATCTTATGAAACCTAAAAGCTTCCGCGCTTCGCGCGGGAGGGGGGGGGGGGAGGACCTGAATTCAGATGAAGATTAAAAGTCGAGAACTCTAAAACGAATCGTCTTCTTTCTCTAATAATTTAATCAATCGTAAAATTTTCCGCGCTTTGCGCGGGAGAGGAAAAACTAAATTAAGACGAGGATTAGGAGTCGAGAACGGTACATCGAATCGTCTTCTTTATTTAATAGTTTAATGAAACGTCTAAGCTTCCGCGCTTCGCGCAGGAGGACAAAAACTAAATTCAGACGAAGATTAAGAGTCGAGAACGGTCCAACGAATCGTCTTCTTTCTCTTATAATTTAATGAAACGTCAAAACTTGCGCGTTTCGCGGAGGAGGGAGGGGAAAACTCGCCCCTCCCTGCACCGATCCCCCCCCCCCGCCCGCTTTACGTCACTGTTGGTCACCATTACGTACCAATATTTGGCTCGCATAATTTCAAATTTGGGCCCCCCCTAAGAAATCCTGGATCCGCGCCTGGTACTGTTCCACAATCAATCTCCTGTAGTACCATATAGCCTAACTTCAACTCAAGACCAAGCAATATACCTAACCCTAACCCTAATCCTAACCCTAACTCTAACCCTAACCCTAAACCTAAACCTTATATTGAAGTCCAATTCCAACTCTCACCTCTACCCTGTGTATTGTTTTGACGAATTAAAGCCCAAAGCGATAGACCGGTCTACTAACAAAGACTATTCAAATATATAGACGTTTCTATCCTGACGATACGGAGACGAGTTATTCAATTCAATTCAAATCAAATTCAAATGAGGTTTTATTCATAACTTGTCAAAAAGTTCAAAGACTAAAAATGCAAGTTTACATCAAACGTACAATCATATACAAAAAGCATTCAAAAACATTTATATAAAGAAAACATCGCAAATGAGAACAAGTATATAAAAATGAATAAATGTTTACATCAAAACATTAAGGCAGTAACAAAAAACAAAACATAAAGGATACAGAAAAATACAAAATACAAAATATTGCTAGCAATCTTCATCTAATATTCCATTAACCTGTTGTTCTTGAAAGAACTACAATATTTGGAATCCAGTTCGGACAGGCTTTAAGGTTGTCAAGAACACCCTTCTTTGAAAAGTATGCATATAGTTTCAATATGTTAGGAAACCGGTGTGTTGTTGTGGGGGCAGATCAACGGAGCACACTTTCATCATCATATCCTATTCGTTTTACATATTCTTTCAATTTCGTTTGGTTCTTATTTTCGATTTGTTAGAAATAAAAAGGATTATTGAAGAAATAAAAGGAGATTCTATATTGATTTCGTTTTAGAGATAACAAATTATGATAAAAATGTCAATGTCTATACTACAACGTGCTTCTTTTTTCATTGACTTTTTCTTTGCTATTTTTATATGCGGAAACCCTTGCTTTCCTAGAAAGAATAATCAGGCCTTTTCTTTTTTTTTACAGATCTCGGTGCATGTCGGCGTGTTGTTTTTTGTTTGTTGTTATTTTGTCACAAGTGCCAAAAATAAAATGTATTATTTATGTTTATCAACTATGATTCAAATCTTGAATTAACCCTTCTTGTTTGATATACTGATACCAGCCTAATTCTTAAAACGCAGGGAAATTGGTTAAATAAAACATTGATAAAATTTTCCCAAGTAAAACGTTTACAATTGCCACTTTCAGTTTTTGCTGGTTGTTTTTCATAATAAAACATAATATCGATGATGCTCTAAGCTCCACTTTTAACGAAAATAAGGGTATAAATTTAATTTCTATAATTGTATTGGGAAATAACTCTTCCTTATTTCCTTAATCCGTGTATTTTCTCTCTCTCTGTGTGCCGGGAGTCCCGTTTGGTAATGCTGTTCGAATGTGAATCATAATCTTTTCTCAAAGGAAATATTCGGCATATGTCCTGTTCCAAAGTTGCAACAGCGGAAGCTCACTCTTAAAGGAAATGTCTCCAATGTTCAAATCTAATGGAGGCACACGAAAGTTTGGAATGCAAATCATTTTATTAAGATAATTTTCTTGTTATAACCATACAAATAAGATATAAAAAAAATATTTGTACTTCTTTTGTATATGTAAGTTATTTTTAGCTTGCTCCATTTCTCTGTCTCTCTTTCACACTCGCTTACTCACTCTCTCTTTGAACTATACCTAATCTGTCCCTGAAAAGAAAATTATTAATTGATATTAAGTAATATTTCAATAATCATGTTCCAATTTTTTTTTCGTGCATTCAAATATAAGAAAAGATAATCATAAACGAGTGGCAACATTTCTAAAGATTAAACATCGGTTGTTAACAATAACAAAATTATAAAACCATGTTAATACATTTGACATGCAAATTTTACATGGGCAAAACGATGAATAACAAAGATAATGAAAATTAAAAGCAACTGATTTCAATTTAAATGTAATTTTCCTTATTAACCATTCAATATAAAATAATTGATTTACAATTAAATGTCAAATAACGGATTTACACTTAAACATCAAATAACTGATTTACACTTATATCTAAAATAATTGACTTACAATTTTCAAACCACACACAACATTAACATCTTCAACCAATCTACCATCGTTCACTTAGCTTTAATTTACGGAAGTAATCTATAAATATCCCATGTCATACAATCCATGTAGGCAGCCATGACAACAATAATACCCAGGTCATTAAGTAGACTACACTGCGTTAGATCCGGGAACTTCCCTTAATACCCACTTACCCACTCACCTCCGAAATTAGATTTTGGTTGGGATGAAAATACTCAGGTACAAATTTTGCATGAAAACACAAACAAAAATCATTGGGGTAAAATACCCATCCTGTTTATTCAAACCTAAGTTTAAAAATCACTGATATATAAGGATTGATTGATTGAGGGTTTGTCATTTCAAGAACGGTAGTCGGTTGGGCATCAGAAGAGTAAGAGAAATCAAGTCTCAATATCACTTTATTCAAAATTATACAAGTACCTAAAGAGGTTGAAGTGAGAGAAAGTGTCATTGAAGTTTTTCTTAAGATTTTTTTTTATAGGAAAGGAGCGGACTTTACATCGAGAGAGTGCTTACCAGTTTAAAGCTTCAAATAAAAATGGTACGTTTATTTATTTGTTAATGATTTTAAGAATTAACAGCTCTTTTTCTCTATCTATCATCTTTAGATCCCTATATCATTGTACATGTATACGAATGATTTCACTCTGCCTTTGTATATTCTTAAATGTTTTATTTTTTATGTTCCTAACTCTACAGGACATTTACGAATGATAAAAACAGCTCTTTAGCTTTTTTTCTTCGGTTTTCGTAAATGTGTTTGTGAGGGGGGGGGGGGACTTCTGAGTTATCGATAAGTATTTCATCTAATGCTTCTATCTCTGGGCAGTTACATCTAATCTGCATTTTGTCATTAATGTTGTTTGCTCTGTTGGTTTTACCTTATCTGCTTGTATCTTTGATGATATTTAAGAAGATTCCTTCGCGGTCGCTTTGCCATCCCCACTTATTAATAGTCATCAGTAAATGGAGAAAATTAATGCATCACCATTTCATATCAAACAAAAGCCATGCAATGTCTAGCAGCGCCCCCCCCCCCCCATTTTTGATAAATTCCTAGCTACGCCACTGCCAGATACCTTCAACATCACGCTATAGATTCGAAGTCCTGTTATATAAACTTTAATAACGACATACACTTACGCAATCTTCATCGGTTGTTATCGTAACGTCTATCTTTGGTAGAAGCTAAAAGGATTTTCCTGGAAAAAATGTGAATTGATTCCAATTCAAAATAGAAATGTACATTTATATTATTTGTTGGTTAAATTATCAAAAAAGTGCCGAACACTTCATATGAAATGTTTCATTTGACCAAATCTTACACTAGCTAATTAAATTATTAATTTTCCCGTAGACTTTGTTGCGTCATCTTCTCCAATTGATGCAATGTTCAAGAAGTGAATAAATTACCTTCCCCTTTACTTTTCCAACAATAATGTAATTACGATCATATTAATTTAACATTAATATGTGTATGTTTATATTAATGGTCTTAACAATATTTGAGCAGGATTTGATGACATACTCTTTTAATTACACCTGTACTAGGCCTGAATATTATTCGGGACGGGGGATATTGTTATTATCTGTTGTATGTTTGAATGCCTTCTCCCCCCCTTTTTCTGGTTTGTTTTATTATTGTCATTTTATTTAACAATAACTGATTTTATGGGGATTTCTTCTTTTTTTATTCTTAGAAAATGAATCAACCGATCGACTTTGTCTTGCTCATTCTCGCCGCAATGACGTCACAATGCCTAGCTTTCTCTGTTGGAAGACACCATTCTGATGACAAGGTAGTCTCCGCCATCCAGTCGTCGATACTAAGCTATGAAACAGATTTAAAAAGTAATACAGAATCAGTCGGAATCATGCGCATCAAGAGAAACGCTGACGCATCGAACCTTGATCAGACGGACACCGCTACCGAAGAGTCCGATGCGACGGCGACTGATGAAGTCTGCAGGAACCCGTCAGAGGGAGAGCTTAATGAGATGCTGCACGGCATCACGGGAAGTGGAACAGAGGGAAACAAGATCAAGCATTCATACGTCAACAACACATGCCCTGGGTCACCTTTGAACCGTTATCAAGAGCCTCTCGAGTCCAGAGCGCTATGTCCTTTTGTCATGGAGACAGATACAGATGTAGAGAGGTAAGACCTTTTAACTTTACAGCCTCGATCGATCAACTATGACGCGGCTAACCGAAGCAAAAGAAAAATCCACTTTTAACGTTTAAATGAATAGCAACTGCGCGGCTGACAAAGGTCTTGTGCATTTTTACTCAATAAGATGCAGAAATATGAAGCTTATTTTATTTCATGCCATCATACCAAAGGAATATTGTTGTGGTAGCCGGCTGCATATCTGATCGAGGCGTAAACACCATTAATACTCGAGTGTTAATATCACCATTTTTTCTGATTAAGAAATAAAATAATTGTAATCATCGTTACCAGAGCTGTAAATGAACCAAAATACAAAACTAAGTTAGTGGATCGATGGAAATCCAAATTTAATTTTCAAATTAGTTCTGTTTGGTCTATGTATTATACGTTCTATATTGCAACGCTGACCTCCTTCAAAAAGTGAAAGAATAATTCTCTTGTTGGTTGCGATCACGCATCAGGATAAAGAAGGATACGAGGGAAACAAAGTAGTAAACAAATATAAGAGACTAGATTGCACCGGAATTAAATATAAATCATATTTCAAATTGTTTGCCTAAGAGGTTAATTTGAATCGTTTGAAAGTTTGTCATTCAGTTTGTTCTTTAACTTGTTAACGGTCAAATATATGGGTTCACACGTGTTCTTCAATTCGTCTCTACCTCTTTATCCACACTTCGGTTGCTTGTTTGCTACACTTGCAATTTTGCACTTAACCCTAGCTACCCACCAATTGACTGAGGGACTGTGTTGTGCTACACAATAGCTTTGCCAAAATACCCATCACTGGTCTTGATAAGCTCATTGACCAACCTTTCTAACACCTGTACTGAATAATATTAGAGTAGAAATATTTAACAAATCATCTTGAAGTCCTTGGTATATGCATCCCATGATAAATATAATGTAGCACCGGAAGATTGTTTGCTGTGGGATGGAATGAGTTAACGTTGTTACTTTTATTTTCTTCATCTCTCAGATACCCGCAAGACATCCTTTCCGCGAGATGCGCGTGCCCTGATTGTATTAACCCTTACATCAATGACTTCATTAGAAACCCAGGCGTTGACTGCATGCCAGTTGTACGCGAGATGGAGACGCTTAGACGCGGACAATGTGTGGAAGGTGTTTACCGGTAAGTCCGCAATCAGTAGTAAAAGTTGTTTATCTGTAAGAGTCTGCATTTGAGAATGATGTTACTAAAAGTTATTTCCAGTTAGAAATTTGGGAGGGTGCGCGTGTGTGTTTTAACAGACGTGTATCAATCAGATATGATTATTTATGTCTCGAGAACGACCTTCACTTTAACGCCACCATCCAAAAGATGTGACTAGGTTTCGAACCGGGATGGCCTGAGCCAGTTAATAGATGACGACAGAGAGCTGACCAGGTGAACATGCCGCTAGTCAACGCACATCTCCCTCGATAAAGTCGGGAATCAAAAGGCCTATGTATCACGGGGGCACTATAAAAACAAAAACGAAAATGCGAAAATATGTTCTTTTGAAAATCTTAAGATTTAAATGATATTTCACTTTTGTGGTCATTTTAATCAATGCAATGAAATGATTAAATTCGTTAACGTATTTTATTCCAGTTAATTGCTTTCAACTACAGACATGAAATGTAAAATATATTCGGACAAGCAATGTTTTCATAACAACTGGCACACGTCTTTTTGGAACATTCAAATGTATCTTTCTCCTTCTTTATTCTTTTTAACTATCTGTAGTTATGAGAAGCAGACAACCAAAGTTCCAGTGGCTTGTGTATGTGCCAGGAGGCTTGCAGTATGAGGGTTTCAACTTTGAAACAAGAGGACCAACTACCTAATTAAGAATTGTGACTTAATCTTCTCTACATTTCATTTCAAATGAGGGCGTAGTTTCATTCAGTACTATTACGTATGCCGTAGGATATCTTTGCCTTTGTTATTTATTGACTATTTAAAACGATAGCGTATTGAGAGAGATAGTTGTGACACGCGTATTGATACGTATTCGCGAGATGGGTCATAGGTTAAACAATCGAGCTCCAAATAGCTCCCTTCCGGGTACAATTAGTAAGAAAGGAAACTATTTGTGAGTTTTATGAAATGCCTGACCAATCAGTAGCAACTTCCGGTGACGTAACTATCTCTCTCAAGCTGAAATGGGTAAAACTATTGACAAATCCTTTTAATTATGTATGATTATGATATACTTGTTTAAAACTGTTTTTGTGTGTTTATTGTACCTCATCGTCTATATGATAGTGTGATTATGAATCTATTTATCTATTTATCTATGTGTGCGTGTGTGAGTATTTATTTATGTGATATTTACCTCTGTATTTTAAAAGATGTCGACATGCGTATTAGAACTGTTCCTTCTGTGAAGGCTTCGTTGAAAGAAGTTGATATTAAGGCCATACTCCAGGAATAACAAATTCTGTCAAATATTTGTTTCCACATATTCATATTAAACTATTTATGTCTCTGTACTGAGATCTGAGTGCCAGATATAGTTGGGAATTTTGCTGCTGACTATACACAAATGGTGAATGTTAAATCTTGTAGAGCTATTGATACATATTTACATATTTATTCGCGTGTTTCATTATCTGTGTTTATAAAATCATTTCTATGAAATGACAAATTGTGCTATGTACTATGTAATGTTCTAGTTCTTTTATGAACTCACATGTAAACCAAAATGATTAATGTTAATCATAAAACATCATAAGCACTTATAGTGCCTATTTAACGTTTTTGACATATTATGCTATCTACTATGTTAATGTTCTTGTTCTATAATGAACCGATATGTAAAACAAAATGATTACTTGTTAATCATAAAACATCATAAGCACTTATAGTGCTTATTTAATGTATGTATCTTAGGAAGCCTCTTTATTCAGGTGAAAAGTAACCCGGTTAATCTATAAAACATAAATGTCTCCCGGTCGAGAATTTGTGCGAACTTTTGAAGAAAATTACAAAAAGGGATGAGAGCATTAGGAAATTTTGATTTGGGCTACGAAACCATCTTATTTCATTTCTCATGAAATAAATGTATATAAATTATATATATATATTTTTTTTTGTATATATAAATGTATAATGAGTTTGATTCTTACTAGTATTATACGTTATAGAGGAGGAGGGTAACAACATAATTAATTATTAATAACTGGGAAATTATTAATAATTTGGTATTTACCTATTTCAATTAAACTTGATATTTGTATTCACTCTCTCATTTGGTAATGATAATCAAAAAGAAAGTTCATAGCAATAAAAACCTGGCTACTTTTCACCTGAATGAAGGGCTCCCTCTAGCGGAATCGGGTGTAACCCTTTCGATTGTATTGCTTCCTATGGAAGATTATTGCTTGTGTTTGTATTACACATATTGAACATGCAGGTATAATGCATGTTCATATAATTGCAATGTTGTATTTATGTCTCCTTCATAATTATTTAATAAAGAGCCGTTTATTAGGTTATCTTTATTTGACTGTATTGTAAGATTATTGTGTCTGTTAATTATCGTAATTTTTGAATGTGCATAAATATTGCTGTATGTTTACTGTTTGAATCACGTTATTAAATGCTAACATACCTTGATTTTTTAATTAACATATCATTTTTTTCTAGTGAATTGGTTCAAATGAACAAATTGGAAGCATATACGATCCTACAGTATTCAATGATCGTTGTCTCGGTTGAAATCGAGTCTAAAATTATAAAATTGTGAATAATAAACTCTTGTATAACCTTATAGCTTCAAAACAAAATTTCTTGACTAAAATCGACGGGTTTTCTATTCCCGTTTAGAAATTATATATCAGAACTGCATATGCCGAGATTTTCATGGTCTAACTGCAATTGTATGCCCGTAGGCTCTTTTTGAAATGTATTGGGAGCACTATTAAATTTGATATTTTAATTTCTCGAAATCCTTAGCGTTTTAGAGCCCCGAAGTTGCTTATTCTAACACTAGGTTTCACAAAGGTAATGCTTATATTAAATTTCATTATCCAATCCTGTTGAAATATGACCAAAACTTTGTATTAACTTGAAGTACAGATCTTTTTAAATATTGTGGATAAGATCTAGATACAGAGACTATATATTAAGGAAGTTGTGTCTGTTAATTATCGTAATGTTCGAATGTGTCATAATTACTGCTATGTTTGCTGCTTGAATCAGGGGGGCGTTTCACAAAACTTGTTATCAGTGACAAATGGCAGTTTTTGTTATAAGCTACTGAAATCCTTGCTTCTGATTGGTTATCAACAGATTTGTCATTGAAAAAAGGCTTTGTGAAACGGGTCCCAGGTGCGATATAATGCTAATGATACCTTGATATTTAATAAACAAATATGTTCTTCTAAAATTATTTATGCCCGTGTCTGTTTTTCAGCAAAATGTTAAAATGGATAACATTTTCAGTCCTCGTATTTGTTAACTTGTAAGTGGTGTGCTTATTAGGCCTTATGTGGTGATTTGTGAGGAAGTGTGTGTGTGTGTGTGGGGAGGGTGGGGGATATAGGAGGGTGTGCGCGGGCGTCCGTGGGTGATACTTGTGGTGTGTGTGGGTCTTCGTGTGAGTACAGTACAGGTAATTCCATCACCGGAAGTTGCACTCGTTCATGGGGCAAATTCATTTAACGCCGAATTAGTTCCCTCCAATACAAAGTTATATGTGCTAGGGAACTTTTTGGTTCTCTATGAATCGACTTTTGTCACAACTTTATCCCTCTCCATTAAGCTTTTAGGGGTACAAGATGTTTGGTATGTTAATGGATGTGAGAGTGTGGGTTGCATTTTAGGCTAATAAAAGGTAGATGTTTCATTTGCAGGCACAAAAATGAAAAGGTTAAATTCCAACGGCATTTGAAAGACAATACTAATTTAGAACTGTCCTCAAAACGAAATGGCTTCAAAATGGCTTTTTTTTGTGGGAAAATAACGACCATTGGTTGTCTCATCGAATTAAGTGTTGGCAATCACTTAAGTAAAAGCCTGATTTTCAAACCCTTTTATCGAATGGTCAAACGTTTTGTAGTGCACAAAGATTCAATCAGTTTAATTTTGGCCATTGCAAGTAGTGGGCTATTGATGTAGACAAATGCTCATGTACCTGTTACAGCTCATTTTATGTATGTTATTACCAAAGAAAAAAAGATGTCAGTCACTCACTCAATAGTGTCTTACAGTGAAGTCTAGAAGGTTAACGTGTTTCCTTGCATAATTTGAATACTAGGACTCTGCTCATATTTAATTTTCACAGATAGGACATATATGACATATTCCTAATTCTGCAAAGTTCTACAGTGTTTGAAGTTGGCTGCAAAAGGGAATTTTGTGGGCGTGTGTGTTCGATGAGTGAGGGTAGGTAAGGCTATGTGTGGAGAAGGAAAGGAGAGTGAGAGATTTTCCATCATAAGTGGTCTTTCAGCGGAGAAATGCGTTTCATAAGAGAGTCGACTTCCCTTATTACAATTAGGCCTATATTGATTTTTTTTGCGGATGATAATGTTAATAGTCATAATGATGGTAATGATAATTACAATAATGATAACGATAATAACAATACTAATGATGATGATGATAATAATAATTATAAGAATAATAACTAGACTCTAATCCATCGTTCAGACGAATAAGTTGACGCGTTATGTAATTTAAAGTCGTTCCTCTCTTTCGACGAAAGTGATTATTTCAGGAAAAAGAGTCCGCATTGTAACAAAGCTTTTCTGAGATATGATGGTCGAAAGATATGCATGAAAAACAACAAAATGGCGCCTGAATGGTCACGTGACCATTTTTCTATAGAATCTCGACGCTATGATCTTGAAATTTCATCAATTTCGCTCTTTCCATTATCGAGATATTGACTAAACAAATTTATATGAGAGAATAAAATGAAATGAATAAATAATAATACAGAAGATAGAGGAAACTTGACGAATTTAAGAGGTGATTGATCCGACGGATCACCCAATGATAACAATAATTATAACAGTAATGATAAGGATAAAAATGAAGATAACAATGACACAATGATATGGATGATAATAAGGATAATAAAACTATTAAAGAGAAGGTAGAGTTCTGAGGAAAAAAAATAATTTGTGAGCGTTATCATTGTTATTATGCAAGGGTGGAAGAACATCAGATTAAACATGTTTCCTGAAAAGCATGGCTCTTCAAATGCCTTCATATTCTAAATATGACATGAAACATCGTAAAAATCCGGGTAGGATTTTTTCGCCACGTGTTCGTGTAGTCCCATATACATCATTCTGTGTACAGTGCTTGTAACTTTGCCAAGATTTTGCCAAATTTCTTATCATTTTGATGATTCCAGAACCTTGCAATACACACGAGTACTTATATACTAGATGATCAACCTTTTCTGATAGATTCCACACCGTTTCTTTCACAATGCAATCACATGACCAGAACTCAACTTTATCTTTAATCATAATTATAATAATAATAATACTAGGCCTAATTATAATAATACTAATGATAATTTTGTTAAAGAACGGAATCTTTCTCAGATTCAATGCTGTTCTTCCTGAGGTTCCAGCAATTATATTTATTCCAGCGATTGTCTTGTACTCATTTACGCCTGGGTGCAGAAGGGCAAATATCGGTTAATGCCCTGCCAAATCAATGACGTTATAGTGTCGTGTTGGGATTCGAACCCTTAGTAAACAAAACTGTTATTTCAGCAGACGGCCCGAGCCAGCGGCCCGTTGATTGGTTGAGTACCGTATGCGTCGGCCAATAGGCCCGGTGCATCAGCCGAACCAGCGGCCGAACCAGAGGCCTTGGTGATTGGTCGATCACCGTGTGCGTCGACCAATAGGCATTGGGCGTTATTGTTCCAATTATCGATCGAATTATAGACCGCTCCGCCGGTCCTCCCGTAAAGTATAAAAGACCCTTGCTTACAATAGTTTTTATCACCTGACGAAGTATCGCAGTAGCATACGAAACGTCGTGATCTTTTAGATTCCTTATTGACCACATTGCGAGACAAACGAATATCACTAGCGATATTTTTTTTCGAAAACTGTTATTATTATTATTATTATTATTATTATTATTATTATTATTATCCTTATTATTATCCATATCTTTGTGTCATTATTATCATTATTATTATTGTTATCATTATTTTTATCATTGATGTTATTATTATTGTTTTTATTATTATTGTCATAATCACTATTATAATTGTTATTATCGTTATTCTTTTTTTAATTATCATTATGATCATTAATTACTGTTACTATTATTATGCACAAAAACAAAAAAGGCCTGGGGGGTGTTTCACAAAGATCCTAATTTGAACTTAACTCTAAGTTGAACTTAAAAATTATGGAAAGCCATTAGCACCCTTGAAAACTTTTTGTAAAAGTTGTTATAAATGGCATAAAATGTTGATTCAAATCATTTATATTTTCTATTATCATAGGAAATTTCATGTTCTTGATGTAAAATTTATAAAAAGTCTAAAATACTTGAATTTCTGCTTTTGAATATATTTCATTTTAAGGCTCCAATGGCTGTCCATAATTTTTAAGTCCAACTTAGTGTTAGGTTCTACTTAGGATCTTTGTGAAACACCCCCCTGGTAATAGAGGAGGTAAAGAAATAAAAATGGTAACCACAATTTTACTTTAATTTTAGCGGGGCGTTGCTGAACTACCCCCCCTCCCGTTGAACAAAAACAAAAACGAATTAGGCCCCCTCTCTCGCCGCCGACCTGATCCGCCCCTCTGCCCACACCCACATTCATCGAACGCACACGACCTCTTAAATCTCATTGAATAGCCTATAATGCATCCCATGCCCTTACACACACAAACATACCAAATTTCCCGTACCCCTAAAAGCTAAATGAGGAGGGTTAAAGTTGTGACAAAGGTCGATTAATGGAGAACCAAAAAGTTCCCTCGCATATTGGAGGGAACTAGTTCGGCGTTAAAGTGACTTGGTAACATTATTGAAGGTTGATGAAAAAATGCTTTATTTTTGTATAAAATGTTACTTATTATATTACTTCTACTGTACTTACCCTCTAGCATATAAAAAGTCCTGAAAAAATTCTCAAACCACAAAGATATCTATGGTTTTCTTTGAAGGCGTCACTGTGCAACACCCAGTAAATTCTCCCAACCATTTTTGAATTTTCCCAACCGTTTTTCCATGAAAAAAAACATAAAACAGGCTATTAAAAATATTTCAACACTTAAATGTCTGGAATAGTATGTAGAGCCAGTTTATTGCTTTGTGACGATTTACATTCACCTAAAATGTAATCAATTTGTAATAATATAGTTGGGAGAATTGAGGAATCGATCAATTCAGTTTTTCCCAATTTGTATCACGAATAATGGTCCGTTTTTACTCAAATTTTCAGATTACCTTTATTTGTACATCTCGCATTGAAGTCACTACCTTAACACCACTTGCTTTCATCTAAACAATGTTACCCAGTCCTTTTAAAAGAATGTGCCCCATGAACGGGTGCAACTTCGGGTAATGGAATTACCTCTACTATACTCACACGAATACCCCCACACTGTCGACACACACACACAAGCAACTCCCACAGACGACCGCATACACACTCCCATGTACCCCTAACACAAACATCTACGCACACACACCCACACACATTTCCCCACAAAGCACCACTTTAGGCCTAATAAGCACACTACTTACAAGTTAACAAAGACGTGGTCTGAATATTAGATCTATTTTGATATTTTGCTGAAAAACAGACACGGGCATACGATTTTAGAAGGTCATATAATGTTTATTAAATATCAAGGTATGTTAGGCTTACGCGATTCAAGCAATAATTATGATAATGTCAAAAATTAAGATATTTAACGGAAACAACTTCTGTATTATACTCACTGTGTGTTATCTCCCATATTAAAACAAAAATCAGTACTTTACAAGGATTGTTAATAAATGACAGCGATATTTTTGTTTAGAAGACATGATATATTTATTACAAAATCAAGGTATGTTAGCATTTTATTACTTGATTCAAGCTGTAAACCTAGCTATAATTATCACACATACGAAAAATTAGGATAATTGACAGACACATCATCCATACTATAGTCACTGTGTTTTATCTCCCATATTAAAACAAAATCAGTATTTTAATTGTTGCTAAAAAACATTGATACAAATGATATAATTACAGAGATATATCCATAATGTTCTACTGAAAACAAAGAAACATACTAATAAACGGCTCCATATAAAAAAATTATGAGGGAGACATAAATACAACATTGCAATTATATGCATTTGACCTGCATATAAACTATGTGTAATACAAACAACATCAATACAATAGGAAGGGTTACACCCTATTCCGCTAGAGGGAGCCCTTCGTTCAGGTGAAAAGTAGCCAGGTTTTTTCATTGTTAAGAACTTTCTTTTTGATCTATCATTACCAGATAATAGAGTGACTCTCAAGTTTAAAAAGAAATAGGTAAATAATTCATTAATAATAATTTCCGAGTTCATAATTCATTTTGTTGTTACCCTCTATGACATATAATAGTAAGATTCAAACTCATTATATGTATACATTTAAATATAACCAAATCAAAGCATATATATATACATATGTATATGTAATACATTAATTGTATGGCAAATGAAATATCAGAATAATGGTTTCGTAGCTTAAATCAAAGTTCCCTTATGTTTGCATCCTTTTTTTGAATTTTTTGTAAAGTTTGAAAATATGTTATAGGCCTATCATAAAAGGTTGACCGGGAGACATTTATGTTATATACAGAAAATGATTTTTTTTAACCCGGTTAATCGGTACCTGAATAAAGAGTCTTCCTAAGATACTTACATTTAATAGGCACTATAAGCGCTTTTGATGGTTCATGATTAACAACTAATCATTTTGTTTTACATGTCGTCAGTTCAGAAAAGAACATGAATATTAGATAGTAGATAGCACATTATTTTCCATAAGCATTGAATAGGCACTATAAGCGCTTATGATGTTTTATGATGAAACAATAAATCATTTTATTTTACATGTCAGTTCATGAAAGCACAAGAACATTACATAGCAGATAGCACAATATGTCATTTCATAGAAATTATTATTTTATACACAAATAATAATACATGCGAATAAATATGTAAATATATATGAATAGCTTGGAAACAAATCAAATTAATTATATGACATACAAACTCTCTAAAAAATGAGACATTCGCTATTTTTGACGTCAGCTGCAAAAATTCCCAACTATATATAACACTAGGCTCTCGGTACTGAATGTCCTCATATGAATATGTTGCAAAAATTAGAAAATATATTTGACAGACTTTGTTATTCCTGGAGTATCAATGGCCCAAGACCTCATATACAGATTTCACTATGTACTTCCTTCAACGAAGCCTGCACGGAAGGAACAGTTGAAATACGCATATCGACATCTTTTAAAATACAGAGGTAAATATCACAGAAATAAATACTCACACACGCATAAATAGATAAATAGATAATTAGATTCATAATCACACTATCATATCGACGATGAGGTACATTAACATGAAATTATTTTGTATATCATAATCATACATATTTAAAAGGATGTTTGAGAGAGATAGTTACGTCACCCAGGCGCGGATCCAGGATTTCTTAGGGGGGGGGGCCCAACTTTTTTTTTTTTTTTTTTGCTCCCGAAAATTTGAAAATCGCGCCGGCCGAAAAGTCGCTCAGTGGGGGGGGGGGGGGGGGGGGGGGGGGGTAAGCGGACACTTTTTTTTTTTTTTTTGGAGTCCAAAAAAAAATCGCGACGACTCAGCCAGCCGAAAAGTCGCTCAGTGGGGGGGGGGGGGGGGGGGGGGGGGGGGGGGGGGGGGGTAGTGAGCACATTTTTTTTTTTTTTTTTTTTGGTCCTCGAAAATTTTAAAATTTGCACCCCCCCCTTGAGCGCCAGGGGGGGGGGCCCAACCCCAAAAAAAGGTAAAAATCGCGTGATTTTACATGATTTTTTTCTCAAGGGGGGGGGCCCGGGCCCCCCGGGGCCCCCCCCCTGGATCCGCCACTGACGTCACCGGAAGTTGCTACTGATTGGTCAGGCATTTCGTAAAGCACACAAATAGTTTCCTCTCTTTAATACAAATTGTAGCCGGGAGGGAGCTATTTAGAGCTCCATTGTTTGACCTATGACCCATCTCGCGTGTCACAACTATCTCTCTCAATACGCTATCGTTTTAAATAGTCAATAAATAACAAAGGCAAATATAACCTACGGCACAACTAATAGTACTGAATGAAAGGACGCCCTCACTTGAAATGAAATGTAGAGAAGATAAAGTCACAATTCTTAATTAGGTAGTCGGTCCTCTTGTTTCAAAGTTGAAACCCTCATACTACACGCGTCCTGGCACAAACACAAGCCACTGGTACTCTAGTTCTCTGCTTCTCATAACTACAGATAGTTAAAAAGAATAAAGAGGAAGAAAGATACATTGAAATGTTGCAAAATGTGATTAAAACATTGTTCGTCCGAATACTATTTACATTTCGTGTCTTAAGTTGGAAGCGACTGGAATAAAACATTTTAAAGAATTGGGTTATTTAGAGTTTTAATTAAAAGGACCATAACAGTGAGATATTATTTAAATCTATTTAAATGAGGGTTTTCAAAAGAAAATATTTTCGCATTTTCGTTTTTGTTTTAATTAATAGTGCCATCATAGTACATATAAATTCCCGACTTGATCGAGGGAGATGTTTGTTGGTCTAGCGGCTGTTTCACCTGATCAGCTCTCTGTCTCCGCCTACAAACTGGCTCAGGCGACCCGGTTCGAAAATGAGTCACATCTTTCGTATGGTGACGTTAAAGGTCGTCTTATAGACGCAAATACTCATATATGATTGATACACGTCTGCAATAACCCAGTTACACACACACGCGCACCCTGCATTTTCAAATGCAGCCTTACAGATAAGCAAATATTACTACTGATTGCGGACTTACCGGTAAACACCATCCACACATTGTCCGCGTCTGAGCGTCTCCATCTCGCGTTTCACTGGCATGCATTTAACGCCTGGGTTTGTAATGAAGCCATTGTTGTTAATTTTAATACAATGAGGGCACGCGCATCTCGCGGAAAGGATGTCTTGCGGATATCTGAGAGATGAAGAAAATACAAATAACGACGTTTATTAATCTGTATTAATCTATACAGGTGTTAAAAGGGTTTTCAAGGAGCTAATGAAGACAGGTGATGGGTTATTCGGCAAAGCAATTGTGTAGCTTAAAACTGTCCCCCAGTCAATTGGTGGATAACTATTGTTTTGTGCAAGATTGCACGTGTAGCAAACGAGCAACCGGAGTGTGGAGAGAGTAGAAGCGGCGAATTAAAGAACTAGTTTGAACCCATATAAATGACCGTTAACAGATTACGGAACAAACTGACAAACAATTCGAAATATGATTTATATTTAATTCCGGTGCAATCTAGTCTCTCATAATTTTTTGGCTCCTTTTCCCCCTCTTCTCCCTTTTCTTTATCCTGATGAGTGACCGCAACAAACTAACATACTATTCCATTCACTTTTTGAAGGAGTTTAAAGCGTTGCAAATAAAGTACGTGTATTACAGAGAGAAGAATTGATGTGGAAATCAATTTGGACTTGGCTGCGGTGAACCGCGTCGTAGTTGAACAATCAAGGCTTTAAAATACTTACCTCTCTACATCTGTATCTGTCTCCATGATAAAAGGACATAGCGCTCTGGACTCGAGAGGTTTCTGATTACGTTCCAATAGCGACCTAGGGCATGTGTCGTTGACATATGAATACTTGATCTCGTTTCTCTCCGTACCACTGCCCGTGATGCCGTGCAGCATCTCATAAAGCTCTCCCTCTGACGGGTTCCTACAGGCTTCAGTCGCCGTCGCATCGGCCTCTTCGGTAGTGGTGTCCGCCTGATCAAGGTTCGGTGCGTCAGCGCATCTCTTGATGCGCATGATTCCGACTGAATCGTTATTACTTTTTAAATCCGTCTCATAGCTTGGTAGTGACGACTGGATAACGGAGACTACCTTGTCATCAGAATGGTGTCTTCCAACAGAGAAAGCTAGGCATTGTGACGTCATTGCGGCGAGAATGAGCAAGACGAAGCCGATCCGTTGATACATTTTCTAAAATAAAAAAGAAGAAATTAGCATAAAATCAGTTAAAGTTAAATAAAATGACAATAATAAAACAAACCAGAAAAATGAAGAAAAATATAAGACATACAACCGCAGAAACAAAGAATAACAATATCCCCCGTCCCGAATTATGTTCAGTCCTAGTACAAGTGTAATTAACAGAGTAAGTCATCAAATCCTGCTCAAATATTATTATAAGCATTAATATAAACATAATAATGTAAACGTAATATGATCGTAGTTACATTATTGTTGGAACAGTAAAGGGATAGGTAATTTATTCACTTATTGAACATTTCATAAATTGGAGAAGATTACGCAACAAAGTATATAGGAAAAGGAATAATTTAATTAGCTCTTGTAGCATCCGGTCAAAATACATTTCATAAGTTTTCAGTACATTTTCTGTAATTTAATCACCAAATAGTATATATAAACATTTCTATTTTTAATTTGAATCAATTCACATTTCTAGGAAATTTCCTCTTAGTTTCTACCAAGTATAGACGTTACGATAACAACCGATGAAGATTGCGTAAGTGTATGACGTTAATGAAGTTTATATAACAGGACTTTAACGAAATGCATAGTTTTTGCTTAATATGAAATGGTGATGCGATAATTTTGTGCATTTACTGATGAAGATTGCGGAATCTTCATGAATACAAGCAGATAACAAAAACCATCAGAACAAACAACAGTAAGGAAAAAATGCAGATTAAATGTAACTGCCCAGAGATAGAAACATCAGATGAAATAGCTATCGATAACTCAGCAGAGTTCCCCCCCCCCCCCAAAAAAAAAAAAACTCACAACGACCACATTACTAACACTAAAAAGAAAAAAAAAAGAATATACAAAGGCATAGTGAAATCATACATATACATGTACAATGATATACTGAAGATGATAGATGGAGAAAAAGAGCAGTTAGTTCTTAAAATCATTAACAAATAAATAAACGTACCATTTTGATTTGAAGCTTTAAACTGGTAAGCACTCTTTCGATGAAAACTCTCTACGCTGGTATTGCACAAATCTCAGTGGATTCTCAAGACTAAACTCCGCTCCTTTCCTATAAACAAATCTTAAGAATAACTTCAATGACACTTTCTCTCACTTCGACCATTAAGTATTACTTCTTTCGGTACTTGTATAATTTTGAAAAAGGTGATATTGAGATTTGATTTCTCTTACTCTTCTGATGCCCAACCGACTACCGTTCTTGCAATGAAAAACACTTGATCAATCAACCCTTATATCATCATTGATTGTTTAAACTTAGATTTGAATAAACAGGATGGGTATTTTGCGCTATGATTTTGTGTGTGTTTTTATGCAAAATTTGTACCTGAGTATTTTCATCTCAACCAAAATCTAATTTCGGAGGTGAGTGGGTATGAACAATGTGGGGAAGGAGGAAAAGCCCCGGATTAAGCGCAGTGTAGTCTACTTAATGGCCTGGGTATAATTGTTGTCATTGCTGCCTACATGGATTGTATTACATGGGATATTTATAGAGTACTTCCGTAAATTAAAGCGAAGTGAACGATGGTAGATTGGTTGAAGATGCTAATTTTGTGTGTGGTTTGATCAACTAAGATTGAATTAAGTAAATCCCGGCCTTTATCAATAAAAACATAGGCTTTTAAAATACATTTCACCTTCCCCCAAAACGTCAATAAACAGACAAATAAAACAATACTATGGGGCCCATGTCCTTTTTATATAACGACAATAATCAATTTCGTGAAAAAATATATAAAAAAGAGGCTTTTTGACATTGTCAACAGTTATTTTACATTTAATTGTAAAATCAATCATTTTACATGTCATTATAAAATCTGATATATTACATTTAATTGTAAATCAGTTATTTTAAATTTTGTCGTAAAATCCGTAGTTTTACATTTATTGCTAATCTGTTATTTTACATTTAATTGTAAATCAATTATTTTACATTGAATGGTTAATCAGGATCATTTAAATTGATAGCAGTTGTTTTTAAGTTTCATATTCTTTGTTATTCATTGTTTTGCCCAATGTAAAATTTGCATGTCAAATGTATCAAAAAAGTTTTATATTTAATGAATTGTTTACTACCGATGTTGAATTTTTAGAAATGTTGCCACTCGTATATGATTGTCTTTGTTTATATTCGAATACACGAAGAAAATAAATGGAAAAATGATTATTGAAATATTACTTAATATCAATTAATAATTTTGTTTTCAGGGGCAGATTAAGTATAGTTCAAAGAGAGAGAAATATAGCGAGTGAGTAGGCGAGTGTGAAATAGAGAAAGCGTAAGAGAGAGAGAGAGAGAGAGAGTAATAGAGGGGGGGGGGGGGAGGTTAAAAAAAAAAAGTTTCACAGAACACAATTTCTTCAAACCCATTTCCACCATCATATTTATGCCGATCAGAAGAAAGAAAGAAACAAACAGAGAAACGAGCAACGACTCGCGAAAAAGCAAAAGAAGAAGAAGAACATCACAAACAAAAAACAAGAACAAGAATAAATAAATAAATAAATAAATATCAAACAAATGAAATATAGAGAGAAGAAAGCAGGAAGGTGAGAAAGAAGTTAAGAAAAAAGAAGAAAAAAGAATAAGATGAACTCAAGGAATGAGATCGTGAAATCACGATTGTCATCAGGCAAAATCATAAAACAACTCTAACGCCAGACCACTGTCAATGATACATATAAATACTGATTTCTGGGTATATTGAAACCAAACATATTGTGATTTACTGAAAGACAGAACTCTTCGCCGGTTTTCCCTTTGTCAATGATTTCTTTTTTTATTATCTTGAACAAATATTTTGCTTGCAATTTTCTTTCCATCTCTAAGCATTTGAAATATTCGGTTAGCAAAGAATCACATAAATATTATCTTTCATTATCTTTCCTTAGTTTCATAGATATCAAATCTGCCCAGCATTCATATGTCTCCTAACCTAATCACTTTAGATGTTAAATACAATCATTATGAAATAGTGTACGAGCTTACAGTCATGATAATGTGTAATAATTTGATATTACCACGTTGTTATTCCTATATTTCTATTTCAGATTCTTCGGTTTATTTGACACCGTGTACATTATTTCTCCCACGGTTATCTTTTTGTTTGTATTTTCACGTTTTTAAATTAGAAATTTAACCTCAAGTTCTTGTTGAAATAAAGAAATAAAATGATGAAATATACATTTATGACTGTAATGACAAGTTGTCGTGCAAAAACTTTGATCAAATAATTGTTTAAATATGTGAAACTACAATTATCCTAATAAAAACTTTACATATAATGCATTATTCAAACGTTGCATGAGGACCCTATGATTCTATGACTAAAAATAACTTACATATACAAAAAAAATCTAATATTTTCCTTATATCTTTTCTTTTTTTGGTTATAAAAGAAAGCTATCTTAATTAAGGGATTTGCATTCCATACTCTCGTGTGCCTCCATGAGATTTGAACATTGGAGACATTTCCTTTAAGAGTGAAACTTCCGCTGTTGCACCTTAGGAACAGGACATAGGCCGAATATTTCCTTCGAGAAAAGATTATGATTCACTTTCAAACAGCATTACCAAACGGGACTCCCGGCACAGAGAGAGAGAACAAATAGACGGATTAAGGGAATAAGGAAGAATTATTTCCCAATACAATTGTAGAAAGTAGATTAATACCCTTATTTTCGTTAAAAGTGGAGCTTAGAGCATCATCGATATTATGTTTTATTATGAAAAACAACCAGCAAAAACTGAAAGAGGCAATTTTAAACGTTTTAATGGGGAAAATGTTATCAACTTTTTATTTAACCAATTTCCCTGCGTTTTAAGAATTAGGCTGGTATCAGTATATCAAACAAGAAGGGTTAATTCAAGGTTTGAATCATAATTGATAAACATAAATAATAAATTTTATTTTTGGCACTTGTGACAAAAATACGACAAACAACACGCCGACGTGCACCGAGATCTGTAAAAAGAAAAGGCATGATCATTTTTTCTTGGAAAGCAAGTGTTTCCGTATCTAAAATTAGCAAATAAAAAGTCAATGAAAAAAGAAGCACGTCGTAATATAGACATTGACATTTTGATCTTCATTTTTTATCTCTAAAACGAACTCAATATAGAATCTTCTTTTATTTCTTCAATAATCCTTTTTATTTATAACAAATAGAAAATAAGAAACGAACGAAATTGAAAGAATATGTAAAACGAATAGGATGTGTGCTCCGTTGATATGCCCCGACAACAACAGACCGGTTTCCTAACATATTTAAACTTTATGCATACTTTTCAAACAAGGTTGTTCTTGTCAACCTTAAAGCTTGACTGAGGCTTGCCTGACAAAGCAGAACATAATGTATCCAAACTGGATTCCTAATATTGTAATTCTTTCAAGAACAACAGGTTAAATGGAATAACAGCAAAAGATTGCTAGCAATGTTTTATATCTTGTATTTTTTGTATTTTTTTTTTGTATTTTTTTGTTACTGCTTTGATGTTTTGATGTAATATTTATTCATTTGTATATATTTGTTCTCATTTGCTATGTTTTCTTTATGCAGAAATCGTCCGGTAATTTCAGGAAAGCATGATTTGCCATGCACTCGGCAAATCTGTAAAATTACAGATTTTTGTATTTTTTGACGATTTTTGCGGCCCCATTTTATATATAAAACAGATGATGCACAGGTTTAATTCGTGGGTCGGTGGAATTGTGTGCATGCGGTACGTTCGAATTTGGTCTAAAACCATTCGAAGGTACCTTGTGCTCACAATTCCTACCGACGCACTCAAACTTGTGCATCATTTGTATAATATAAATGTCTTTGAATGCTTTTTTTTTATATGATTATATTTTTGATGTAAATTTGCATTTTTAGTCTTTGGACTTTTTGACAAGTTAGGAATAAAACCTCATTTGAATTTTATTTGAATTGAATTGAATAACTCGTCTCCGTATCGCCAGGATAGAAACGTCTATATATTTGAATAGTCTTTGTTAGTAGACCGGTCTATCGCTTTGGGCTTTAATTCGTCAAAACAATATACAGGGGTAGAGGTGAGAGCTGGAATTGGAGTTTAATGTGAGGTTTAGGATTAGGGTTAGGGTTAGGGTTAGGGTTAGGGTTGGGTTAGGTATATTGCTTGGTCTAGAGTTGAAGTTGACGTCCAGGACGTTAAATTGATGATTATGTTAGTAGGAATTAAAAAAGAAAGACACTCCCTAAACAAAACAGAACGAATCAAATAATTATTCGTTCTAGACTTTTCGCTCAGAGAAACTTACTCATGCACTTTGATTATAAAAAAGCTCCCATTGACTTAAGCCATACTTCGCTAAGGAGATTTTTTGAGGGCGGGCCTCGGGACTTTGTCCGCGAGTATAGAAGACCTGACTGAAAGAAAAAAAGACACTGTCATAAAACCCATTTTCAATCTTTTTCCGTTAAAGTTTTGATCCACATTTTTTAAACACCCAACAAATTTAAATATCAGATCTTATTCTTTTTTAATGTCTTTCATGTTTTTTCCCATTTTCTTGGGTTCTAGACCGACGACTTCAATCTCATTTTCTCTTGAAGGGTCACATCTACTCTTCCTCAAATTACGGAAAAATAATCTGTCGAGATAGTTCAAGAAAACCTTACCAAAAAAAAAAATCAAAAAATCGAAAATAAAAAAAAATCTTACCTTAAAAAAGCATTTTTTGGGAAGAAAAAAAAAAAAAAAAAAAAAAAATTACCCACAAAAGCATTTTTGGGAAAAAAAAAGAAAATGTGGAAAAAATAATTAAGGGAAAAAAAACATTCATGATTTTTTTTTTCACCAGCCGGTAAAATATAACTGACCAGGAAAATATAACCAACCAGGAAAATATAACAATTTGGATCCTCGTAATTGATATCACGTGACGAGCTCTGGACCAATCACATCTCAGTTTCTGTCTAAGCTATCTAATATAATTAATTAATTTGTCCCTTCTTTAATACGAATAGAACTCAGGTAAAGTAAGAAAATGAAATCATATTGCACTAACTTAAAGTTAATTCATCAAATGGGGCACGAAAGTCGTAGACAGACCTGAATCAAGCATGATCATACTTACAGGCCATTTAGTAGGTAGTCAAAATAAATCAAAATAACCGTAGCTTTTACATTACACTTTACTTATACTTTACCTTCAAAACATTCTGAATGCAAGAAAAACGTTATATATATAATGTTGTACTTAAACGAACTATATTTAGTAATTTTTTTTAATTCTCTTATATGAATTGAAATTATGTTAAATAAGAAATCATATTGCATTGGCTTTTAAAGTGAATTTATCAAATCTTCATAGTAATACAGGACGGGGCCCTGGATTGTATTATCATTGACTTACATATGGTCATATCATCTTTCTTCTCTCCCTCTATTATTCCCCCTCTCTCTACCCCTTCTCTTTCTATACCTCCTCCCTTTAAACCCATCTCCGGACGGTGGAGAACGGCGAGGGCACACGGTGGTTCGTTATCAAAGCGGGCAACACGTTAATAGGGCGTTGGCGCTTATTTACACCCGGTGGGACCCGGCGAAAGTTTTGGGCATGTTCAAAACTTTGGCCGGCTGGCACCGGCCACAAGTAAGCGGCAATAGGACGGTGTTGAATGGTATGAGGACGGTATGAATACGTTATGAAAACGGTCACACTGTATGAACACGTTCACAACACGCTCATAACCCGTTACAGAACGGTGATGAACGGGCAAAAAAAATTTCACCGTCTGCAACGGGTTATAAGCGGGTTGTGAACGTGTCATGAACGTGTTGATACCGTGCCACCGTCTTCATAACGTATTCATACCGTCCTCATTACAGTGTTCATACCGGACTGCCAACGGGTGTTTCCAAAGCGGTACCGCCTGATTCTGACGGCGCCGCCTCCCTAACGCATGGGTAACATCCTGTTAACGCCTTGATGTTCCCATAACGTCCTATAACGGGTCCATAACGTGTCCTTACCTTCACAGTAGCGTCATATGAACGTGCCATTGCCAACAAATTTACTTTTGTCACCGTGTGCCACCGTTTGTCACTAATTATTGGGTATATATAGAGGGGTTTCGTCAGATGAGCTTTACTTTTTCTTGTCATGACGTCAGCAGTCCGGGGACTCGCTCACAGGACGCTCCGAGCGGTGAGGGGACGCTAAGTGACTGGTAGGTGGCTGCTACAAACCCGGTGCACACGTTCGAGACCCGGTATGGGCCCGGTATGGAAACGGCCAGAAGATGGCAACGAAACGGTGAAAAGATTAATTTTATGATTTTTTTTTGGGGGCCGGGGACAAGTTCGCTCAAAACCCGACGTTCTGGACTCTGTTGTTTTTTAATAGCCCGGCAGGTGGACGGTAGGCCTACACGGCAGAGTGTGAGAGCTCCATTAGGACAGTGCATGTACAGACGGCTTCAACAGGGAAATGGTGTTCACCTTTTTTAATGCCGGTTCCTAAGTAAAATGAAATGCTACAAACGTAGCCTATCGAGGCCATCGTTCCCAAATTATAATTTTAGGGGCCCACTAGTTTTTTGTCATAGTTTAAAGGTAATACAAAGTTT
Organism: Strongylocentrotus droebachiensis; assembly: GCA_035222895.1. NCBI lineage: Eukaryota > Metazoa > Echinodermata > Echinoidea > Camarodonta > Strongylocentrotidae > Strongylocentrotus > Strongylocentrotus droebachiensis. Next base: position 185,171 of record JAVYIG010000096.1, read on the forward strand.
TTGTATGGGGTCATGAATTTGGTTCAAATAAAAATATTGGAAGCATATGCGATCCTACAATGTTCAGTGATCGTTGTCGCAGTCCAAATCGAGTCTAAAGTTATGAAATTGTAAATAATAAAGAATTTATGTTGTATGGCTCCCTCTCAAGGTCAAGATATTAATAAAGCTATAAAACAATGTTTCTTGACTAAAATCGACCGTTTAGCTATTCCCATTCGAAAATAATATATTGCAACTACATATTCTGAGATTTTCATGGTCGCAGCTACCATTGTACGGCCGTACGCGCTATTTGAAATTCATCAAAATTTACCGGGAGCACCGGTAAATCTTTATATTCAACTTTTCTCGAAAACAGAAGTGTTTTAGGGGCTAAATTTTGCAGTGCTTTTATTACATCCACAGGGGCACCCAAATATATCAAAATGGTAAAGAATCACTATTCACCCATTTTTCCAAATTTCCAAAACTTTGTATTACCTTTAAAAAAATACATTTCAGACGAAATATTTTGGCCGAAAATTTGTTTGATGTATAAAACCCACTCTGAACATAATATGTGAATATCCAAAAAACGGCCTAAAAACCCTCCATCCGGGAGGCGGAGGGTGATGATAAAAAAAAGAAGAAAACAAAATTAGTGTCACACTCTTCTTCAGTGGCCAGATGTGACAGATGTTTAAAAATTAAATCCGTTTCTGATGCAGACACACATAAGGTGGTCTGCATCTGGTCAGACGGATTTCAAACTAACCTGTTTCTTGAATAATGCGTCAAAACTGCGCAGCTAGTGATGCTGTGCGTATGTAGCAGCGACGCGTTGTCTTGTTCGATTAAGTAGATATAGGGTGTGTCCACTCTCGCTCATCCTTCCTGAGCCATTGATGATATGATGCCTTTAATGCGCATGAGCAAGAAAGTGACACTATCTTGTTTCTCAGCCTTGCGCCCACACCAATTTGACCGAGAGCACGGAGGAGTGTGTTGTTGGAGAAACCACGAAAATCTATTTCTATGGCCCAAAGTTCAATTCTCCAACCGTTATGTGCAGCCTCTAGGAGCAGCTCTTCGTATATTTGCTCTTCCTCTCGTGAGCTCGCTGCATATTTGCCTCATGAGGTACCGTCAGCTCCAAAAGAATTGCCCTCATTGAAGTGGGGGACCAAATTACGACATCAGGCCGCAGGTTTGTCACGACAATGGCTGGAGGAAAAATCAACTTCTCCCCTAAGTCGATTCGAATGTTCCAATAGCTAGCTTCATCAAGGCAAGTCCTCTGCCTTCCTGTAGACCTTCTGCCTGAAACGTTTTTTAGCCTCTCCTTCCCTGACGAAAGGGATAAAGGATGCTTTTGTCTGGGTCGGCGTTGTGTTCTGTTAACCTCGTCTTCAAAGCATCCCGATGATACCCAGTACACAGTTTTGACGCCATGTGTACCGGCTTTGTTGGAGACCTATCGGGCAGCCAGCAAGAATATGAGTAGTCGTTGCTCTCTGTTGACAAAGCTTGCAAGAATCGTCTTCACTTAATCCCCACCGCTTCAGGTTTGCAGCTGATGCTACAGTGTCGTATGTCGAACTAATCATGAATTGCAGCAATTTAGGGCTGGTATCAAACAGATTCCTGCAGAACAGCTTCTGTTGATGCACTCCTTCCCATGACGACCAAGCTCCTTGAACTGGCAGCTTTTTACAAAATTCTAATTATCATGGTCCTTGACGACAAGTTCGCTAATTTCTGTTCAGACTTCACGGTGAGTGAGCTTCCTCACAGGTTTACGGAATTGACCAGCCCCCAACCCTCGTCGTCCAACCTGACCTCTCACAATGTCCTCCATCCACAAAATGTCCTCCGCTCTAGATATCACCTTCTAAGTATCCCACTTGTGGCCATGACGAGACTGTGACCTGATAATTGTGACAACATTGTATTTGCTTGTATTTGCTGTGTCGCAACTTGAGTGCCGCATTCACCACGGTCTTCTCCATTGTAGTCCTGAGTCCTTCCAACTGAAGACGCAACTTTGTCTGATGGCAGTAGAGTGCAATATTTGTTAAGTTCTTGCATGCTCCCAGTCAGCGACGTAGCTTCTTTGAGACGAGAGTTTCCATGTTCTCAACCTGTGAGACTGGTACATCATATATCATAAGTTCCCACTGCATTCTTGATATTGCATTAGGTATTTATATGTCCAGCACTTCATGAGGCCAGTCAAAACACACATGTCAATAGTATGTAGCCATCTCCCAGGCGAATCCGTCATGTCCTGACGAGCAACAGTGTCTTTAAGGTCCCCATCAATCAGAGGTCCTAGAAACTTCACCGGCTTATTATTTACTCCGGGTATCGTCTGGCCGTCGACGGCGAATGGCTCGATATGCTTTACTTTGCCTCCATGCACTACTAAGGAACGCGACTTCACTGGCTTAATCCTCATCTTGCTCCAATCCATGAACTCATTCACCTTTGAAAGTATAGAACCAGCACTTTCAACCAAAGCAGTAACGATAGTTATATCATCCATATACTCCTTCATCACAGGAACATTGAATTATCTTTTCTTCAGATGATATCGCTTAACGGGCGTCGACTTTAACAAAAATACATTTCAGAAGAAATATTTTGGCCGAAAATGTTTTTGATGTATATCGGATGTATAAAACCCACTCTGAACATAAAACAATACAACATGATATAAATCAAGACCCACAGAAGACCATAGGGGCCCTGAAGTTGGTCTAAATGCTCATTTATTCCATATTGGGCCACAACGAATAGCTTTAGGGCTCCCGGATCCCCACTGGTGCCACTGAAATTATGTAATATCGGTTGAATCAAGGAGGTGAAAGAAAGGACTCGAAACTCTTGTAATTTATTCAAACGCATTTGTGAGTTCTAAAGCATAACAATAGAACCGTTGCAATGCCATCGTGTAGCCATCGTATTATAGTACGATGACATCCAGATGGGACTACGGTGTCGGCGAAGACAGCCGAATTTAAGTAGCTAAAGCATTTCCCATGTGTCATGGTAACTTGGAAATATGTTGCAATAAGCTATATTTCTCGTATTTATACTGATTTGTTTTTCAGATTCAATATATCATGTTATACAATGTTTTTATATAACATTATGTATTTTTCATTTTGTTTGTAAACTTTTGTAATTCGGCAAAACGCCGCGATGAATTTTTTTTTTAAATAAACCATTTTGAATGAATGAATAAATGAATATAAAAAAGCCAGCGTCATAGCCAGAGGCTTTATCAAGTACCTAAAAAGTGCCCTTTCTTACGTTGGAAAAGTGCCCCTATAATTTCGTAAGAAGTGCCATATTTACAGAGCAAAAGGGCCCATTGTACCTCAAAAAGTGCCCATTTCCCTTTTAATAACTACCCACTTTAACTCCCATAAGCACACCTTTTATTTTCACGTGTGCCCCTTTTCCAAGCTAATAAGTGCCCCTTTTCCGTATGATAAGTTTTCCCATTAGAACAAAAGAGCTCCTTCCCCTTCTCATAAATGCCCCCTTTTCACCTATTAAAAGTGTCCCTTTTCATTCTCATAAGTTCCTCTTTTCATATTTAGTCAGTGCCTCTTTTCAGGGGCGATAAATGCCTCTTTAAACCTCTGACAAATTCCTTTTTAACAATGATACATGCCCCTTTTCCTTTCTAATAAGGGACCTATCCCCTTTTCATTAATTCCCATTTTCAACTCTATCAAAATCTGATGGATGCCCCAATTCCGTCGACAAATTCCCATTTACCATTCTCATAAGTGCCTTTTTACTAAGTGTTTTATCCTTTTCGATTAGTGTCCCCTTTTCTTCTCTTTTTAAACGTGGCCCTAATTTAAAGTGAATATTAGGGCGATTTCTCCCAAAGCTCGCTCGCTACAATCACTCGCATTGATTTCATAGATGATATAATTATGTTACTTATCAAAGGTCTTTACAATATTCCGTTATGTGAATGTGAGTATAACCCCATCAGTATTGGATTTAATTCTCTTTATAAGATGTAATTTTTTGCACTGCCACCTCACAAATCTTAACATTTTTCCTCGCTCGCATATGAATATTCAGACCATCATACCCAACTGCAAAGTATGATGCTTAAACAATATTTTGTATGAAGTACAAAGAGAAATAAATATTGAGAGCATCCCTGTTAATGTAACCACAACATATATGGGTACATACCAATGTCTAACAATCTGTATATTTTCGATTTGAGATTTCCCTTTGTAGGTGCCTTTTTTTCCCCCAGAAAGTGCCCTTTTTTGTTGGTCCCGTCCCCAAATTTGGAAGTCGCTCCGACGCACCTGCTCTGAGCATCATTAATTTCCGATCAGCAATTGAATTTCCCACCGTCGGTCGAAGGTTTTATACCATCGGGAGGTCACGTGACGCCTTCGTGACCTAGTTGGAACGCATCGTACTCTCAATACGACGTCGTGTAGCCATTGTGTGGCCTTCGTGTGGCCTGCAGGTACACTTCTTATTACAAATCCACATCTTCGTGTTGCCTTCGTAAGTAGTTCGGGTGCCATCGTGTGACCTTCTGTAGGCATCGTACTTGCTTCGGCTGTTGGTTGGCTGTAAACCAAGTTCGGGGCCATCTTCGTGCGAAGTTCAAATTTCCTTCATCGTGTGTCCATCTTGATTAGTCAACTTCGGGACAGTGTGACGCGGGCATAAAATAAAAATTAGATCCTGACAAAAACTCAATATTTTAGGATAATGCGCTAATTTGTGCATGTTTTAATGTCCCATTATGTAATCCATGATTTACAATCTACGATAACTTTAAGTTTGCTAATGCGTGTTTTCGCGTTTTTTTGGGTATTTTTGCAGTTGGTAAAAGGATGAAATTAGACAAGTTTGTGTTCACTTGTTCTACTCTTTACACATTCAACAATGGTTGAGAAATCATTGAAAGGGATAGCGAACAGTTGCTGTGATATCATGTTCTGATGTAGGAATTCTAAACACCTGAAATGTCACGCGCTCTTTTATCTCACCACCTGGTCAACAGTTGCAAATTAACGGATGTTTCTTTCCAGGGGGACCTAGTGACGAGTTATTCCATTAACTTATTAATAATGATTAAACTGCAATACTTGAACATCCAGTGTGCATACATTAATTGTTGCTATGTCGGGAAAGCCGCGGGCAAGCTTTCAGGTTGTCATGAGCAACCTTTGTTAAAAAAATATGCATAATATTTGAATATGTTAGTGAACTGGTCTATTGTATCTGTTTCGTCCATTCTTCTCTTTTTTCTCACCCTTTCTTAAAGATAAACTTGAGTTCTGGTAAATATAGAAAATAAATTGTGTCAGAAATCATCAAAACTTGCCCTGAATGTTCAAGATTACAAATAAATGACACGTGCCGAACAATTTCGGTAGACAATGTAGTGGCTGAGTAATGAGCATAGAAAGATAAGTAAATCTGGGTAGGTCACTATGTGCAAATGGGAGTTGTAAATTTTATCGAAGATGATGCCCAGTATTATAAGTTTTTTTGCGTTTGTTTTTATTTCACTGGTTCAAACAACCAATCTACTGCAGGATAAACAATCCAGAATAAATCATAGCAATTTCCTCTCATAATACGATTCCCATGCCAGAGCTCAAGATTAGCGTTAAACGCTCCGCTTTGTCTGTACATTCCGTAACAAATACTAATATTTTATTCTCTTCCATTCCATTCTCTCTTCCACAGCTAACAATTTAAAACTATATTTAAAAGGTTACTCGCATATTGCTGTACAGAAGGAGATTTGATGCAAATACGCCGGCTAACTCATTAGTGTTTTATTAAAATCTAAATAAAATGAAGCCTCTCCATGATATTTCAGAAATGTATTACAACATATACGTTCATGGATTAACTTCAGCTTTATGCGAAAGTGCAAGGAAAAACCCACTCTAAATCATTGCAGTACATTATACATGTATTTGTAAGAAAGGATATTCCAAAGCATTCCAAAACTGTTTCGCCAATATGTCATTTCCGTAATGTAACCACGTTTATACTTAAGTGCCTCAATACAATTTATTTCCTTCTCCCGTTACGAATGGTTGTATTGCAATAGTCAGAATGCAATTTGCATATTCCTAGTTAGGGCAATCCATGTTTGTCCTATGTGACGCAGCAAAACTTAATACATACAATCTGAATTATGCCTATTGATATACATCTATTCGTAACAAGTGGAATGAATAGTTTGCACCGAGACGCTTCACAAATACATATTCATACATTTGATTGCATTTAAAGAAATGGCATATACACCACTTTTGCAACTAAGCAGGCCTCTTGAATAGTAATTACCTTAAAGTAAATGAAGTGAATAATATATCTCTTCCTCAGTATACCTTTAACGAAATAAACAAACAGATAAACCACTCTACCCATACAAAATAACAGTCTAAATAAATCTCTTCAGTTTAATGTGGATTACCTATCTGTGATCATCATGATCACACAAATATCATTTGGGGGAAAACCATGTTTATAGAATTACTTGGATAAGAGCACGGATCTTTTTCCGGCTCACGATTGAAGATGTAAATCTAAAGATATTGAATTTCTCTCTAATGTACGTAGTATGTACACAGTCACCCATTTACTACGCTAGTAACAGTAAACTGCTAAGTAACATTAATTGAAAGCTCTTGAAAGAAACAAGCACTTAGTTGCATCGCTTTGATTTTGAGATTAAATACAAAAGGTACATTCGTACATCGTATAACAACAATTCCAGTATTAATCAGATACTTCACAAATCTTAGTTTGAACTTTTGTTAGCATCTTTGTATCTGATATCCCAATTTCCTTTCTAATAATCAATTTGAAGCATCTACAAATGAAGCCTCTTTTTTTCTAAACGCTACACTTATGTAAAATCCGATAGGACTTATTACAAAACTGACGAGTAAAAACATTTATGAACTTTGCCTTTTTAATACAAAAGAGTGCCACACTGTGCGACGACATGATACATGGATGACTAGGTTTAAAAACGTCCAGCATTCCAATGATTGTATCAATACAACAAGGCCTAGAGCTGACAAAAGATATGGGCTAGGATTTGTGAAGGACATATTTTCGCTTTTATAAAGACAGAGATTGACAACAAGATGTTGCGCCACTACTATAATCAAGAATAGATCATAATTTTTATAATACGCAATGATTTTATCTTCTTTTGTAGTAAATCAAACATCCCTACAATAGGGAACATAAACACGACGCATCCGCCCTTTGTTAACCGGCAATCATGATTCAATATCCAGTAAAGTTCAATTCAAGCGCGGAGATTTTGCCTAACTTAATCTGTGCCGTCTTATTTTTTTAAAATAATTATTTAAATAAGATTTTTAAAGAGAATTTTAATTGTGTGATTTAAAAAGAGTAGAAGGAAAATCTTATATTCATCACTGAATAACTTCCAATAAATTTGAATCAACTACTGCACTCTGAACAAGACGGAGCTCATGAAGTAATTGTGACGTCAAAATGGTCATTTATGGGATGGCACGACCATTCTTGATCATCTGTACTTCACGTCCGAGCTGACATGTAGTGCATAATCCGCACCAGGTCACGGCCATACAGTCAGTCATCAGGTTGCCCTGGAGGGGGGAATGTATCACGAGAACACGTTTAACACATTTGATACCGAGTTCTTTTATTGTCATAGGATTAATACAGGGACCACCCGATTCCAATATGCATTGGGTCGATTGTAATTAAATTCGTTTAAGCCTTCTTTGTTTTAAACCCAAACTGAAAGCATAAACAAGAATATCATAAACGAATACGCACATAAATCAAACATCAGATAAACATCGATTGAAGAATGCCAATCTCCAGCGAAGGTAATATGAGTTTCATTTCGCCGTTCTATATATTATGTGCTCCAAACATTACTTCCATAGATAGGGAATGCCAGATTGTAAACGCACTCTTTATTAACAGTCACATTATGACACATATAGAGGTTAACCATAATTGAGATATTAAAAAAATAGAAGACAATGACTCTAGTCAGTTTGTAGAAGACTTATGAGTATTTATAAAAAAACAATTGTAATAAACTTGCTCCGATAAAGCGATTTTGGGTTAAATATAGATATAGTCTATGGATGAATAATGATATTCTTGATTTTATGTATCAACGGGACTACTTAAAGGACCAGTTTGATGCTAATGAATAATTTAAAGATGATTATTGTGAGGTAAGAAACTCAGTTAATAATGTGATTTGTGAAGTTAAAAGAAATTACTTTGCTCATGTTGAAACAAAGAATAAAAAGGATTAGAAAAGAAACTATGGAGAAAAAAAATATGGCTACTGGAAATATTATAAAAAATAACTCAGTTCATAATGAATTATCTCCGGAAATGTATTTAACACACAGTCGAGCCTAAATCCCCTACATGGAAAAATCCTAAATGCGTTTTTTGAATTTAAAATAGGAACTGCCAAGGGGGCAGAGCCACAGGAAGTCAATGGTTTTAGGCATTTAATTACGGTCAGATGAGCATATCTTGATACCTTTGATATCTTTCCCCTTTTATTTCCTTTTTTTTTTTTTTTCCTTCTTTTTTTTTTCCTTCTTTTTTTTGCTAGGGAGGGGGGGGGGGGGGGCCCTGGATCAACCACTGTTGTAATCACAAAACAGCTCCCATTCTCTTTAAGGAAAAAACACCATTCGTCTTTTCTGTGAGCTATACAATTTGCCGCTTTTTAAAGAAAAAGCGAAGCACACAGAAGTCACGTGACCAATGACCTAATCCATTCTCTGCTAGGGGCGGGGCTTAGTGAATAGCCTTTTTGAGCGTGGGACCTCGTTTACGGGTTCGCAAGTATAGAAGACCTGACCGACAGAAAAAAGAAACTTTTATAAATACTACTTTTTGAACCTTTTTCCGCCAGAGTTTTTACCCAAGTTTTTTTAAATTTGAACATCCGCAAAATTTAAATACAACGAATATTATCACATTTTTCCTGTTTTCACAATTTTCCTGAGTTGTAGCCCAGCGACTTCTTTCTCATTTTATCTTGACGTGTCACATCTACTTTTTCTCAAGGCACGCCGTCTGTAATTTACAAGTCTACACACTAGAGTATCCACAAAAAGCTACCCGAATACGAACGTCGGATTCGCATGCGCGCGCGGTTAAACCGGGCTAGAATGCTTCCCAAGGGAGTGGAGAGTGTATGCTGTATTAAGGTGCAGGATCGTACCGGGTAAAGCACTGTGGTCGAATAGGCTGTATAACTGGAAAAGGGCTTTAAGAGAAGCAGTTTACAGGAAAGAAGCTAACTTACGTTGATGTTGTGGCGTGAACGTACGACTGCACGCATAGAAAGCGTAGCAAGTGGGATACACATAGGCACACAACAGGACTCATTCATGTCAACTGCCAGCATACAAGGATAACAGGGCACGAAAAGCGTACACAGACCTGGATAAAGCATAATCATACATAAAAGTCATTTAGAAGGTAGTCAAAAGGATAAAAATGAGAGCAGCTTTTATAATAGACTCAAGTTTAATTGTTACATAACAATCTGAATGCAAGAATGTTTTATATAAATCATTCATGTTGTACTTCAACAAACTAAATTTAGTTCATGTTTTTCATTCTTTAATATGAATTACAATTTGATGTAATAAGAACTCATATTGCATTGGCTTTTGAGGTGAATTTGTCGAATCATCATAGTATTCGTAGCTGTATATCATCTGAATTTCATCGAACTTTTGTCATGTGCAGCCTCTCTCCATAGGCTTCGGAAGTGAGGAGTAAAGGAGTATAGATGGGTTGAATTTTTTTTCTTCAATTGTTGCTGAAATGGTATGATTTTCTTGTATTTTTGGTATGCGTTTGTTGGACAATTACAAATTCCCCAATTTACAGTCGGGCGAAAAAATATGCTTATTAAGAAACCTTCATGTCAGGGCCTGCAGAACGTTGGGCTCGGGGCTCGTGCCGATTTTGAAAAAGTATGTTAAAGAGAAAAAGGAAAGAAAGAGAGAGAGAGAGAGGTAAAATGAGTGACCCGCCAATGTCACAAAGGAAGTATCAAAATATGCTAATCTGGCCGTAATTAAATGCCTAAAAGCTATGAGTTTACGATGGCTCTGCCCCCTGGACTTCACCAAGGGCCCTAAGGCGGGCCCCTGGATGCTCGTCTGACCGTAATAATACCTAAAATCCCTGAGTTTCCGGGGGCTCTGCCCCCTGGACCCTACCAAGGGCTCTAAAGAAGGCCACTGGATGAAATCTGACCGTAATTAAATTCCTAAAACCCCTGAGCTTCCGGGGGCTCCGCCCCCTTGACCCCCGCCATTTAGTGACCCGCCAGTGTCACAAATAAGGTATCTAAATATGCTTATACGACCGTAATTTAATGCCTAAAAACCCTGAGCTTTTGGGGGCAAAACCCCTGGACTCTACACCAATTTACGCTCGCTACACTCTACCTGATTATTAATACACCACTTTGAAAAACGTTCCGCGGGGCCTGCATGTAATAAAGTTGTGGTGATGTAGATTTATCTTCGACCCCCCCCCCCCAAAAAAAAAGAGATTTTGCTCATTCAATACGCCAATGCCCATGGAAGGTGAGCCCCCTGGAGCTCCCCTCCCCTTGTCCCCAAAACAGTATGGAAACAAGAAAGAAGAATAGTCGATTAATGGTCTACATGAAGACTATTTTTGTAATTATTTTTTGTCACAGTATGTTCGGACTTGCCTCACTTCTCGCTACACTTTTTTCTCCAGTTAAGTTCAGTTAGTTTTATTATCATATCGCAGCCTTAGCTGAATTGCATGAAAATTTACAATCAAATTGAAGAAACATCACATTTCATTTCAAAATTACATATTTTATAATATAATGCATTTATATAACACAGGTATATACAAAATAGATAATTTACATGTAATATAATCAATATTAGTTGATCTAAGAAACATAAGTTTTTACAGTATTACACCTAGGCCCAATTTCATAAAGAGTCGTGATTTATCCAAATCGATCCCCAGTCCTCTAATCAATCGCAATGAATTGCAGTCTCCTATCTATTATATATCTCTTATGTACATGGTTGCAATTAATCGCAACTGTCTCTCTCAGAACGTTTTCAAGAGACAATACCAAAAAAAAGAGGCTTTTACAATCCTATTCACATTGAGTCACCTGTTGTTTGTTGTTTATTTCAATGTTAATTGTTATATCCCTGGTTTGTATGGTTTTTTAAAATTATTATTCTGCTTAGGTCTTATTTCATCCTATGTACTAACTTTACTTCTCATCTTGCCTTTCTATCCCTCAATTTTCCTTCCTCTCCCCCTCTCTCTCTCTCTCTCTGTCTGTCGCTTTTCTATGGCCCATCCGTTTATATATTATCTCTCTTTTGTTGTTGTACATGCAACAATATTCAGTGCAATTTATACATCAAAAAGGGGTCGAATTTACAAGATCTTTAAATAGATCTTATGCCAAATCATTTTTTGTTAATTGTGCTTTCAACTACTGATTTTCCTATGTCCATCTTTTTATATTTGTCATATGCGTTCATACGCAATTCAATGTATCTGTTTTTATATATTGAGTGAATAAATGAATTGAAATGAATTGAATCGTAAGACGGGGCTCTGGATTGTACTGTCGATTTAAGCTTACGCCATTTGGCTTACATATCGTCATATCATCACAGCATGCGCATACATCTGTCGTCCATTCACGAGGTGGGCCGCGGGGCAGCATGGGAGTCCCAATCAGTTGATTCACCTACGTAACAATGAATTCATTTGAATTTGAATTGAATTTTATTTCCACAAATCATGACATGCAAATGTACAAAATGATACAATCTAATGAAGTGAAGGGATAAAAAATGTATCAATACTCATCTACCTTATCCCCTTGAATAATATCGAAGCAATACGGTACATAAAGTAAATAAATTACAAATTGAAAAGGAAATGAAGTTAAAAATAACAAGACTCTTACAAATTATAATACACATGCAATTCTACCCATATATACACACACACACACGCACACGCGCGCACACACACACACGCTCACACACACACGCACACACACACGCACACACACACGCACCTACTAACACACACGAAATGCCTGACTCGTATTCTTTACTTGAATGAATTACTCAATAAAAGTGACTTACATCTCGTTATAAAGGAGATTTAAGATATAATTGATGACCAAGGTTATTCATGTGTAATTGTTTACTCTGAAATGCACGGTGGATAACTCCATATAATGACATAGTTATGCAATGCACCAGTGCTTAAAAGAAGTACACAACTTTGGGCAAAAAGAGACCAGCGTTAGTAAATGTAAGCATTACGAAGGATCGTTAAATGATATAAAAGTTTGATGATGATGACAATAATAACATAAATAATAAAAATGATAACAATAACAATGATGATCATGATAATGATAACGATGATGATATTTATGACAATAGTAATAATCATTAATAAATTACTAAATAAATATATGGGAAGGAAGCATCCATATATTTGAATACATTTACTTGATAACGACTTCATAATCGTACAGTATGTCACGTAATCAAGAAAATGGCGATGCCTAGTCTCTCATACACTTTCGTAAGGAATCTTTTAGATTGATGGGCAAGAATATTATACGTTTCTCAGAATAACTAAATTTATTTCTTGGGGTGTGGTTTCCTAATAGAAGGAGAACATTAGAGGAATAGGTCAGTGAAAGTTTGAGCAAAGTCCGATTACAAACAAAGGTTTTAAGTTGCGATCAATCGAACACAAATTGGCAACTCTGTGACGTATCTTTCGAGCACCCCTCCAATTTGCTTTGCACTAAACATTCAGAATTTTTTATTTTTTAGCCCTGAAGAAATTTCCAATCATACATGCACCATAGATATAATTGTTCAATTTGAATATTACCCCCTTTTTTTAAAACAAATTTATTCCGTCATCATAACTAAAACACTGAGAGTGAATGAAATTATCTGTAAAGAAAACATTGGAGAGGATGGGCTTTCCCTTTAAGGAGAAAGGATAATGGCTGAAGACCTACTTGAATGATTGTCTGATGCGCGAAGCCAGTAGGCTGGACAGTTACAGGTGGGTTGTTTGGATTAGTCTGCATTTTGATCTGTCATTTTTTTGTAAGATAAATTATAAGAAAGATAAACACGTAAAAACATACAAACAAATGAAAAAAAACAGAAGGTCCTTCAATATCATAGAATTGTGGTATACAGGTATATGCTTCTGCCTCTCATCCGAGATGTCTAGGGTTTGTTCATTGATAGGTGCTAACATTCTTTTTCCCTCTTGACCAAGGTGTATTATAAGGTTACCAAATTAAAGTTAACATGGTATTAACAAATAAAAGCATACACACAAACAAGACATGTCACAATTTTTATTATTATCATTATTAGGTGATTTGCCGTAAAGCATGGCAGATCAAAGGTGACATGTCAGATTTGTATAATTTGCATGTTTAATATGCCTAAGGAAGGTGAATTTTGGTCACAACATGAATCTACATGACATTGTTCTTTGATCAGTATCTCGGTATTTTGCTCTACATTCTCTCAATTGTTGGTATGTTATAGCTGGGACTATGGGCTATTGGAAATGTTTCTTTTATCAGATATCGGGATCATGTCGAAATGTTCAACTTTCCACTTAGTATTGAATTATTTCATTACCATAGGCTTAATACAAGGACCACCTGGTTCCAATACAGGCAATGGATTAATTTTTAAAACTTTAAAGTAAAGCAGGATATTTTCTGATAATTACTGATACGTTCCTGAGATATAGGCATTTATTGATAACGATTTGAGCCTATTCATCTAAAGTACGTCGCATCAATATTTGCTGCTCATCCCACATCCGGGTCCTACAAAGAGCATAACCCCATCATTGCTAGGTTGAATTTGATACAGCTAGGTTAAAAGAGACAAATGTTTAAGGCAATACACATTGTTCAAGGATGTAAGCACCACGCAAGGATCAAACCCGGGACCTATCGTACAAGAGGGCCTCTATTTTCATCATTACAATGCTTCTGATGCATGATTATCATGAATCAATTAATATTTCCCAAGTTGTAAAACAAATGGAAACATGTAGCTTTATGATGAAATTCTAATTCTCTTTGCTTGCATGTGTCTACGGTATGTTGATGTATACAAACCAAGAACATGACTTTGTTTTCAATTTGTAACTCCACCACTTTTTTATATGAAAGTCAACAGTAGATTTAGAATTCCGAAACACACGATCCATAAAGTTGAATAGTTTTAGAAGAAATTCTGTACTGTTTTCTTTCAACTTACCGCGGGTCTCTGTTCCTTTGCAGTATCTGGCTGCTTTTTCAGAAATCTGTTTACGGCTTTAAAATCTAAAGAAAGTGTGACAAGTAAAATGATATTTTTACAATATCACTTTTATATTAATGATGATAGTGTCTCCTTTTCTAACCGCATGCAAGTTTGAGTTGGATTAGTCTGTAATAAAAATCGTATTCAATTTAGGCATATTCGAAATACAACTGAGGAGCTTAGAGCACAATATTCTTCGCACAGCGCAGGCGACTTTCTGCAAGACCAGGTTAATTTTTAATCATTTCAAGATACGAAAACCTTACACTATACACCACCTGATATGTCATGTAGGCCTATGTGCTAAATAATTAAACATTTTCCACCGATTTAAATTCTCTTTTATAATGCAATCGCATAACCGGAAGGCTACCTAATTTTTTAACATTTTGTTACAAAGTCTTTCTTTTTCTTTCACCAGTAAAGCTAAAGGAGTTCAAGAATCAAGTTTATTTGTCCATATGCAATAATACAGAATTTGTTTTCCCATTGGAGATACCCAAAAAATAAACATAGACATAAATATGATATTGTATGAGTCAGAAGGGTGTCCAAGGGCAAACTGAACTTTTGTGATAAGTAAATTTTAATGAAAGCAGAATATCAGATGCACAGGAAGGCGAAAGTGTGAATTAAGTCCGACAAAGAATACGAAAATGATGAATGTTTTAAATATGCGAATCTCAAATGAGCAATTCTGTCAAGGCTTTTTTTAAAACACAAGTTAATACAACCCCTGTGTAAGAAGTGAACCATCGAACTGTTGTGTAAAGCAGTTGCACAACGAATTTGCAGTGTAGACCACTAGGCGCGTACGCAGGGGGGGGGGGGGGGGGGGGGTTAAATCCCCCCACCTTGAGTTTTTGTTATGTGTACGTTTTTTTGGAAAACCCCCCCCTTTTGATTTTTGTTTTGATTTTTTTTATAAAATCCAAAAAAAAACAAAAAACAATTATACCAATGGCTGACCTAAAAAACGTGACCTTACCCCCCCCCCAACGGGCCAAAATGTCAAATTTTCAAATTTCGAGACCAAAAAAAAAAAAAAGTGCCCTCCCCCCCCACCCCCCGCTTATTCAGCGGTTGGCTGAGTCGTTGCGAAATTTTGGAGCCGATTTTAACCCCCCCCCCCTTGAAAAAATCCTGCGTACGCCACTGTAGACCACAATGTAAATGAGTATTCTAAACTTGCTTTGTGAAGTACTGCAAGGGAAAATATTTGTTATTCCTTTATATTTTACGTTCATTTAGCTTTCCATTGATATTGAAATGTATTTTCAACGTGTATGGTATTCAAGTCAATGCTGAACAAGCATGCGTCTCAGCAGACAGTTCATTTCAAGAACATTTGCTGAGTCATATTATGAATGCATTTATACAACACGATATCGACTACTCTCGAAAAATCAACCTGGTGAAACGTTCGAACACGGCAATGACGAAGTACGTAATAAATACGAATTCTATGGGAAATAAAATAGGGTATTCAATCTTTGCCCTTGAGTTGATTTTTTGAAAATTGTTGCCATCATGTTATTCATATAGCAAACTGATATAAATACAAAACAGTATCCCCCCCCCCCATCAAAAAGAAACAGAGAGAGAGAGAGAGAGAGCGCGAGAAAGGGAGATCGACAGCTAGAGCGCGTAATAGAAAGAAAGAAAAAATGAGCAAGATAGTTGAATATAAAGTTAGGGGGGGGGGGGAAGGAAGAATTGTAGAACGTGAGACTCTGTCCAAGAAAAGAAAATACGAGAGTAAATCACAGAGAGAGAAAGAGAGAGAACGATAGAAGGATAGGGAAATATAGCGACATGGGCAGAATTGATTCAAATAGAAATATGTCACGAGCATATGTTTATTCAATGCAGATACGCTAACGACACAATAGTTTCCAGTCGTGGGATTTTCTTTATTGCATTTTTCCCCTTTATCACGAATTCTTCATGATGTTGGCTTTTAATGCTTCTGCAGGTCATCTTTACAAATATGTCGCTCCGCGCCCGGTTTTGTACGTGCAGTTATTGAAAGGAGGAAGCGTAAAGCCGTTCTTTGCAGTAGGTCACAAATATTTGGTAACGTTTGCCTCCCCATTTCTCATATAGACGCATTCAGGTTTGGTTAACGTGGTGAATTGCCGTTTGATCTACACCTAGCCCCAGGCGCGGATCTACGGGGGGGGGTTTAGTGGGTATAAACCCCCCCCCCCCTTGGGCGGCCCAAAAAAAAGAAAAAAAAAAAGGAAAAAAAAAAGAAAAAAAGAAAGAAAAAAAAACGCACGCTGGAGAGAAACCCTTTCAAGTGCAAATATTGTGAGAAGATATTCAACTCATCTGGTAACTTAACCAAACACATGATAACTCTGGATATAACTGTGTATTAAACTGTTACTTGATTTAAAAAGACGTTATCATGCACTGCTTTTTATGGTCTCCATCGTGTTAATAGATGCCAGGAAAACATCACTTACGGGGTTCAAATAAACACCCCAAAAAAAATCGGGTCGCCGCTTCGCGGCTCGTGGACGATGCTCCGCATCGTCATTATTTTGGTCAACCCCCCCCCTTAGCAAAAAGCTAGATCCGCCCCTGAGCCCGTCTAATATCCATGTGGTCTTGCCTCTGACATTTTTACCTGGCACGTTACGAGTATTTAAGCGAATTATTTATGAAGCTGGCGTAACAGTTTCGATGGTAATTAAGCTAGCGTGTATTCAGCTACTTCTGACTCGGATTGCCAATAATGAAATAGAATTGATACCAACGGAGTGATTAATGAGGTTTATTGAAATGTGAAAAATAGGTAAATTTTCCCTCTACAGATTTCTGAAAACCTTAAGAAAATGAGAAAGTACTCTTTAAGCCCTCACCAGGGTGAGGAATACATTAAATGCGATTTTGATACCCTTTCCAGAACCAAATCACAAATTAAAATGACGGCGATAAAACACATGCAATAGTTTGACGTAACGGTACTAAGTAGCCTACATCACACATCCAGGACAATGTTGGGGTGCCCATTCAATTTTTAGATATGGGTTTATTAAACGTTGTTTGTACATTTACCGCCAGTGGAGATATTTCCTCTATTTTTGGCACTTAAAGGGTCGGGTGAAATCCAAATATAAGTTGATTCCTGTTGATGTCTAGGGATGCATACAACTCATATGTTGTTATTGAAACATCTTAATATATTTCATAGATTTTAAAATATGTATACAAATAATATTCTCAGACCTGCTAAGCTCCACCAAAATGTAATTCTCCAGATCTCATTCATCTTGTGACATCATTTTTCAATCATAAGTGAGCTAACAAGAGACATTGGTACATGTATATAACTTTC
Organism: Strongylocentrotus droebachiensis; assembly: GCA_035222895.1. Classification (NCBI taxonomy): domain Eukaryota; kingdom Metazoa; phylum Echinodermata; class Echinoidea; order Camarodonta; family Strongylocentrotidae; genus Strongylocentrotus; species Strongylocentrotus droebachiensis. Next base: position 202,970 of record JAVYIG010000096.1, read on the forward strand.
CCCAGCTCAGCGCATGCTCACAACATAATTGCATTCTTTCATACAATAAACTCCACATTACATTTCTTTGCCTAGTGATGCTACAGCACGTCTGACATATCAACTCGTATGTTGGTAGTGTATCATCTATTGTAATCAGGTGATCAGCTCTGGTGAAGCTACATACCACTGTCTCTTGTTAGCTCACTAATGATTGACAGATGATGTCACAAGATGAGTGAGATCTGGAGCATAATTGTAGGGGGAGCCTAGCAAGTCTGGACAAATTTATATATTTAGACGTTTGAATACCAAAAATGAGTTGTATGCAGCCCTACACATCAACATGAGTAAACCTATATTTGGATTTCACTCAGCCTTTAAATAAGATACACCGAATAAATAATACTTTCTACAAATGTTTGTTTGATTTGTATGTTATTTTCGTCACATTTGAGCATAAAAATCGGAACAATAATCACATATTTTGAGGGCATGTTAGCGTGTGCGTGTCTGATCTGGATATGCGAAGGACATTCTGCATGCTGGCCTAACGACTCTTCTAGAGACAAATAGGCGAAAAATTTACATACATTTTCCACATATTCAGTACGAAAATGCATAATTAAGCCGATTGATTTATGATTTTTTTATAAAATAAGTCGTAGTACCAGATAAATGGGGAAAGGGGAATTCGAGAGGAGACCGAGATCAGTTTGGTTCGCGATTCGCAAGCCAGCTTTAGTACATGCGCTGCAGGCAAATTATATAGTAACGTTCGTAAGCGTACCCTTTACTGCCTTGGTCCCGGCTTTGGCAACATCTGCAACATCTTCTAGTGTTTCTTCTAAGTCAAGATCTCCCAAATCTCCAATGTCGTTGTCGTCGTCCTCCCCCAAACTCAAACCCAATATGTTTAGGGCCATATCGATATTTCCAGGGGATTTTGATGAAGGTAAAATACGTCTGCTATAAAGGGGTACGGGACTCAATGTAATAACAATAATAACTAGACTTGAAATCATCACTTAGACGAATTAGGGGATACGTACACGAAGAGGGCTCACTTTCGTGGGACATTAAACATTCTGGCGCGATCATTTTATAAATAGCTCGTCATCACAACCGCATGTAAGAACCGAAGTTTGATTTGGACTCGTCTTTAACCGAAAATTTCGTCAAGATCCCGTCATAAAAAAAAAAGCTTTTATGTTAGAGCATATTCTCAGCTACATGCGCAGCGCCTGGTGGCAGCTTCCGCATTCTCTCCTGTTTTGCTAAGTTTTGTTACCATCAAGCATCTGAAATTTACTCAAATTTTTACATCAGTGCACAGATTATATGCTCTAGATTGGAACCATGGAAATTTTGGGGAAGAAAAAGTCTGAAATAGGTTGTATTTTCAACTTGATTTTGTTGGTAATTTTGTACCAGAAGACTCCAGTAGTACATGGGGCTCACTCAAGCACTTGGACACAGCGACCACAATGGAGTTACTTGGCTGCCGAAAAAACAGCCACCCCCAACAAATAAAGTGCAACACAGAGTTGTCAGACCTTTCCGTGAATCTAGTGTCAGTCCCTTTGGTAGCTGGATAATGCATCATGACTGGAGCAATGTTTATGATGAAAACGATGTTGAGCGTAAGTGTGAACATTTCTATAACGAGCTTAACACTGCCATTAATCTTTATTTCCAATGTAAGACCATCATACTACATGGGACAGACAAACCGTGGATGACCGTCGGAGTCAAGGGGTTAATATACCAGCGACAGACGGCATTCCACAATAATTCCTCAAACCAGAACAATCTCCGTAACAAAGTGCAGAGAAAAATCTGTCACGCGAAGGAAGCTTTTTACTGAGATCGTGTCCAACACCTCAAACTCGAAAATCCCAGCGCATGGTATCGCTATATCAAGGTCATGTCTTCCAACATGCAACAGGATGTGTCAATCGCACTGGAAGATCTTGACGCGACTGAATCGGTAGCAATCGCAAATGTTATCAACTCCTACTTTGTTAGCATAGCCAAAGATACACCACCCCTTGCAGCAAAGAACATTCCTGCTTATAGACCCTTTCCACCACATTCGATACCTTCTGTACAACCATGGTAAGTCTACAAGGAACTGTCCAAAACGCACGATGGAAAAAGTGGCGGTCCAGATGGAATATCCCCGCGTTTAATCCGTGAATTCGCCGTTGAACTCAGCTCCCCATTATGCCACATCTTCAATGCCTTTGTGCAAGGCATAGTTCCAAGTTTTTGGAAGAAATCACTCATTGTTCCAGTTCCAAAGGAAAACCCATCTACCTTGCACAAGCTGCGACCTATAGCCCTAACATACTTCTTTGCAAAGCTCCTTGAACTGTTTGCTTACAAATGGCTCATGGCAGATATCTCCCCTGTAATCGACTCTCAGCAATTTGGCAACCGCTCTGGCCTATCAACAAGCCACTACTTATTGAACTTGCTAGAATACTTGCACTCCAATGCTGACAAGTCCGGATTAATCACAACAGTGGTACTTTCACATTCCATGATAAGATTAAAAAAACTTTCTGAACATTTCCAGAACTCAAGCACACAGAAACAAAAGGGTATTGGTACCAGGGGGTGGTTGATATTCATGCATTCCCCATACATATCTTTTTTTGCAAGGAGGTAATGGGATGATCTTATTTTCTACTTGAAATATATGTTTGCAGTACCGTCAATTTACGGAAGTTTATAATGACAGTGTATATTATGGACTGTTTTTTATCAACATATGCCTATTTCGTACTGTATGTAATATTACATTGACCTTGACTCTTTCTCTCCTTTTTTCCCATCTCTCTAAATCTTTTCATCTCTCTTTCATTTTTTAACTCGAATTTGTTAATTGTAATATTGTATACGATAAGTGATACCTTTATACATGTACATGTTTGTCATAATTATATAGATTGCAGTGTGATGTCTCTTAAAATGTATACTTCGCTTTTCCATCAATAATTTATTCATGTGCAATTCAGTTACTTGTTTCTGTGATATTTCTTAAAATGTATACTTTTCTTTGCCATCAATGTTTTATTCATGTGCAATTCAGTTAAAGTGCGATACATGAAAATGAATCAATTATTCAGACCTGTCAATAAATACCATTTATCCATCGTTTTATCTGATATGGTTGTCTCATTATTATTGTACTATTAAGCCCCAAACAGGGGGAAACAAAACTCAATTGAACTCAAGTCACGGTACCGAGCTATGAACTTTGTTTATATGATTTATGAATACACGATCAAATAATTGAAATTCGTTTCAAATCCAAGCTTCAGATTAAAATAAAAAGAATAATGAATTGGATGAAATAAATAGAGTAATGAAATCAACAGCAACACAAATAATAATAATGATGATATTGATAATAATAATCATGATGATAAACATAACAGCAATAATATTGATAATAATAACCTGTTTAAACTCTTTATGGAGGCACGGTTATGATTTTTGGCAGTACATAGTAGCCGATAACATATGGATTTTTAGAGGTCTGGGAAACCATCTGGAGAAAAGATAAAAGAAAAATACCATATTAAAGATATACATACACAGTGCACTATTAAAGAATTGTATACATTATTTCAATGCATAACTATCTAACCCACCAGGAAAAGTTAATTTGAAAAAGCTTTAAAGGGACAGTTGAGTTCTGTTTTCAGACCGCAAATGCCTTCAAGGTGCATGGTTATTGCTCTTATTCTTATCTATGACAATTCTAGTGCCTTTTTAGAACCTAAAACTGCTATGAGGGTAATTTTAGACCCCAAAATGTGTGAAATTTAGCCAATACGATCGTGTCAATTCAGCTCTACATTAAAAAAAATACGGTGACCGTTAATTTATTATCTTTTTTTTGGTATTCTTTACAATTTCTCTCACTATCTCTCTCTAATATCTTTCTTTGATTTTCCCACTGTCTCTCTCATTCATTTTCCCACTCTCCCTCTCTCTCTTTCTCTCTCATTTTCCCCTCTGTCTCTCTCTCTCATTCATTGGTCCCACTTTCTGTCTGTCTCTTTCTCATTTATTTATCCCACTGTGTGTGTCTCTCTTTCATTTTCTCTCTCTTTCTTTTGTATTCTTTACAATTTCTCTCTCTATCTCTATCTCTCTCTTTATCTCTCTCTGATTTCCCACTGTCTCTCTCTCTTTCTCTCTCTCTCTCGTTTCCCCATTGTTTGTCTCTCTCTCATTTCCCCTCTGTCTCTCTCTCTCATTATTTTTTCCCACTTTCTCTCTCTCATTTTCCCAATTCTCTCTCTCTCTCTCTCTCTCTCATTTCCCTCACTGTCTTTCTATCATTCATTTTCCGACTGTCTGTTTCTTTCTCATTCATTTTCCCACTGTGTGTGTCTCTCTCCCTCATTATTTTTTCCCACTGTCTCTCTCTTATTTTCCCCATTGTCTCTCCCTCTCTCTCTCTCATTTTTACTCTGTCTCTCTTTCTCATTTAATTGTCCGACTGTCTGTCTGTCTCTCATTCATTTCCCCACTGTTTTTGTGTGTGTGTGTGTGTGTCTCTCTCATTTTTTCTCTCTGTCTCTGTCTCTCTTTCTCTCTCATTAATTTTTTTCCCACTGTCTGTCTGTCATTTTGTCCACTGTCTCTCTCTCTCTCTCTCATTTTCCTCCCTGTCTGGCTCTCTCACTCATTTCCCCACCACTGTTTCTGTCTGTCTGTCTGTCTGTCTCTCTCTCTCTCTCACTCATTAACCCCCCTCAAGTCGTTCTCTTTCTCTCACTCTCACTTCTCTTCGACATCCCGCTGTACTTATATATGATTGAGCAACCTTTAATTTAAGAAGTACGAACAACTGAACTCTAATGTACATTGTAAGGTTCATGTACAAGGTACTTGCATATTTATTTCTGACCCAGTACATACAGTGCGTCCCAGGAAAAACGAAACCGAGAATTATCAATGTTTTATCATAACTTAGTCACATTTATAATTAATAAATGAAACATATTTGGAAAGCTTAGAACCTCTTCTTTCATTTGATGTAACTCATATGATGCATATCCCACGCATGAGTGATTAAAATAAATTTGAAGAGAGAAAACCAAAAAGTCATTTGGCGGACGGTATCTGAATTTCAAAGAGAAAATCACAATTCTAGAAAGTTGAGTTTCTGACCTTTCCTATAACACCTCAATCAGGAAAAATGAGCTAGGAAAAACAAAGTTCTGTTTGTTTAAAGTAGTGCTTGCTTTTCCATAATTGTATCAAACGAATTCGTTTTCACTGAAAGTGAGAGAATTAATTGAATGTATCAAATGAGATACATTGCATATATGTTTTTTCAGAAGCAAAGTCACACCACACACATAAGGAACACACACACACACACACACACACACAAACACATCCTCACAAATCACCAAGTACATTACTTTCAATTTAAAATATACGTGGACTGAATATCAGATCCATTTTCACATTTAGCTGAAAAACAGACACGGCCATATAATTTTAGAAGATCTTATAAGTTTAATAAATATCAAGGTATGTTAGCATTCTATAACGTGAATCAAGCAGTAAACATAGCAATAATTATATCACGTGTAGAAAATTACGATAATTAACAGACACAACTTACTTGCTGTAGCCTCGCTCTAGATCTTATCCACAATATTAAAAAGAAATCTGTACTTAACAAGGATTGTTGCTAAATAAATATGATACAAAAGGATCTATTTGCATGTATACATGCATATCCAAAATGGTCTACTGCAAAATAAAACATCATAATAAACGGCCCTATATAAAAATTTGTATGAAGAAAACATAAACATAACATTGCAATGATATGAACATGCATATTACCTGCATGTACACTATATGTAATACAAACAGGGGGGGGGGCGGAGGGGGGGGGGGAGGGCAAACAACTTTTAATTTTCTATAGGAAGCATTACAATCGAAAAGGGCACAATAAGCCCATTATTTTCAAGTTTACAATTACGTGGACTGAATATTAGATCCATTTTAACATTTTGCTGAACAACAGACACGGCCATATAACTTTAGAAGAACTTTTTTTTTGTATTAATATCAAGGTACGTTTGCATTATATTATATGATTCAAGCAGTAAAAATAGCAATAATTATGACACATTCGAAAATTACGATAATTAACCGACAAAAATTCCTTGCTATAGTTTCTGTATCTTGATCTTATTCACAATATTTAAACAAAATCGTTACTTAGAATGGATTGTTGATAAATAACAATGCTACTTCCTTTAAGGAAAATATAATATATAATTATTAAATTTCAAGGTATGTTGGCATTCTATCGCACGTGATTCAACCAGTAAACATAGTAATAACCACGACACATTACAAATAACGATAATTAACAGACACAAGTTCCTTGATATAATCTCTGTATCTAGATCGTATCCCCAAAATTTAAAATAATCTGTACAATTAAGGATTGTTGCTAAATAACAATGATACAAATCATTCAATTACACGGATATATCGATAATGGTTTACTGATACATATGACTACCTGTTTATTTGCATAATGGTTTACTGATATATATGATTACAGGTATATACCCATAATGGTCTACTGATACATATGACTACCTGTATATATCCATAATGGTCTACGGAAAAATAAATCAACACAATAAACGGCTCTATATAACACAATACTTATGAAGGAGAAATAAATACAACATTGTAACTATATGAACATACATTATACCTGCATGTGCACTACGTGTTATACAAACAAAAGCCTCGATTTTTCATAGGAAGCAATACAATCGAAAGGGTTACACCCAATTCCGCTAGAGGGAGCCCTTCATTCAGGTCGAAAGTAGCCCGTTTTTGTTAATGTTGATAACTTTCTTTTTGATATAATTACAACATGACAGTGTGAATACCATGTCAGGTTTAAATACAAATAGGTAAATACCCCATTAATAATAATTTCCGAATTATTAATAATTCATTTTGTTGTTACCCTAGCCCTTTATAACGTATAATAGTAAGATTAAAATATATAGCCTATATACATTTTATGAGAAATAAAATGAGAGAATAATGGTCTCGTATCTTAGCTTAAATCAAAGATTCTTATTGCTCTCACCCCTTTTGAGAAATTTCTTCAAAGGTTGAAATAATGTCTGTACTGGGAGACATTCATGTTATATACATTATTAAACCGGGTTACTTTTTACCTGAATAAAGGGCTTTCCTAAGATTCATACATTAAATAGGCACTATAAGTGCTTATGATGTTTTATGATTAACAAGTAATCATTTTATTTTACATGTCGGTTCATTATAGAACAAGAACATAACATAGAAGATAGCATAATATGTCAAAAACGTTAAATAGGCACTATAAGCGCTTATGATGTTTTATGATTAACATTAATCATTTGGTTTACATGTGAGTTCATAAAAGAACTAGAACATTACATAGTAGATATCACAATTTGTCATTTCATAGAAATGATTTTATAAACACAGATAATGATACACACGAATAAATATGTAAATATGTATCAATAGCTTTAAAAGATTAAACATTCACCATTTGAGTATAGTCAGCAGCGAAATTCCCAACTATATCTGGCACTCAGATCTCAGTACAGAGATATAGATAGTGTCATATGAATATGTGAAAACAAATATTTGACATAATTTGTTATTCCTGGAGTATGGCCTCACTATCAACTTCCTTCAACGAAGCCTTCACAGAAGGAACAGCTAGTTCAAATACGCATGTCGACATCTTTTAGAATACAGAGGTAAGTATCACATAAATAAATACTCACACAATCATAAATAGATAAATAGATTCATAATCACACTATCATACAGACGATGAGGTACAATACACACATAAAAACAGTTTTGAACAAGCATATCATAATCATATATATTAAAAAGGATTTGTAAGTACTTTTAACCATATCTTCTTGAGAGAGACAGTAACGTCACCGGAAGTTGCTACTGATTGGTCAGGCATTTTATAAAGCTCAAAAATAGTATCTTTTCTTACAAATTGTACCCGGAAGGGAACTATTTAGAGCTCTATTGTTTAACCTATGACCCATCTCGCGTTTCACAACTATCTCTCTCAATACGCTATCGTTTTAAATAGTCAATACATAACAAAGGCAAAGATAACCTACGGCACACGTAATAGTACTGAATGAAAGGACGCCCTCACTTGAAATGAAATGTAGAGCAGATGAAGTCACAATTCTTACTTAGGTATTTGGTCCTCATGTTTCAAAGTTGAAACCCTCATACTGCAAGCCTCCTGGCACATACACAAGCCACTGGAACTTTAGTTGTCTGCTTCTCATAACTACAGATAGTTAAAAAGAATAAAGAAGGAGAAAGATACATTTGAATGTTGCAAAATGACGTGTGCCAGTTGTTATGAAAACATTGCTTGTCCGAATATAATTTACATTTCATGTCTGTAGTTGAAAGCAATTAACTGGAATAAAATACTTTAAAGAATTTAGTTATTTTATTGCATTGATTAAAATGACCACAAAAGTGAAATATCATTTAAATCTTAAGATTTTCAAAAGGATATATTTTCGCATTTTCGTTTTGTGTTTTTATAGTGCCCCCGTGATACATATTAACTCCTGACTGTATCGAGTGTGGTGTGCCATGACTAGCGGCATGTTCACCTGGTCTGTCTTCGCCTACAATCTGGCTCAGGCCATCCCGGTTCGAAACTGAGTCACATCTTTTGGATGGTGACATTAAAGGTCGTTCTCTAGACGTAAATAATCATATCTGATTGATACACGTCTGTTAAAACCCCATTACACACACGCGCGCACCCTCCCCAATTTCTAACTGAAAATAAATTTTAGTAACATCACTCTCAAATGCGGACTTACAGATAAACAGCATTTACCACTGATTGCGGACTTACCGGTAAACACCATCGACACATTGTCCGCGTCTAAGCGTCTTCATCTCGCGTACAACTGGCATGCAGTCAACGCCTGGGTTTCTAATGAAGTCATTGATGTAAGGGTTAATACAATCAGGGCACGCGCATCTCGCGAAATGGATGTCTTGCGGGTATCTGAGATATGAAGAAAATAAATGTAACAACGTTAACTCATTCCACCCCACAGCAAACAATCTTCCGGTGCTACATTATATTTATCATGGGATGCATATACCAAGGACTTCAAGATGATTTGTTAAATATTTCTACTTTAATATTATTCAGCACAGGTTATAGAAAGGTTGGTCAAGGAGCTTATCAAGACCAGTGATGGGTATTTTGGCAAAGCTAGTGTGTAGCACAAGACAGTCCCTCAGTCAATAATGTGGGTAGCTAGGGTTAAGTGCAACATTTCACGTGTAGCAAACAAGCTACCGAAGTGTGGATAGAGAGGTAGAGGTGAATTGAAGAACACGTGTGAACCCATATATTTGACCGTTAACAAGTTAAAAAACAAACTGAATGACAAACTTTCGATCTATTCAAATAAACCTCTTAGGCAAACAATTTGAAATATGATGCATATTTAATTCCGGTGCAATATAGTCTCTAATATTTGTTTTACTACTTTGTTTCCCTCTTATCCTTCTTTATCCTGATGCGTGATCGCAACCAACAAGAGGAATATTCTATTACTTTTTGAAGGAGGTCAGCGTTGCAATATAGAACGTATGATACATAGACCAAACAGAACTAATATGAAAATTCAATTTGGATTTTCATCGATCCACTAACTTAGTTTTGTATTTTGGTTCATTTACAGCTCTGGTAACGATGATTAAAATTATTTTATTTCTTGATCAGAAAAACTGGTGATAACAACACTCGAGTATTAATAGTGTTTAAGCCTCGATCAGATATGCAGCCGGCTACCACAACAATATTCCTTTTGTATGATAGCATGAAATAAAATACGCTTCATATTTTTGCATCTTATTGAGTAAAAATACACAAGACTTTTGTCAGCCGCGCAGTTGCTATTCATTTAAACGTTAAAAGTGGATTTTTCTTTTGCTTCAGTTAGCCGCGTCATAGCTGATCGATCGAGGCTGTAAAGTTAAAAGGTCTTACCTCTCTACATCTGTATCTGTCTCCATGACAAAAGGACATAGCGCTCTGGACTCGAGAGGCTCTTGATAACGGTTCAAAGGTGACCCAGGGCATGTGTTGTTAAGGTATGAATGCTTTATCTTGTTTCCCTCCGTACCACTGCCCGTGATGCCGTGCAGCATCTCATAAAGCTCTCCTTCTGACGGGTTCCTGCAGGCTTCAGTCGACGTCGCATCGGCCTCTTTGATAGCGGTGTCCGACTGATCAAGGTTCGATGCGTCAGCGTTTCTCTTGATGCGCATGATTCCGACTGATTCTGTATTACTTTTTAAATCTGTTTCATAGCTTAGTATCGACGACTGGATGACGGAGACTACCTTGTCATCAGAATGGTGTCTTCCAACAGAGAAAGCTAGGCATTGTGACGTCATTGCGGCGAGAATGAGCAAGACAAAGTCGATCGGTTGATACATTTTCTAAGATTAAAAATGAAGAAATTAGCATAAAATCAGTTATTGTTAAATAAGATGACAATAATAAAACAAACCAGAAAAAAGGGGGAAAAGAGACATTGAAACATGCAACAGAGAATAACAATATTCCCCGTCCCGAATAATATTCAGGCGTAGTACAGTGTAATTAAAAGAGTAAGTCATCAAATCCTTCTCAAATATTGTTAAGAGCATTAATATAAACATACACATATTAATGTTATCTTAATATGATCGTAATTACATTATTGTTGAAACAGTAAAGGGAAAGGTAATTTATTCATTTCTTGACCATTGCATAAATTGGAGAAGATTACGCAACAAAGTATATAGGAAATGGAATAATTTAATTAGCTATTGTAGCATCCGGTCAAATGTAACATTTCATAAGTGTTCAGCACATTTTCGGTAATTTAATCAATAAATAATATAAATGTACATTTCTATTTTGAATTGGAATCAATTCACATTTTTTCCAGGATTTTTGTTAAGCTCCTACCAAAGATAGACGTTACGATAACAACCGATGAAGATTGCGTAAGTGTATGTCGTTATTGAAGTTTATATAACAGGACTTCGAATCTATAGCATTATGTTGAAGGTATCTGGCAGTGGCGTAGCTAGGAATTTATCAAAAATGGGGGGGGGGGGGGGCGCTGCTAGACATTGCATGGTTTTTGTTTGATATGAAATGGTGATGCATTAATTTTTTCTCCATTTACTGATGAAGATTCAACACTGCCAACTATTAATGAGTGGGGATGGCAAAGCGACCGCGAAGGAATCTTCTTAAATATCATCAAAGATACAAGCAGATAAGGTAAAACCAACAGAGCAAACAACATTAAGGACAAAATGCAGATTAGATGTAACTGCCCAGAGATAGAAGCATTAGATGAAATACTTATCGATAACTCAGAAGTCCCCCCCTTAAAAACACATTTACGAAAACCGAAGAAAAAAAGCTAAAGAGCTGTTTTTATCATTCATAAATGTCCTGTAGAGTTAGGAAAATAAAAAATAAAAAATTTAAGAATATACAAAGGCAGAGTGAAATCATTCGTATACATGTACAATGATATATGGATCTAAAGATGATAGATAGAGAAAAAGAGCTGTTAATTCTTAAAATCATTAACAAAAATAAATAAACGTACCATTTTGATTTGAAGCTTTAAACTGGTAAGCACTCTCTCGATGAAAATTCTCTACGCTGGTATTGCACAAATCTCAGTGGATTCGCAAGACTAAAGTCCGCTCCTTTCCTATAAAAAAAATCTTAAGAAAAACTTCAATGACACTTTCTCTCACTACAAACATTAAGTATTACCTCTTTAGGTACTTGTTAAAGTAATACGAAGACTTGATTTCTCTTACACTTCTGATGCCAAACCGACTACCGTTCCTGCAATGACAAACCCTCAATCAATCAATCCTTATATATCAATGATTTTTAAACTTAGGTTTGAATAAACAGGATGGGTATTTTGCCCCAATGATTTTTGTTTGTGTTTTCATGCAAAATTTGTACCTGAGTATTTTCATCTCAACCAAAATCTAATTTCGGAGGTGAGTGGGTATGGATTGAGGGGAAAGTCCCGGATTTAGCGCTGGGTAGTTTACTAAATGACCTGGATATATCGTTGTCATGGCTGCCTACATGGATTGTATTACGTAGTCTATTAATAGATTACTTCCGTAAATTAAAGCGACGTGAACGATGGTAGATTGGTTGAAGATGCTAATGTTGTGTGTGGTTTGAACAACTGAGATTGAGTTAATTAAATCCCGGCCTTTATCAATAAAAACCTAGGTTCTTAAAATACATTTTCCCTTCCACCAAAACGTCAATAAACAGACAAATAAAACAGTACTATGGGGCCCATGTCCTTTTTATATTACGACTATAATAAATTTCGTAAAGAAATAAGGCAAGAGAGGCTTTTTGACATTGTTAAGTTATTTTATATTTAAATGTACATCAGTTTTTTACGTTTAATTGTAAATCAGTTGTTCGACATTTATTTGTGAATCAGTTATTTTACATTGAATGGTTAATCAGGAAATTAACATTTAATTTGAAAGCAGTTCTTTTTTATTTTCATATGCTTTGTTATTCATTGTTTTGCCGATGTAAAATTTGCATGTCAAATGTTTTAACAAGGTTTTTATATATTTTTTTTATTGTTTACTACCGATGTTTAATCTCTAGAAATGTTGGCACTCGTATATGATTGTCTTTGTTTATATTTGAATGCACAAACCAACAAATTGTGAAAATGGTATTTGAAATATTACTTAATATCAATTAATAATTTTGTTATCAGGGGCAAATTAAGTATAGTTCAAAGAGAGAGAAAGATAGCGAGGGAGTAAGCGAGTGTGAAAGAGAGACAGAGAGTGAGAGAAATAGAGAAAGCGTAAGATAGAGAGGAAGAGTGATAGGGGGGGGGGGGGGAGGGTTTCTTGCAAAATGTTTCACAGAACACAATTTCTTCAAAACCATTTCCATTATCATATTTCTGTCGATCAGGAGAAAGAAACAAATAAGCAAAGAAACGAGCAACGACTCACGAAAAAGCAGAAGAAGAAGATCACGAAGAAGAGAAGAAAAGAAAAGAAAACAAACAAGAAAAAGAATCATTCTAAACAAATAATTAAATATCGAAAAAAAAAGAAAGATAGAGAAAAGAAAGTATGAAGGTGAGAAATAAGTTAAGAAATAAAGAAAGAATAAGATGAACTCAAGGAATGAGATCGTGAAATTGTGATTGTCATCAGAAAAAAATCATAAAACAACTCTAACGCTAGACCACTGTCAATGATACAGATAAACACTGATTTATGGGTATATTGAAACCAAACATATTTTGATTTACTGAAAGACAGAACTCTTCGCCGGTTTGCTCTTTGTCAATGATTTCTTTTCTATTATTTTTAAAACAATATTTTGCTTGTAATTATTCTTTCCATCTCTAAGCATTTGAATTATTCGGTCAGCAAAGAATCACATCAATATTATCTGTCATTATTTTACCTTAGTTTCATAGATAAAGAAATAAAATGATGAAATATATATGACTGTAATAACAATTTACCGTGAAAAAACAATGATCAAATAATTTTAAAAATATGTGAAACTACAATTATCCTAATAAAAACTTTACTTAAGAACATACATATAATGCATTATTCAAACGATGCATGAGGATCCTATGATCCTATGACTAAAAATAACTTACATATACAAACAAAAAGTACAAATATTTTCCTTATATCTAATTTTGGGGGTTATAAAAGAAAGCTATCTAAATCAAGGGATTTGCATTCCATACTTTCGTGTGCCTCCATGAGATTTGAACATTGGAGACATTTCCTTTAAGAGTGAGTTTCCGCTGTTGCACCTTCGGAACAGGACATATGCCGAATATTTCCTTCGATAAAAGATTCTGATTCACATTCGAACAGCATTACCAAACAGGACTCTCGGCACAGAGAGAGAGAAAAAATACACGGATTAAGGAAATAAGGAAGAGTTATTTCACAATACAATTATAGAAATTAGAATAATACCCTTATTTTCTTTAAAAGTGGAGCTTAGAGCATCATCGATATTTTGTTTTATTATGAAAAACAACCAGCGAAAATTGAAAATGGCAATTTTAAACGTTTTAATGGGGAAAATGTTATCAACTTTTTATTTAACCAATTTCCCTGCGTTTTAAGAATTAGGCTGGTATCAGTATATCAAACAAGAAGGGTTAATTCAAGGTTTGAATCATAATTGATTAACATAAATAATACATTTTATTTTTGGCACTTGTGACAAAAAAAAACGACAACAAAAAAACAACAACAAACAACACGATGACGTGCACCGAGATCTGTAAAAAGAAAAGGCATGATCATTTTTTCTTGGAAAGCAAGTGTTTCCGTATATAAAAATAGCAAAGAAAAAGTCAACCAATAAAGAAACAAGTCATATTATAGACATTGACATTTTCATCATCATTTTTTATCTCTAAAACGAACTCAATATAGAATCTTTTTTATTTCTTCAATAATCCTTTTGATTTGTGACAAAAAGAAAATAAGAAACAAACGAAATTGAAAGAATATGTAAAACGAATAGGATGCGTGCTCCGTTGATATGCCCCCACAACAACAGAACGGTTTCCTAACATATTTAAACTATATACATACTTTTCAAATAAGGTTGTTCTTGTCAACCTTAAAGCTTGACTGAGGTTTGCCTGACAAAGCAGAACATAATGTATGCAAACTGAATTCCAAATACTGTAGTTCTTTCAAGAACAACAGTTTAATGGAATGACAAAAGAAGATTGCTAGCAATGTTATATATTTTGTATTTTTTGGTATTTTTTTCTTTCTTTTTAACTGCTGTGATGTTTTGATGTAAACATTTATTCATTTTTATATATTTGTTCTCATTTGCTATGTTTTCTTTTTGAATGCTTTTTTATATGATTGTACGTTTGGTGTAAAGTTGCATTTTTAGTCTTTGGACTTTTTGACAAGTCATGAATAAAACCTCATTTGAATTTGAATTGAATTGAATTGAATTGAATAACTCGTCTCCGTATCGCCAAGATAGAAACGTCTATTTATTTGAATAGTCTTTGTTAGTAGACCGGTCTATCTCGTTGGGCTTTTATTCGTTAAAACAATATACAGGGTTAGATGTGATAGTTGGTCTTGAGTTGAAGTTAGGTTATGTGGTACTGCAGGATATTGATTGTGGAGCAGTACTGCCTTCAGAGAATTTGTTTTACAACAGGACCGGGGAAGCTGACTCGGGATTAAAGGGAAATCCAACATTTGTAATAAGTTCATTTGTACGGAAACCTCTACATCTGAGAGTATGTCAAATGTTTAGTTCGTCAACCGACTGTGACGTAATAACGGACAAATCTCCCGTTTGTCGTGTACAGAAATATTACTTTATTCTGTTTTAATTCCCAGACACATTCTTCCTTGGGGCGCTACTCAAAATATATTATAGATAAAATGTCATAATATCATAATATTCTTATTTTTTGTGATAAAGTGTCACTGTCAAATTATATTATTTCATTTCTATAATGGTCCAATATTGCTACCATGTTGAATAAGATCGTCAGATGCGCGCTGCATTGCACTGCATAGATCGTGCACGTGCACGTGCACGTGCTCGCTCACGTCTACAAGACTATTTTTTGTTATTTTGTTTATGCGAATGAAAGATATGGAAGTGATTTTGTCCAAGGAATCAGTATTGGAAGTGATTTCGTGACAAAATAAATTTGTCAGATTGCTTTTGTGACAAATCCAATAGGTGATATTGCTTTAAAAACATCGACTTCGTGATAGAATCACGTGACATTGTGTAAGACTTGGCACCCCATACAGGAAGGCATGGCGACTCTCGCGCGTTGCTTGTGATGACGGCCTGTAGATGGGGGGGGGGGGGGGAGGGGAGGAGGTCGGATGTCGAGGCACTCAATAAACTTGTTACACTTGGCGCCCTTCTTCCTGCCATTGGCCGTGCTCACGTTTGAGAACAAACGCAAACTTTAAGGCTGTTTAGCTATATATGAATACCCCTTCCTCCGCGTGTCTCTCTCTCTCTCTCTCTCTCTCTCTCCACCCTTGATCATTTTTTCGATAGGCCAGTTATTACTCGGTAATTCCCGTTAAAGGTCAAGTCCACTCCAATTTTCCAAAATTATGGCATGTTGTGAATAAATCAAATGTTAAAAATGCCAAATATCATAGGCGTACATCGGGTACTGCCCCTTCTGCGTCTGTAACTCGGCTGATTTTAGGAGCGATTTTTATTTCGGTTATTTCTAGCAAAACACTTAAATTTGCCGCACGGATGTCAGATTGTTGATCATGTGATGTGACGTATGCTCCTCACAACGAAAGCGTGCGCTGCGCCAGCGTTATGTACATTCTTACAATTTAAGATGCCGACATGCCAGGCTTACGGTTGTTCAAATTGGCCATTTGGTAGTAAAACAAGTTTCTTTGCTATCCCAAACCCTTTGAAAGACAGGGAGTGATGTTGGCACTGATGACAAGTTCAACATACGAACGTACGAATGATTCAGTAAATACAAAGTGGTATGTGAGGACACGTTCGAATGCGCATGCGCTCTATACAGACACAGTCAAGTATATTCGTGTATTATCTTGCAGACGTCTGTGTGATGACCCTACGTCACAAACAAGTCGCGCAGTGCATTGTGGGACAGAACCGGCTCGATGATTAACTTGTCTTTTGCTCATCAAAAGAATTTATTAAAAATAAGTCCGAGCACCATTTTCCAAAACCAAGTTTTTTCTGAGCTTCTCATATTCTTATCTAATTAGCTCAATTTTTCAGTGGAGTGGACTTGGTCCATAAGGACTATGTCCCCTTCTCCCTTTGTATAGATTCCCAGGCACACACATTTGGTTGCATCCTGGTTCTATTGATCTCCTCTTTAGCCCATTCTCAATTATACCTGTCATGCAGCGAGTCTCATTATTCATTTTATCCATCTACATGCCTTCTTTCTCTCTCTCTTTCTCTCTCTCTCTCTCTCTCTTCTCTATCTCTCTTTTTTGGTTGGCATCATTATTACTTCTTTCCATCTTTTCTCTCTCATTAATCACGGCTCCATCTGCTTTTCACTTTGTTCCCCCTCTTTTTCCCTCTTTTCTCTCTTTTCCCCTCTCTCTGTTCTTTTCGATTACCCATTATCTGTCTCCTCTTCCTTCTCTCTCTCTCTCTCCTTTACCTTTTCTTTCTCTCTCTCCTCTCCCTCCCTCTTTATCCCCCTGTCTCTCTATCTCTCTACACGTATTACTTGAGCCTAACATTTATTTGTTTGCTATCAAGTTTGTATTTCCCGTATCACTCAAGCTTAAAATCTTGAGCCATTTAAAATCAATAACGACTGTAACGAATAATTTCCCTACCTTTTTTTGTCAGGGTTGGGGTCAAAGACGTTAAATTGATTGATCACGTTAGTACGATTTAAAAAAAAAGAACAAAGGAAAGAAACTACCAAAACATACAAGAACGAATCAAATAATTATTAATTGTAGACTTTTTGCTGTGAGAAACTAACAAAAGAAACAAGCAAACGAACAAACAAGCGAACAAGCAAACAGAATTAGGAATTATTTTGTTGAATTATGACCTTATAGTGTGGTATGGTATGTCACTGAAACAGCTCCCGTAGGAATTTTGTGCCAAAGTTGATTTTTGGGCATTTTTGGATTCATTGGGGTCCAAGCTATCAGAAATTGATGGGGTTCAAATTTTCCCGAAGACACCAAATTTCCCTATTGCGCGTTATATAAGCCATTTTGGCGCCCAATATGGACCCCCAGGAAATGAAGGAGGAGTGTGAAAATATGAATCCCATCATTGTTGGCCAATTGGAACCCATTTAAAGCCAAAACAGCAAAAACAGCAAAAAAAAAAAAATCTATTTTGGAAAAAAAATTCTACGGGATTACATACCATACCGCACTATTATATTAAACTACCTTTGACCATCTTGTAATCTCTTTCTTCATTTTCTTTTATATGTTCTTTTTCTTCTTCCTCTCCTCCTCCTGATCTTCACCTACTTCTTCTTATTTTCGATCCTCCTCCCCCTCCATCTCCTTCTTCCTTTTATATTCTTCCTTCTTCATTTTCTTCCCTTCCTCATCCTCTTCTTCCCCCTCATCCTCCACTCCTTTTGTTCTTCGCTTCCTTCTCCTTCATGACATGTCTCTCTTCTTATTCAGTATCTTCTTTTCCTACGATGGTGTTCTTGTTATTGTTGTTGTTAGTGAAATTGTGGATATTGTGGAGGTGTGGTGGTATAGTAGTTCATTCATTTGACTCTTAATCTAAGGATTTAGGGTTCGAATCCCAGCCCGGCACTAACGTAATTTGGCAAGGCAATAACCCACAGTTGCTCTTCTCCACCCAGGTGTACATGGGTACCAGACAATCGCCTCAGAAAGAACAGCGATAAAGCTGAAGGAGATTCTCCTCTTCAACAAAATTATTATTATTATTTATTATTGTTATTATTATCATTATTACTATCATTATTATCATTATTATTATCCATATAATTGTGTCATTATTCCTTTTGTTATCATTACTTTTATAATTGATCTTATTATTAATTTTGTTATTATCGTTATCATTGTTTTAATTATCATTATTATCATTATTACTTTGATTATCATTTGCGAAAACAATAAAGGCATAATGGTAGTAGGGGAAGTCGACTCTCTTATATTTCTCCGCTGCATGACCAGTAATGATGGATATGTTTCACTCTCCTTCACTCACCCTCACTCATCGAACATACATGCACACATAATTCCCTGTAAATAGCATATAATGCACCCACAAGCGCACCCCCATAAGCTAAATGAGGAGGGATATAGTTGTGTCAAAGGTCGATTCATGGAGAACCAAAAAGCGCCCTCGGACATATATCTTTTTGATGAGAGGGAACACGTTCTACGTGGCGTTGAACGAGTTCAACTTCCGGTGATGAAAGTTATCATAGAACTATACCTCTACTCTAAACACTTTTTTTTTTTAAACCATTTTTTTTTCTCCAAATGAGTAATACAAACCATAACATACAATTGAATAAAATAAACGTGTTCAATATTGATGCTTTTACATAAACATAATTAAACACAAACTTATTTGCAGTATAATATAACTTAGCAACAAAGTAAACGTATAAGTACCTAAACATAATATGTCAATTGTAAATGTTATTCACTTATATATTACAAAAAAAACTTAAACAAATCTGGAGGTAATTTTACTGGAACAATCCTGCCCCCTCCCTGCCCCCTCCATCACACAAACATACTCACCCTCCATCACACAAACATACTCACCCACCCACACACATACTCACCCACCCACACACATACTCACCAACCCGCCCCCCACACACACACTACTCACTCAGTGGATGTCTGCTAACACTCTCAACTCAAGAAAAATATACTTAATAGTTATCCAGGCCGCAAAATAGAGTTACCCTTTTAACATGCTCACGGTGGAGAAGAAGAAAACAATCTTAATTAATCTTAAGCTGCTCCCACTTTAAGAAATGTGATCCCAGCTTTCCCATTTTAATTGCTTTTTTCTTTTCCTCATCCCTATACTTAAAAATATTTTTTTTCATCTTTTCTAAAGTTGGTACTCGCCCCCCCGATCTTGACATAAATGTAACATACTTCACCATGAAAATGATAGTATTACACATTTTTATTCTATATGAACTACCTACCAACCCAACAAATATATCTCGCCATTCTAAATCTTTAATTTCATCTAACTCAAAAAGTTGTATTAAAGCCCGCCATATCCTTTGAACGCTCCCGCAAGAAAAAAATAAATGTTTGCATGTTTCTATTTCCTGCTTACAAAACGAACATAAATTATCACCTACAAAACCAAATCTATGAAGATGCTCATTAGTGTATATGGCTCCATGCAATAATTTAAATTGAAATTCTCGTTGTTTTCTAATGAGTATAGTAATTTTTGGTCTAACAAATATTTCTTTTAATTCTTTATCTATAAAATCATAATCATTTTGCCCATCCCTTACCTGCAAATCATACGTTTGTTGCAGTGCTTTGATAACATAATCATAAATTGTTCTTGAACCCACATCCACAAACTGTATTTTTTTACTAGAAATATGAAAAAAAAACACACGGATACTCACAAACGCACCCACACCCACACAAGCAACACCCACCGACGCCCGTACACTCTTCCTTTAACCCACCAACACACACAACACACATACACACACACAAACAAACACATCCTCACAAATCACCAAGTACATTACTTTCAATTTAACATTTACGCGGATTGAATATCAGATCCATTTTCACATTTAGCTGAAAAACAGACATGGTCATATAATTGTAGAAGGTCATATAAGTTTATTAAATATCAAGGTATGTTAGCATTTTATAACGTGAATCAAGCAGTAAACATAGCAATAATTATATCACGTTAGAAAATTACGATAATTAACAGAGACAACTTAGTTGCTATAGTCTCTGTCTCTAGATTTTATCCACACTATTAAAAAGAAATCTGTACTTAACAACGAGTGTTGCTAAATAAATATGATACAAAAGGATATATTTGCATGTATACATGCATATCCAGAATGGTCTACTGCAAACAAAAACAACATAATAAACGGCCCTATATAAAAATCTATATGAAGAAAACATAAACATAACATTGCAATTATATGAACATGCATATTTCATGCATGTACACTATGTGTAATACAAACAGTAACTTTAAATTTTCTATAGGAAGCATTAGAATCGAAAAGAGCACAATAAGCCCATTATAATCAAGTTTACAATTACGTGGACTGAATATTAGATCCATTTTAACATTTTGCTGAACAAAAAACAAGGCCATATAACTTTAGAAGAACATATTTGTTCATTAAATATCAAGGTACGTTTGCATTATATTACATGATTCAAGCAGTAAATATAGCAATAATTATGACACATTCAAAAATTACGATAATTAACAGACAAAACTTCCTTGCTATAGTCTCTGTATCTTGATCTTATCCACAATATTTAAACAAAATCGTTACTTAGCATGGATTGTTGATAAATAACAATTGTACTTCCTTTAATGAGAACATAATATATGATTATTAAATATCAAGGTATGTTGGCATTCTATCGCACATGATTCAAGCAGTAAACATAGTAATTACCACGACACATTAAAAATAACGATAATTAAGAGACACAAGTTCCTTAATATAATCTCTGTATCTAAATCGTATCCCTCAAATTTAAAATAATCTGTACAAGGATTGTTGCTAATTAACAATGATACAAATCATTTAATTACACGGATATATATTTACAATGGTCTACTAATACATAGGACTACCTGTATATATCCATAATGGTTAACTGATACATATGACTACATGAATATATCCATATGATTACATGTATATATCCATAATCGTCTACTGAAAAATAAAACAACCTAATAAACGGCTCTATATAGCATACTACTTATGAAGGAGACATAAATACAACATTGCAACGATATGAACATGCATTATACCTGCATGTTCACTACGTGTAATACAAACAAAAGACTCGATTTCCCATAGGAAGCAATACAATCGAAAGGGTTACACCCAATTCCGCTAGAGGGAGCCCTTCATTCAGGTCAAAAGTAGCCCGGTTTTTCATTGTTGATAACTTTCTTTTTGATATTATTACAACATGACAGTGTGAATACCATGTCAGGTTGAAAGACAAATAGGTAAATACCCCATTAATAACATTTTGTTGTTACCCTCGCCCTTAATAACGTTAAATAGTGAGATTCAAACTCATTATATACAAACATTTTATGAGAAATAAAACGAGAGAATAATGGATTCGTAGCTTAAATCAAAGATTCCTATTGCTCTCATCCCTTTATAGAAGTTTCTTCAAAGGTTGAAATAATGTCTCTACTGGGAGACATTCATGTTATATACATTAACCGGGTTACTTTTTACCTGAATAAAGGGCCATCCTAAGATACATACATTAAATAGGCACTATAAGTGCTTATGATGTTTCATGATTAACAAGTAATCATTTTGTTTTACATGTCGGTTCATTATAGAACTAGAACATAACATAGTAGACAGCATAATATGTCAAAAACGTTAAATAGGCACTATAAGCGCTTATGATGTTTTATGATTAACATTAATCATTTTGGTTAACATGTGAGTTCATAAAAGAACTAGAACATTACATAGTAGATAGCACAATCTGTCATTTCATAGAAATGATTTTATAAACACAGATAATGATACACACGAATAAATATGTAAATATGTAGTATGGCCCCAAATTCACTATTAACTTCATTCAACGAAGCCTTCACTGAAGGAACAGTTCAAATACGCATGTCTACATTTTTTTTAAATACAGAGGTAAATATCACATAAATAAATACTCACACACCAATAAATAGATAAATAGATGAATAGATGCATAATCACACTATCGTACAGACGATGAGGTACATAAACGCGAGATCATTTTTAACAAGTATATCATAATCATTCATAATTAAAACTAATTATCAATAATTTTAACCATATCTGCTTGAGAGAGATAGTTACGTCACCGGAAGTTGCTACTTGGTCAGGCATTTCATAAAACTCACAAATAGTTTCCTCTCTTACAAATTGTACCCAGGAGGGAGCTATTTGGAGTTCCACAACTTATGACCCAATACGTATAAATACGCGTGTCACAACTATCTCTCTCAATACGCTATCGTTTTAAATAGTCAATAAATAACATCAATATCATCAATAAATAACAAAGGCAAACATTACCTACGGCACTCCTAATAGTACTGAATGAAGAGGCGCCCTCACTTGAAATGAAATGTAGAGAAGATGAAGTCACAATTTTTAATAAGGTAGTTGGTCCTCTAGTTTCAAAGTTGAAACCCTCATACTGCACGCCTCCTGGCACATACACAAGCCACTGGAACTTTGGTTGTCTGCTTCTCATAACTACATATAGTTAAAAAGAATAAAGAGGGAGAAAGATACATTTGAATGTTGCAAAAAGACGTGTACAAGTTGTGATAAAAAACATTGCTCGTCCGAATACAATTTACATTTCATGTCTGAAGTTGAAAGTGACCGGAATAAAACATTTTAAAGAATTGGGTTATTTAGAGTTTTAAATTAAAATCTGAGGGTTTTCAAAAGAAAATATTTTCGCATTTTCGTTTTTTTTAAAATTAATAGTGCCACCATAGTACATATAAATTCCCAACTTGATCGAGGGAGATGTTTGTTGGTCTAGCGGCTGTTTCACCTGATCAGCTCTCTGTCTCCGCCTACAAACTGACTCAGGCGACCCGGTTCGAAAATGAGTCACATCTTTCGTATGGTGACGTTAAAGGTCGTCTTATAGACGTAAATACTCATATCTGATTGATACACGTCTGTAATAACCCAGCTACACACACACGCGCACCCTGCATTTTCAAATGCAGCCTTACAGATAAGCAAATATTACTACTGATTGCGGACTTACCGGTAAACACCATCCACACATTGTCCGCGTCGAAGCGTCTCCATCTCGCGTACAACTGGCATGCAGTCAACGCCTGGGTTTCTAATGAAACCATTGTTGTAAGGGTTAATACAATCAGGGCACGCGCATCTCGCGGAAAGGATGTCTTGCGGGTACCTGAGAGATGAAGAAAATAAAAATAACGACGTTTATTAATCTATTTCAATCTATACAGGTGTTAAAAGGATATGTCAAGCAGCTTATCAAGACAGGTGATGGGTAATTTTGCAAAGCCATTGTGCAATATTGCACGTATAGCAAACGAGCAACCGGAGTTTGGGGAGAGAAGCAGCGGCGAATTAAAGAACTAGTTTGAACTAATTTAAATGAACGTTAACAGGTTACTGAACAAACTGACAAACAATTCGAAATATCATTTATATTTAATTCCGGTGCAATATAGTCTCTCATATTTATTTTGCTACTTTTTCCCCTCTTCTCCTTTGTCTTTATCCTGATGAGTGACCGCAACCAACTAATCTATTCATTCACTTTTTGAAGGAGGTTTAACGTTGCAATAAAGTACGTGTATTACATAGAGAGAAGAATTGATTTTGGAAATCAATTTGGACTTGGCTGCGGTTGGCTGCGGTTAGCGGCGTCATAAGTGAACAATCGAGGCTTTAATGTCAAAAGGTCTTACCTCTCTACATCTGTATCTGTCTCCATGACAAAAGGACATAGCGCTCTGGACTCGACAGGTTTCTGATTACGTTCCAACAGCGACGCAGGGCATGTGTTGTTAAGATAGGAATGCAGGATCTCCGTGCCACTACCCGAGATAGTTTGGCCGTGTAGCATCTCATAAAGCTCTCCCTCTGACGGGTCCCTACAGGCTTCAGTCGCCGTCGCATCGGCCTCTTCGGTAGCGGTGTCTGCCTGATCAAGGTTCGATGCGTCAGCGTTTCTCTTGATGCGCATTGAACCAGTAGCACCATCAGATGCTTCAGTCGTAAAATGAATTCTGCTTGCGACCCCGACGAGTTCATTTTCTCCACTACCACTCGTAAAAGGAACTGTTGTAGCGCTTTCAACGGACATGGCATCCAAATGAAATGCTGTGTTTAGTTCTATTCTTGAGGAAGTGATTGAGAGAGTGTTTCCGGAGCTGGTGTCTTTTTCAGGATTCTTTGAGTTTGGTTTCACTGTGAGGTAGACTGCTTCATTTATTTCCTCATAAAGGTCACTTTCAGACGAGATTCCATTTCCCTCCTGGTCCCCATCAAAGGAGAGTCCTTGTCCTGATGCGTCAATTTTTTTCGTGTTCACGAGAAACGCCTGGCCTAATGAATCGGTGTTACTTTTTAAATCTGTCTCATGGCTAGGTAGTGACGACTGGATGACGGAGACTACCTTGTCATCAGAATGGTGTCTTCCAACAGAGAAAGCTAGGCATTGTGACGTCATTGCGGCGAGAATGAGCAAGACAAAGTCGATTGGTTGATACATTTTCTAAAAATAACAAAGAAGAAATTAGCATAAAATCAGTTAAAGTTTAATTCAAATGACAATAATAAAACAAACCAGAAAAAATAAATAGAAGACAAACATACGTAGAAACAAAGAATAACAATATCCCCGTCCCGAATAATGTTCAGGCCTATTACGGTGTAATTAAGAGAGTAAGTCATCAAATCCTGCTTAAATATTGTTAAGAGTATTAATATAAACATGTACATAATAACGCAGATTAGATGTAACTGCCCAGAGATAGAAACATTAGATAAAATAATTATCGATAACTCAGAAGTGCCCCCCCCCCCCAGAACCACATTAACAACAAACCAAACAAAAAAAGCTAAAGAGCTGTTTTTATTATAAAAAAAAATGTCCTTTAGAGTAAGGAACATAAACAAAAGTAAAGAATATAAAAAGGCAGAGTGAAATCATACATATCCATGTACATGTACAATAATATAGGGATCTAAAGATGATAGATGGAGAAAAGAGCAGTTAATTCTTAAAATCATTAACAAATAAATAAACGTACCATTTTGATTTGACTGACTGGTAAACACTCCTTCGATGAAAACTCTTTACGCTGGTATTGCACAAATCTCAGTGGATTCTCAAGACTAAACTCCGCTCCTTTCCTATGAACAAATCTTAAGTATAACTTCAATGAGACTTTCTCTCACTTCGACCATTAAGTATTACTTCTTTCGGTACTTGTATAATTTTGAATAAAGTGATATGGAGACTTGATTTCTCTTACACTTCTGATGCCCAACCGACTACCGTTCTTGCAATGACAAACCCTCAATCAATCAATCCTTATATATCAATGATTTTTAAACTTAGGTTTGAATAAACAGGATA
Organism: Strongylocentrotus droebachiensis; assembly: GCA_035222895.1. Taxonomy (NCBI): domain Eukaryota; kingdom Metazoa; phylum Echinodermata; class Echinoidea; order Camarodonta; family Strongylocentrotidae; genus Strongylocentrotus; species Strongylocentrotus droebachiensis. The sequence goes on from JAVYIG010000096.1 coordinate 229,070, forward strand.
GGTATTTTGCGCTATGATTTTTTTTATTGTTTTCATGCAAAATTTGTACCTGAGTATTTTCATCTCAACCAAAATCTAATTTCGGAGGTGAGTGGGTATGGATCGAGGGGAAAGTCCCGGATTTAGCGCTGTGTAGTTTACTAAATGACCTGGATATATTGTTGTCATGGCTGCCTACATGGATTGTATTACGTAGTCTATTAATAGATTACTTCCGTAAATTAAAGCGACGTGAACGATGGTAGATTGGTTGAAGATGCTAATGTTTTGTGTGGTTTGAAGAACTTAGATTGAGTTAATTAAATCCCGGACTTTATCAATAAAAACCTAGGTTCTTAAAATACATTTCCCCTTCCACCAAAACGTCAATAAACAGACAAATAAAACAGTACTATGGGGCCCATGTCCTTTTTATATTACGACTATAATAAATTTCGTAAAGAAATAATGCAAGAGAGGCTTTTTGACATTAAGTTATTTTATATTTAATTGTTATTCAGTTATTTTATATTTAAGTGTACATCAGTTATTTGACGTTTAATTGTAAATCAGTTGTTCGACATTTATTTGTGAATCAGTTATTTTACATTGAATGGTTAATCAGGAAATTTACATTTAATTTGAAAGCAGTTGTTTTTTATTTTCATATTCTTTGTTATTCATTGTTTTGCCGATGTAAAATTTGCATGTCAAATGTTTTAACAAGGTTTTTATATTTTTGTTATTGTTTACTACCGATGTTTTATCTCTAGAAATGTTGCCACTCGTATATGATTGTCTTTGTTTATATTTGAATGCACAAACCAACAAATTGTGAAAATGGTAATTGAAATATTACTTAATATCAATTAATAATTTTGTTTTCAGGGGCAAATTAAGTATAGTTCAAAGAGAGAGAAAGATAGCGAGGGAGTAAGCGAGTGTGAAAGAGAGACAGAGAGTGAGAGAAATAGAGAAAGCGTAATATAGAGAGGAAGAGTGATAAGGGGGGGGGGGGAAGGTTTCTTGCAAAATGATTCACAGAACACAATTTCTTCAAACCAATTTCCATTATCATATTTCTGTCGATCAGGAGAAAGAAACGAATAAGCAAAGAAACGAGCAACGACTCACGAAAAAGCAGAAGAAGAAGATCACGAAGAAGAGAAGAAAAGAGAAGAAAACAAACAAGGAAAAGAATCATTCTAAACAAATAATTAAATATCGAAAAAAGAGAAAGATAGAGAAAAGAAAGTATGAAGGTGAGAAATAAGTTAAGAAATAAAGAAAGAATAAGATGAACTCAAGGAATGAGATCGTGAAATCGTGATTGTCATCAGCCAAAATCATAAAACAACTCTAATGCTAGACCACTGTCAATAATACAGATAAACACTGCTTTATGGGTATATTGAAACCAAACATATTTTGATTTACTGAAAGACAGAACTCTTCGCCGGTTTGCTCTTTGTCAATGATTTCTTTTCTATTATTTTTAGAACGATATTTTGCTTGTAATTATTCTTTCCATCTCTAAGCATTTGAATTATTCGGTCAGCAAAGAATCACATCAATATTATCTGTCATTATCTTTTTTTAGTTTCATAGATAAAGAAATAAAATAATGAAATATATATGACTGTAATAACAATTTACTGTGAAAAAACAATGATCAAATAATTTCAAAAATATGTGAAACTACAATTATCCTAATAAAAACTTTACTTAAGAACATACATATAATGCATTATTCAAACGTTGCATGAGGATCCTATGATCCTATGACTAAAAATAACTAACATATACGAAAAAAAAGTACAAATATTTTCCTTATATCTTATTTTGGGGGTTATAAAAGAAAGCTATCTTAATCAAGTGTGCCTCCATGAGATTTGAAAATTGGAGACATTTCCTTTAAGAGTGGGCTTCCGCTGTTGCACCTTTGGAACAGGACATATCCCGAATATTTCCTTCGAGAAAAGATTATGATTCACATTCGAACAGCATAACCAAACGGGACTCCCGGCACAGAGGGAGAGAGAAAAAAATAGACGGATTCAGGAAATATGGAAGAGTTATTTCTCAATACAATTATAGAAATTAAAATTTATACCCCTATTTTCGTTAAAAGTGGAGCTTAGAGCATCATCGATATTTGTTTTATTATGAAAAACAACCAGCAAATACTGAAAGTGGCAATTGTAAATGTTTTAATGGGGAAAATGTTATCAACGTTCTATTTAACCAATTTCCCTGCGTTTTAAGAATTAGGCTGGTATCAGTATATCATACAAGAAGGGTTAATTCAAGGTTTGAATCATAGTTGATAAACATAAATAATACATTTTATTTTTGGCACTTGTGAAAAAAAAAAACGACAACAAAAAAACAACAACAAACAACACGATGACGTGCACCGAGATCTGTAAAAAGAAAAGGCATGATCATTTTTTCTTGGAAAGCAAGTGTTTCCGTATATAAAAATAGCAAAGAAAAAGTCTATCAATAAAGAAGCAAGTCATATTATAGACATTGACATTTTCATCATCATTTTTTATCTCTAAAACGAACTCAATATAGAATGTTTTTTTATTTCTTCAATAATCCTTTTTATTTGTGACAAAAAGAAAATAAGAAACAAACGAAATTGAAAGAATATGTAAAACGAATAGGATGCGTGCTCCGTTGATATGCCCCCACAACAACAGAACGGTTTCCTAACATATTTAAACTATATACGTGACCCGGCACCACAAAACCAACAAAAAGTCGCAACCAGCGATTCTCCGTAATCAGCTAAAATGTCAATTTAGGTGAAAAAAATAGATTTTTGTTTTTTTGCATTTTCTGAAAGAGTGGTCTTTTCTGTACCTAGTATCAAAATTTGGAAGTCTAAAACATAGTAGAAGATGTGTTTTAAACGGTTTTTCTAGACCAGTTTTTTTCGCACAGCCTTCGGTCTCTTCCAAAATTTGATCACTTTTCCAGAGCGAAATTATCGTAGTCCGGAAATGGTCGGTCGTTGCTAACGGGTCGTGCTACGCGGGCTGTGATTGGTCCGTTATAGCAATCAGTGCGGCGCGCCATTTTGTTTGTATCCGCTTTCACATCCGAGTTCCAGATTTGCGTTCGTCTTATATTCTCCGTTAACGACTTCGACTAGCTTGATTGTACATCACATATCCAGAATTTGTTGATCAAGAGTAGACCTAAGAACATTATTATATTTTATATATTTGAGAGTGACAAGTTGCGAAAAAGTCTACAACGTCGTTACAATGCCAGGTTTTGTACGTGAGCAGAGCCGTGGGATGGTACCGGGGTGCACCAACGCAGATGCCCGGGTAGCTCGGGCGGTCAACGAAGCGATGATGCGGGGGCTAGCTGCGGGGGATCAGGCCAACCTTACAGCTTTGCTTACTGAACACTTCGGGCAAGACAGCGACGAGAGAATTCCTGATAATGTGGTTACAAATAATTGCCCAGATGTATACAAAACAAGATAGGTGACAAGCAGTGTTATGTAAGGGGGAACAAAAAGACTCCGGGTCCACCATGAATAGGCATTGTCTAGTGCAGGTGTCTCGGCACTATGTAGACCAGCTTATGGTCGTTTTAATCTGTTGCCCTTTCCCGAATGCGCGCGCGTGTATGATATGCGTACTCCCCACGAATTCACCTTCTGTTTCCGTACGTGCATATTATGGTGTACTAGTAATATGTGAGCGCGCACGGATCATGTAGAGAACAGTCCAGGCAGTGGACTAGGCACTATGTTGCAGTTCACTTAATCTGTCCAATTACAACTCTATACATTTACAACATAATAACTTTTGAAAGACTTAAGTCCACACATTGAAACCTCAGAAACATAATGAACAGACTATGTTTGACCATCAGGCCAAATTTCAGCCTAATCTGAAAATCTCTTCATAGTGGTTGCTATGGCCTTTTGATTCACCCTTCTATTGATTTCCCTGTGGTTTGCTTGCTCCGCATGCTTGAATAGCCCCAAACTTTAAAGCTCTCTTTCTCACAATTTAATACCAGTAACCTCCCTCACCAGCTCTTTTCATTCACTAAATTGAAAGGGTTAGAAAGCTTCAATTTGGACAAGTAATATACCATTTTAATGAGGAGAACTTCTTCTTTCATAATCAGATGAAATCAGGAAAATAATTGTTTGCGACTTTTTGGTGGTTTTGTGGTGCCGGGTCACATACATACTTTTCAAATAAGGTTGTTCTTGTCAACCTTAAAGCTTGACCGAGGCTTGCCTGACAAAGCAGAACATAATGTATGCAAACTGAATTCCAAATACTGTAGTTTTTTCAAGAACAACAGTTTAATGGAATGACAAAAGAAGATTGCTAGCAATGTTATATATTTTGTATTTTTTGGTATTTTTTTCTTTCTTTTTAACTGCTGTGATGTTTTGATGTAAACATTTATTCATTTTTATATATTTGTTCTCATTTGCTATGTTTTCTTTTTGAATGCTTTTTTATATGATTGTACGTTTGATGTAAACTTGCATTTTTAGTCTTTGGACTTTTTGACAAGTCATGAATAAAACCTCATTTGAATTTGAATTGAATTGAATTGAATTGAATAACTCGTCTCCGTATCGCCAAGATAGAAACGTCTATTTATTTGAATAGTCTTTGTTAGTAGACCGGTCTATCTCTTTGGGCTTTTATTCGTTAAAACAATATACAGGGTTAGATGTGATAGTTGGTCTTGAGTTGAAGTTATGTTATGTGGTACTGCAGGATATTGATTGTGGAGCAGTACTGCCTTCAGAGAATTTGTTTTACAACAGGACCGGGGAAGCTGACTCGGGATTAAAGGGAAATCCAACATTTGTAATAAGTTCATTTGTACGGAAACCTCTACATCTGAGAGTATGTCAAATGTTAAGTTCGTCAACCGACTGTGACGTAATAACGGACAAATCTCCCGTTTGTCGTGTACAGAAATGTTACTTTATTCTGTTTTAATTCCCAGACACATTCTTCCTTGGGGCGCTACTCAAAATATATTATAGATAAAATGTCATAATATCATAATATTCTTATTTTTTGTGATAAAGTGTCACTGTCAAATTATATTATTTCATTTCTATAATGGTCCAATATTGCTACCATGTTGAATAAGATCGTCAGATGCGCGCTGCATTGCACTGCATAGATCGTGCACGTGCACGTGCACGTGCTCGCTCACGTCTACAAGACTATTTTTTGTTTATGCGAATGAAAGATATGGAAGTAATTTTGTCCAAGGAATCAGTATTGGGAGTGATTTCGTGACAAAATAAATTTGTCAGATTGCTTTTGTGACAAATCCAATAGGTGATATTGCTTTAAAAACATTGACTTCGTGATAGAATCACGTGACATTGTGTAAGACTTGGCGCCCCATACAGGAAGGCATGGCGACTCTCGCGCGTTGCTTGTGATGACGGCCTGTAGATGGGGGGGGGGGGGGGGGGGAGGGGAGGAGGTCGGATGTCGAGGCACTCAATAAACTTGTTACACTTAGCGCCCTTCTTCCTGCCATTGGCCGTGCTCACGTTTGAGAACAAACGCAAACTTTAAGGCTGTTTAGCTATATATGAATACCCCTTCCTCCGCGTGTCTCTCTCTCTCTCTCTCTCTCCCCACCCTTGATCATTTCTTCGATAGGCCAGTTATTATTCGGTAATTCCCGTTAAAGGTCAAGTCCACTCCAATTTTCCAAAATTATGGCATGTTGTGAATAAATCAAATGTTAAAAATGACAAATATCATAGGCGTACATCGGGTACTGCCCCTTCTGCGTCTGTAACTCGGCTGATTTTAGGAGCGATTTTTATTTCAGTTATTTCTAGCAAAACACTTAAATTTGCCGCACGGATGTCAGATTGTTGATCATGTGATGTGACGTATGCTCCTCACAACGAAAGCGTGCGCTGCGCCAGCGTTATGTACATTCTTACAATTTAAGATGCCGACATGCCAGGCTTACGCTTGTTCAAATTGGCCATTTGGTAGTAAAACAAGTTTCTTTGCCATCCCAAACCCTTTGAAAGACAGGGAGTGATGTTGGCACTGATGACAAGTTCAACATACGAACGTACGAATGATTCAGTAAATACAAAGTGGTATGTGAGGACACGTTCGAATGCGCATGCGCTGTATACAGACACAGTCAAGTATATTCGTGTATTATCTTGCAGACGTCTGTGTGATGACCCTACGTCACAAACAAGTCGCGCAGTGTATTGTGGGGGAGAACCGGCTCGATGATTAACTTGTCTTTTGCTCATCAAAAGAATTTATTAAAAATAAGTCCGAGCACCATTTTCCAAAACCAAGTTTTTTCTGAGCTTCTCATATTCTTATCTAATTAGCTCAATTTTTCAGTGGAGTGGACTTGGTCCATAAGGACTATGTCCCCTTCTCCCTTTGTATAGATTCCCAGGCACACACATTTGGTTGCATCCTGGTTCTATTGATCTCCTCTTTAGCCCATTCTCAATTATACCTGTCATGCAGCGAGTCTCATCATTCATTTTATCCATCTACATGCCTTCTTTCTCTCTCTCTTTCTCTCTCTCTCTCTCTCTTCTCTATCTCTCTTTTTTAATTGGCATAATCATTACTTTTTCTCTCTCATTCATCACGGCTCCATCTACTTTTCAATTAGTTTTATCCCCTCTTTATCCCTCTCTCTGCTCCTCTCGATTCCCATTATCTGTCTCCTCCTCCTTCTCTTTCTCTCTCTCCTCTTCCTCACTCTTTATCCCTCTGTCTCTATATATCTCTACACGTTTTACTTGAGCCTCACATTGATATTTTTGGCTATTAAGTTTGTATTTCCCTTATCACTCAAGCTTAAAATCTTGAGCCATTTAAAATCAATAACGACTGTAACGAATAATTTCCCTACCTTTTTTGTGAGGGTTGGGATCAAAGACGTTAAATTGATGATCACGTTATTACGATTTAAAAAAAGAAGAAAAAAGGAAAGAAACTACCAAAACATACAAGAACGAATCAAATAATTATTCATTATAGACTTTCGCTGTGAGAAACTAACAAAAGAAACAAGCAAACAAACAAACAAGCGAACAAGCGAACAAGCAAACAGAATTATGATTATTTTGTTGAATTATGACCTTATATTAAACTACCTTTGACCATCTTGTAATCTCTTTCTTCATTTTCTTGTATATGTTCTTTTTCCTCTTCCTCTCCTCCTCCAGATCTTCACTTACTTCTTCTTCTTTTCGATCCTCCTCCTCCTCCCCCTCTATCTCCTTCTTCCTTTTATATTCTTCTTCTTCATTTCCTCCCTTTCCTCATCCTCTTCTTCCTCCTGATCCTCCACTCGTTTTTTTGTTCGCCTCCTTCTCCCTCATGAAATGTCTCTCTTTTATTCATTATCTTCTTTTATAAATATCTTCTTTTCTCCCTTGATCGTGTTGTTGTTATTGTTGTTGTTAATGACATTGTGGATATCGTGGAGGTGTGGTGGTATAGTAGTCCATTCATTTGACTCTTAATCCAAGGATTTAGGGTTCGAATCCCAGCCCGGCACTAACGTAATTTGGCAGGGTAATAACCCACAGTTGCCCTTCCCCACCCAGGTGAAAATCAGTACCTGAAATCGCTGGGATAACAATGATTGCAGGTCCCTGGGGGAAAACAGATTTGAAGCTGAGGAAGATTCCCTTAGTAAACAAAACTATAATCATTATTTTATCATTATTATAACTATCCATATAATTGTGTCATTATCATAGTTTTTTTCTTATTATCATTACTTTTATGATTGATGTTATTATTAATATTTTTGTTATTATCGTTATTATTATGATTATTATCATTTGCGAAAACAATAAAGGCATAATGGTAGTAGGGAAAGTCGACTCTCTTATATTTCTCCGCTGCATGCCTAGTAATGATGCAAATGTTTCAGTCTCCTTTTCTTCTTCACACCTAGCCTTACCCACACCCTCACTCATCGAACACACACACACACACACACACACATAATTCCCTGTAAATAGCATATAATGCACCATGCACCCACAAGCGCACCCCCGTAAGCTAAATGAGGAGGGATATAGTTGTTATTATTATTATTATTATTATTTATTCGACCATAAAAACACATTCAGCATGTACAGTGTATATAGGTGTATACAGAGTGAAATAGGAAAAATACAAAGTAAGATAAAGAAGGAATAGCATGTGGGTCAGGGTGCACAAAAGCGAAATTCTTCCCTGTTGCCCGGGGGCATGTGCACCCTCACATGCCATTCCGAGACATAATAGAATATATTGCAAGGTTCACATTATATAAGTATACAAAATAATTACAAACACTCATTCAGAAAATCATGATTAAATTAAATTTCGATAAATGCATTAAGAGGATATGAAGCTGCAATGAATAGAGTGCTTTAAGATTTGTATGCAGAAAAAACTTAAAACTTAAAATAACCAGAACACAATTAACATAAATCGTCATTATTCAATTGATCCAACGGTGTCTCATTCAAAGAAATTCTAATTAAAAAGAAAAAAGAAGAGATGTGTAATTGTTCAAGGTAAATCTGACCAGCAATTTCTTGTATATAACAAAAATATACATATGAATAGAGCGTAAATATTGTTTTGGGCTATACAATCAAGGAAATTATAAAACGTCATGTACCACAATAATGTACAATTTTTGCAGAAATTAAAGGTGCAATAAGCATTAGGATTGATAATCATTCACAAAATATTGAGTAGGGCCTATGGTGTTATCATTTAAGAAGAGTGGCATAATGTGGATATGAAGCTATCAATGTGGACCATTGTTCCAGGTTCAATTAATATAATCATTGTATCATTGAAAGAGAAAAAAAAAGAAAGAAAAAAAAAATTAAACAAGTAACATTCTGAATCCAGTGTTTCAATAAGTTCTTGGATATTGATAAACAATGATTATTAAAGAAAAGGAGGAATCCCCCACTCTCAGTGAGGAAGCCCCTCTCAGTTTGAAAATTAGTTAGAATCAAGAAGGGACCGCTTCATAGAGAGTAGAAAGGATGAAAGTGAGGAGACCACCGATGCATTCCTAACCTCTAACGGTAATTCATCCCATACCCGAGGAAATCTCCGGGAAGCGGACAGGAACAGGGCCTGTGTTCGTGATTGCTGATGAATGAAGGACAGTGTAAAGAGGCGTCTCTTGCTAATGACTATGTTTTCTATTAGTGTTTCACAGTCACAACAAAAGTACAGACATTTGAAGGTAAACGAACATAAAAGATAATCTCTACGAGCTGACAAGGTAGACCAGTTGAGAACCCTTAACCTTTCTTCATACGGCATTTCTCCTCTTCTCTGTTTAAGAGCAACGCGCGTTGCTATACGTTGGATTCTTTCTAATTGTTGTGTTTGTTTTAGGGTATTGGGATGCCATGCAGGGATGCCAAATTCAAGTATTGGCAGTACCAAGGCCTTGTAGAGGGCAAATATAGCAGAGGTGGACGAACCACGGGCTACAACTCTTATAAACCCAAGAAGACGACTCGCGCGTGCAGTAATTGCATCAACCTGAATGTTCCAAGAGAGGTTTGAACCTATTACAATACCAAGATATTTGTAAGAAGTGACAGAAGAAAGCAGTGTGTCACCCAGGGTAAAGACGGCATTTTGGATGTTCCGCTTCCTAGTTATATGCATCACTTTCGTTTTGGATGGATTGAATGACATGCCATTTGTAATTGTCCATTGATGGAGTGAGTCTAAGTCATGTTGCAATTGCATTTCATCATCGTGTGAACGAATTGTACGAAACAGTAACATATCGTCAGCAAAAAGAAAAAGATCGGAGGAAACATCAGAGATAACATTGTTGACAAATAGATTAAAAAGTAGCGGTCCAATTACACTACCCTGGGGCACACCAGAAGGGACATTACTCCAAGAAGAGAGAGAACCCAGGAACATTACTCTTTGGAGCCGATTTGATAGAAAGGAACGTACCCACTTCCATATGTTACCACGAATATTGTACTGGGTTGCTAACTTGGATAGGAGGATATTGTGAGGCATTCTATCAAAAGCCTTTGACATGTCAAGAAAAATTGCATCAATGTGTGGAGGGCGTGGTTTGTCTAGTGAGGCTGCCCAATTATGTACCAAGTTTACAAGTTGTGTTACACAATTTTTACCTTTAGTGAATCCATGTTGGTGTTTACTCATCAGACCGTATAACCCTACATGTTCCTGTATGCAGTTGACTACAAGTTTCTCTAGAACTTTACATAACACAGAAGTAAGGGCTACTGGGCGGTAGTTAGAGACCAACGACCTATCACCATTCTTGAATACAGGAGTAATATGGGATTTTCTCCATGAAGAAGGAACTTTACCACAACTCAGAGATGCATTGAACAGAATTGACAAGGGATGTGAAATTTCAGAAGCTACTTTAGAGAGAACATTTGGTGAAATACCGTCTGGCCCAGGAGATTTATTTACAGGTAATCTGGAGAGAGCTGAGCTGACATCTGTATCAGATACTGTTAAACGATTAAGTTCAGAGATAGGCAAGGTGCACTCAGGAGCTTCAGTAGGTAGAGTAGAAGGAGGGGAAAAAACTGAAGAGAAATGAGAATTGAAAGCTGCAGCTATATCATCTGGTTGAGTAAACTGTGCTTCATTATACTTAAATTTAGGAGGAGGTAGTGATTGTTTACGACTACGTACAAATGACCAAAAACTCTTCCTGTTGTCTTTACGTGCAAATAACGTGTTAACATAAATCCAGTAAGCTTTCCTTGTGAGGGTTTTCACCTGATTCCTAATAGTTTTGTATGTAACCCAGTCAGTAGAAGCTTTAGTTCTTTTAGCGTTTCTGAACAGACAGTGTTTCTTAGAAATAAGTTTCTTGAGTTCAGCTGTGATCCATGGTGAGCATTTGGATTTACGCTTAGATGATTGTGGAATCGATTCTTTAATTGCTGCATTAAAAAGATCTAAGAATAGTTCAGAACTTTCTTCAACATTACAAGGGTCTAGAAATGAGTTCCAGGGAATGAGATGAAGAAGAGTCCGCAGGTGGTCAAAGTCTCCCTTGTTGACATGTAGGAAAGACCGGAGAACAGAAGGCATTGGAGCGGGCTGCGATGAGCGAAGACGAACGCAAACAGCCAAATGGTCCGATTCCACAGGATTGGCCATAGTATGAACATTTGTTATGGCATGGTCACGATTGGTCAATACTAAGTCTATGAGTGACCCTGAATAGACATTCGTAGCGGTCAGACGAGTAGGAGAAGCTACCATTTGAGTGAGATCGAAGTCATTCATGAAAGATGACAAATGGGTCCGGTTGTTTGAAAGAACATTAGGGGACATGTCGACGTTGAGGTCCCCTAGGAGAAGAAGCCCATCGTAGTCATCGGGTTTCACAGAATCCAGCTCAGCTTGTAGCAACTGCCCCTAGTTGTGTCAAAGGCAGAGGCGGCGGACCCGGGGGGCAGGGGGGGGGGGGCACAGTGCCCCCCACTTTTTGAAGTACCCAAAAAGTGCCCCTTTTTCCATAGGAAAAGTGCCCCTTTAACTTTGTAAGAAGCGCCCTTTTTACATAAAAAGTGCCCCTATTACTTTGATATGTGCCCCTATTAATTTGTAAAAATGCCCCCTCCCCTTTCCACCTCTGATATGTGCCCCTTTTATTTTGACATGTACTTCTTTTCCCTGACAAGTTCCCAGTTTCCTTTGCAATAAGTGTCTATTTTCCATTCTCATAAGTGCCCTTTTTAATCTCTAGTAGGTGCCCCTTTTCGGGTACGAGAAGCGCCCCTTTTCACTTTTGTTAAGCGCCTCCTTCACCTCTGATAATTGCCCTATTCAAATCTTAGAGGTGCCCCTTTCACTTTGACAATTGCCCTTTTTCCTTTGTAAGAAGTGCCCTTTTCCCTTTTAATAACTACCTCTTTTTAACTCGGATAAGCACACCTTATATTTTCACATGTGCCCCCTTTCCTTTCTAATAAGTGCCCCTTTTCCTTATGATAAGTGTCCCCATTTAACAAAGAGCCCTTCGCCTTTTCATAAATGCCCCTTTTCACCTATGAAAAAAATCCTTTTTCATTCTCCTACTAGTGCCCCTTTTCAAGTCTGGTAAATGATCCTATTCAATTCTGAGAGATACTCGTTTTATTTTGACAAGTGCCCTCTTTTCCTCCTGATAAGTGCTCTTTTCATATCTAATAACACCCCCTTTTATTGTGACACGTGCCCTTTTCCTTCCTAATAAATGCTTTTTTTCCTTCATAATATCCGCTTTTCATAAAAGCCCCCTTGCACCTCCAAAAAATGCCCCTATCAAAATCTGATCGGTGCTCCTTTTCTTTCAACAAATGCACATTTCCCTTTATTATTAGTGCCCCTTTTTCATTCTCATAAGCGCCTCTTTCATATATGGTGTCTGCCCCTTTCAGATGCGATAAGTGCCCCTTTTCACCTCTGATAGAGTTAACATTGTTATCAATGATACGTGCCCCTTTTCCTTTCTTATGAGGAACCTATCCCTTTTTCAGAAACGCCCCTATCAAAATCTGATGGTTGCCTCTTTTCCGTCGACAAATGCCCAATATCCATTCTCATAAGTGCCTTTTCATCCCTAGTGAGTGCCCCATTTTCACCTCTGATAATAACCCTTTGTACTTTGACATGTGCTCCTTTTATTTTCTAATAAGTGTCTTATTCTTTCGTTAAGTATCTCCTTTACCTCTCATCATTAAACGTGCCCCTAATTTCAAGCGGCTAAGAGCAATATCTCCCAAAGCTCACTCGCTACGCTCGCTCACATTTATAGATGTTATAATCATGTTACTTATCAAAGGTCTTTTCAGTTTTACTGTTATGAGAATGTGCATATTTATAACCCGATGAGGATTGGCTTTTCCTCTTTATAAGATGTAGTTTTCGCACTGCGACCTCACAAATCTTATATTTTTCCTCGCTCGCTTTGCTCGCTCGCAAATGATTTTTTTTCGACCATCACACCCAACTGCAAGGTATGATGCTAAAGAAATATTTTATACGATGTATAAAGAGAAACAAATATTGAAATCATCCCCGATAATGTAATCAAATTATAGGGGTATATACTAATGTCTAAAAATTGTTTTTTTTTCGCTTTAAGATTTCCCTTTGTAGGTGCCCTTTTTTTTCTTCCAGAAAGTGCCCTTTTTTGTTGGTGCCCCCCCCCCCACTTTGGAAGTCGCTCCGCCGCCCCTGGTCAAAGGTCGATTTATGGAGAACTAAAAAGTGCCCCCGGACATATATCTTTTTGATGAGAACGAGTTCAACTTCCGGTGATGAAAGTTATCATAGAACTATACCTCTAATCTAAACCCACGCATACTCACATACGCACCCACACCCACACAAGCAACACCCACCGACGCCCTCACACTCTTCCTTTAACCCACCAACTGACACAAACACACACACGCACGCACAAAAAAAAAACATCCTCACAAATCACCAAGTATATTACTTTCAATTTAACATATACGCGGATTGAATATCAGATCCATTTTCACATTTAGCTGAAAAACAGACACGGTCATATAATTTTAGAAGGTCATATAAGTTTATTAAATATCAAGGTATGTTGGCATTCTATAACGTGAATCAAGCAGTACACATAGCAATAATTATATCACGTTAGCAAATTACGATAGTTAACAGAGACAACTTAGTTGCTATAGTCTCTGTCTCTAGATTGTATCCACACTATTAAAAAGAAATCTGTACTTAACATGGAGTTTTGCTAAATAAATTTGATACAAAAGGATCTATTTGCATGTATACATGCCTATCCAGAATTGTTTACTGCAAAATAAAACAACATAATAAACGGCCCTATATACAAATCTATATGAAGAAAACATAAACATAACATTGCAATTATATGAACATGCATATTGCATGCATGTACACTATGTGTAATACAAACAATAATTTTAAATTGTCAATAAGAAGCATTAAAATCGAAAAGAGCACAATAATCCCATTATACTCAAGTTTACAATTACATGGACTGAATTTTAGATCCATTTTAACATTTTGCTGAACAAAAAACACGGCCATATAACTTTAGAAGAACATATTTGTTCATTAAATATCAAGGTACGTTTGCATTATATTACATGATTCAAGCAGTAAACATAGCAGTTATTATGACACATTTAAAAAATTACGATAATTAACAGACAAAACCTCCTTGCTATAGTCTCTGAATCTTGATCTTATCCACAATATTAACAAAAAAATAGTTACTTAGCATTGATTATTGATAAATAAAAATGTTACTTCCTTTAAGGAGAACATAATATATAATTATTAAATATCAAGGTATGTTGGCATTCTATCGCACGTGATTCAAGCAGTAAACATAGTAATAACCACGACACATTAAAAATAACGATATTTAACAGACACAAGTTTCTTAATATAATCTCTGTATCTAGATCGTATCCCTAAAATTAAAAATAATCTGTACGAGGATTGTTGCTAAATAACAATGATACAAATCATTTAATTACACGGATATATCGATAATGGTTTACTGGTAAATATGATAACATGTTTATACCCATAATGGTCTACTGATACATTTGATCACATGTATATATCCATATTAATGGTCTACTGAAAAATAAAGCAACCTAATAAACGGCTCTATATAACATACTACTTATGAATGAGGCATAACTACAACATTGCAATTATATAGACATGCATTATACCTGCATGTTCACTACGTGTAATACAAACAAAAGCCTCGATTTTCCACAGGAAGAAAAAAAATCAAAAGGGTTACACCCAATTTCGCTAGAGGGAGCCCTTCATTCAGGTCAAAAGTAGCCCGGTTTTTCATTGTTGACAACTCTCTTTTTGATATAATTACAACATGACATTGTGAGTACTATGTGAGGTTGAAATACAAATAGGTAAATACCCAATTAATAATAATTTCCGAGTTATTAATAATTCATTTTGTTGTTACCCTCACCCTTTATAACGTATGATATATTATATATACACACATTTTATGAGAAATAAAATGAGAGAATAATGGTTTCGTAGCTTAAATTTTAATTTTAAGTTTTAGAAATTTCTTCAAAGGTTAAAATAATGTCTCTACTGGGAGACATTCATGTTATATACATTAACCGGGTTACTTTTTACCTGAATAAAGGGCCTTCCTAAGATACATACATTAAATAGGCACTATAAGTGCTTATGATGTTTTATGATTAACAAGTAATCATTTTGTTTTACATATCGGTTCATTATAGAACAAGAACATAACATAGTAGATAGCATAATATGTCAAAAACGTTAAATAGGCACTATAAGCGCTTATGATGTTTTATGATTAACATTAATCATTTTGGTTTACATGTGAGTTCATAAAAGAACTAGAACATTACATAGTAGATAGCACAATTTGTCATTTCATAGAAATGATTTTATAAACACAGATAATGATACACACGAATAAATATGTAAATATGTATCAATAGCTCTAAAAGATTAAACATTCACCATTTGTGTATAGTCAGCAGCAAAATTCCCAACTATATCTGGCACTCAGATCTCAGTACAGAGACAAAGATAGTGTCATATGAATATGTGGAAACAAATACTTGACAGAATTTGTTATTCCTGGAGTATGGCCCCAAATTCACTATTAACTTCATTCAACGAAGCCTTCACTGAAGGAACAGTTCAAATACGCATGTCTACATTTTTTTAAAATACAGAGGTAAATATCACATAAATAAATACTCACACACCAATAAATAGATAAATAGATAAATAGATTCATAATCACACTATCGTACAAACGATGAGGTACAATGGACATGAAATCATTTTGAACACGTATATCATAATCATTAATAATTAAAAAGATTTGTCAATAATTTTAACCATATCTGCTTGAGAGAGATAGTTACGTCACCGGAAATTGCTACTTGGTCAGGCATTTCATAAAACTCGCAAATAGTTTCCTCTCTTACAAATTGTACCCAGGAGGGAGCTATTTGGAGTCCCACAACTTATGAACCAATACGTATAAATACGCGTGTCACAACTATCTCTCTCAATACGCTATCGTTTTAAATAGTCAATAAATAACATCAATATCATCAATAAATAACATCAATATCATCAATAAATAACATCAATATCATCAATAAATAACAAAGGCAAACATTACCTACGGCACTCCTAATAGTACTGAATGAAGGGGCGCCCTCACTTGAAATGAAATGTAGAGAAGATGAAGTCACAATTTTTAATAAGGTAGTTGGTCCTCTTGTTTCAAAGTTGAAACCCTCATACTGCACGCCTCCTGGCACATACACAAGCCACTGGAACTTTGGTTGTCTGCTTCTCATAACTACAGATAGTTAAAAAGAATAAAGAGGGAGAAAGATACATTTGAATGTTGCAAAAAGACGTGTACAAGTTGTGATAAAAACATTGCTCGTCCGAATACAATTCACATTTCATATCCTGAGTTGAAAGCGACTGGAATAAAACATTTTAAAGAATGGATTTATTTACAGTTTTGACTTAATAGGGCCATAAATGTGAAATATCATTTAAATCTAAAGGCTTTTCAAAAGAATATATTTTCGCATTTTCGTTTTTGTTTCAATAGTGCCCCCGCGATACATGTTAATTCCCGACTTGATCAAGGGAGATGTGAGTTGACTAGCGGCATGTTTCAGTTTCAGTTTCAGTTTTATTTTTCATTTCCAACAGAACAGTAATTATGACAAGAAATCAGATATACAATTCAATATTCAATAATATAAGACATTTTACATGATTTAAAGTTGTGAAATAGAAAGTATACATAATTATCTACTTGGTCAGCTCTCTATCTTCGCCTAAAAACTGGCTCATGTGACTCCAGTTCGAAACTGAGTCACATCTTTCGGATGGTGACGTTAAAGGTCGTTCTCTAGACGTAAATAATCATATCTGATTGATACACGTCTGCAATAACCCAGTTACACACACACACGCGCACCCTCCCAAATTTCAAAATGGAAACAAATTGTATTAAAATCATTCTCAAATGCAGCCTTACAGATAGGCAAATATTACTATTGATTGCGGACTTACCGGTAAACACCATCCACACATTGTCCGCGTCTAAGCGTCTCCATCTCGCGTACAACTGGCAAGCAGTCAACGCCTGGGTTTCTAATGAAGCCATTGTTGTAAGGGTTAATACAATCAGGGCACGCGCATCTCGCGGAAAGGATGTCTTGCGGATATCTGAGAGATGAAGAAAATCAAAATAACGACGTTTATTAATTTGTATTAATCTATACAGGTGTTAAAAGGGTATATCAAGGAGCTAATCAAGGCAGGTGATGGGTAATTTGGCAAAGCCATTGTGTAGCACAAAACAGTCCCCCAGTCATTTGGTGGATAGCTATTGTTTTGTGCAAGATTGCACGTGTAACAAACGAGCAACCTAATTGTGGAGAGAGAAGCAGCGGTGAGTTAAAAAACTAGTTTGAACCCATATAAATGACCGTTAACAGGTTACGGAACAAACTGACAAACAATTTGAAATATGATTTATATTTAATTCCGGTGCAATATAGTCTCTCATATTTATTTTGCTACTTTTTCCTCTCTTCTCCTTTTTCTTTATCCTGATGACTAACCGCAACCAACTAACATACTATTCATTCACTTTTTGAAGGAGGTTAGCGTTGCAATAAAGTACGTGTATTACAAAGAGAGAAGAATTGATTTGGAAATTAAGTTGGATTTGGCTGCGGTTAGCCGCGTCATATCGGAACAATCGAGGCTTTAAAGATAAAATGTCTTACCTGTATACATCTGTATCTGTCTCCATGACAAAAGGACAAAGCGCTCTGGACTCGAGAGGTTTCTGATTGCGTTCCAACAGCGACCTAGGGCATGTGTTGTTAAGATAGGAATGCTGGATCTCCGTGCCAATACCCGCGATAGTTTGGCCGTGCAGCATCTCATAAAGCTCTCCCTCTGACGGGTCTCTGCAGGCTTCAGTCGCCGTCGCATCGGCCTCTTCGGTAGCGGTGTCAAGGTTCGATGCGTCAGCGTTTCTCTTGATGCGCATTGAACCAGTAGCGCCATCAGATGCTTCAGTCGTAAAATGAATTGTGCTTGCAACCTCGACGAGTTCATTTTCTCCACTACCACTCGTAAAAGGAACTGTTGTAGCGCTCTCAACGGACATGGCATCCAAATGAAATGCTGTGTTTAGTTCTATTCTTGAGGAAGTGATTGAGAGAGTGTTTCCGGAGTTGGTGTCTATTTCAGGATTATCCTTTGAGTTTGGTTTCACTGTGAGGTACACTGCTTCATTTATTTCCTCATAAAGGTCACTTTCAGACGAGATTTCGTTTCCCTCCTGATCCCCATCAAAGGAGAGTCCTTGTCCTGATGCGTCGATTTCTTTCGTGTTCACGAGAAACGCCTGGCCTAATGAATCGGTGTTACTGTTTACATCTGTGTTATGGCTTGGTAGTGACGACTGAATGACGGAGACTACCTCGACATCAGAATTGTGTCTTCCGACAGAGAAAGCTAGGCATTGTGACGTCATTGCCGAGAGAATGAGTAAGACAATGTGGGTCGGTTGATACATTTTCTAAAAAAGAACATAAACAAAAACAAGAAATTAGCATCAAACCAGTTAAAAAGTTTAATACAATGATAATAATAAAACAAAACAAAACAAAGTAAGAAGAAAAAGATGCAAACAGAAAATAACGATAAACCCCATCCCGAATAATATTCAGGCCTATTAGAGTGTTATTAAAAGAGTAGGTCATCAAATCCTGCCTAAATATTGCTATAAGCATTAATATAACATGTATATAATAATGTAAACATAACTATCGATACAACGTATGAGATAATTTCTGATGAGGTAATTTTCTAATCGTCATTAAATTATTGTTGGTACTGTTAAGGGAAAGGAAATGTATTCACTTCTTGACCATTGCATAGACAAAGTCTACAGGAAAAGGAAACATTAAATTAGCTAATGTAAGTTTCGGTCAAATATAACATTTCACAAGTGTTCAGTGCTTTTTCGGTAATTTAATCCAATCATAATATATATATATGTATATTTTTGTCTTGAATTGGCAACAATTCACATAATTTTCTTCAGGAAATTCCTCTTAGTTTCAACCAAAGATAGATGTTAAGATAACAACCGATGAAGATTGCGTAAGTGTATGCCGTCATTAGAACAGGACTTCGAATCTATTGCGTGATGCAGAAGATATCTGGCAGTGGCGTAGCTAATTAAGAATTTTGTTTAATGAGGGGTTGGGGCGCTGCAAGACATTACACAGTTTTTGTTTAACATGAAATGGTCATGCACTAATATTCTCAATTTACTGATGAAGATTGTACACTGCCAACCTTTAATGAGTGGGAATGACAATGCGACCGTGGAAGAATCTTCATAAATATCATAATAAATACAAGCAGAACAAATAAAATTGAGAACAAATCATACAAATTCAGATTAGATGTAACTACATAGGGATAGAAACATTAGATGAAATAATGATCGATGACTCAGAAGTGCCCCCCCCCCCTCTAAAAAAAAAATCTAAAAAATTCACCACCTTATAAACAAACCTAAAAAAAAGGCTAACAAACTTTTTGTATTACTCAAATTTGTCTTTAAGAGTAAGGAAAAGAAAAAATAGACATTTAATAATATACAAAGGCACAGTGAAATCATACATATTAATAGACAATGATATAGTGAAAGAGAGATGAAAGATGGAGGAAAAGAGCAGATAATTCTTAAAAATCTTAAAAAATAAATAAACGTACCATTTTGACTTGAAGCTTCGAATTGGAAATAACTCTTTTGATGAAAACTCTACGCTGGTATTGCACGAATCTCGGTAAAGCCGCCAAGTTAAACTCTGCTCTTTTCCTTAAAAAAATAATTCCTAAGAACAACTTCAATGACACTTTCTCTCAGCTTGACCGTTAAGTATTACTTCTTCAGGTACTTGTATAATTGTGAAAAGGGTGATATGGAGACTTTATTTCTCGCAAAGCTTGAAAGTTCTGATGCCTGTCGACTACCGTCCTTGTAATGACAAACTCTCAGCCATCCCACCCTTTTATGTCAGTAATTTTTTTTAACTTCGGTTTGAATAAACAGGATGGGTATTTTTCTCCCTGACTTGTTTAATGATAAGGTCTTTGATGTCATTTCCATGCTAAATGTGTACGATAGTATTTTCATCCCAACCAAAATCTAATTTCGGAGGTGAGTGGGTATGCAGGGAAAGTCCCGGATTAGCGCAGTGTAGTCTTCTTTCAATGCCTTGGGTATAGTTTTTCATAGCTGTCCACATGGATCGTATTGCCTCGTCTATTTGTAGATTACTTCCGTAAGTTTATGCGAGGACGAAGTGAGCGAATATGGTAACGTTTGTGGTGGTTTGATTAACTTAGATTGAGTTAATTATATCCCGGCCTTTATTAATAAATCTCAAGGCTCTTAAAGCCCCACTGCACTGCATCTCTATATAGGAAACAATGCCTAAGCGGTGACTGTTGTTCCCCTATGGTCCCTTTTTCTTATGTTAATTGAGAGTTGTCAGTGACCATGCAGGGTGGTCTTTTCCCTCCTGGCCAAACTAGTGCAGATAGGCTTTAAAACACATTTCCCCCTCCACCTAAAATGTGACTAAACAGAAAAATGAAAGAATATTATGGGACCCATGTCGCTTTTACATAGCGACATTGATTAATTGAGTAATATCGTAATGAAATATATGGAGAAGAGGCTGTTTGACAATTTTAGCAGTTACTGTACACATAATTGTTCGTTAGTTATTTTAAAACTAGTTTTAAAATTAGTTATTTAACATTTAAATACAAAATCAGTTAATTTACAGGTAATTGTAAACCAGTTATTTACATTTAATTGGAAATCTGTTATTTTACGTTGAATTTTCAAATCAGTTTGTTTACATTTTATTGTAAAATCAGTTATTCTACATTTAATTGTAAAATCAACTATTCGACATTCTATTGTAAATCAGTTTTTTTATATTTAATCTAAAAGCAGTTGCTTTTACTTTCATTATTCTTTGCTATTCATTGTTTTGACCTTTAAAAAAAAAAAAATATTGGATTGTTTAAAGCACTCTCATCACACGTGTGCACTCTGTAAGAAAAGTAAATTACCGTAAATCATTTTGACTGTATAAATATTGAAATATAATCAATTAATAACTTTCTTTTCGGTGACGCATTACGTAATGCCCAAATAAAAAGAGAGAGACAGAGAGAGAGAGAGAGAGAGAGAACTAACGAGATAGAAATTAAGAGGGGGCTGGGGGAGGGGGGGGGGGGGGAGAGGGTTACTTACACAATGTTTAACAGAACACGATTTTTTCACACCCACTTCCAGCACCTATTTCTGCTGATCCATTCTTTTTATTTGACATTGATCTATTGCGAGTTTCTAAAGGAGGGGGGTGGGGGTGGGGGTGGGGGGGGGGTGGGAGGGGTGATGGGGGGGGGGGGGGGGGGGGGGCTTGGCTCCCTGCCTTCCATTGTGATGATCAACACCATCATACTATCTCTGTTATCTTTACTATTACGAACATGGAACAGTGGTGCGATTAAGAGTCGGTAACCCTTCTATAGCATTTTTAACTGTTTTATTCGCACCATCATTGCACAACCGAGTAGAAATAAAACATTATTAAGACTTATCATTTTAGATAAACTTTCTCCATGCCCTTAATTAGGTGATGATCAACACCATCATACTATCTCTGTTATCTTTACTATTACGAACATGGAACAGTGGTGCGATTAAGAGTCGGTAACCCTTCTATAGCATTTTTAACTGTTTTATTCGCACCATCATTGCACAACCGAGTAGAAATAAAACATTATTAAGACTTATCATTTTAGATAAACTTTCTCCATGCCCTTAATTAGGTGATGATCAACACCATCATACTATCTCTGTTATCTTTACTATTACGAACATGGAACAGTGGTGCGATTAAGAGTCGGTAACCCTTCTATAGCATTTTTAACTGTTTTATTCGCACCATCATTGCACAACCGAGTAGAAATAAAAACATTATTAAGACTTTTCATTTTAGATGAACTTTCTCCATACCCTTAATTAGGGATTGGGGATTGAATAAAGAAATATGACAAATGTTATCGGTCTTCTAAATCAGATCTTTTAAAATAAAATAGTTGTCCTTGTGGTATGTACATCTGGTTTAGAAACAAAACGCAACGGCAAAAAGCTCTACAGATAACTACATGATTTGCTCATTTAGTAAATAGGTAAACAGATAGATATATAAATACATAGATTAATCAGTAAATATATGAATAAAGTAAATAAATCAGGGGAAAAAGGAACAAAAGAAACCAACAAGAACTTCCGAAATATAAGAAAAAGACGGATGATGGAAAAGAAGAAAAAGAAGAAAGAGATAAATAAATAAAGAAAGAATGAAGGATAGAGAGATGAAAGCAAGAAGGAGAGAAATAAGTAAAGAAATGAAGAAAGAATTAGATGAAGACACAGAATGAGATCGTTAAATCGTGATCGTCGTAAGGCAAAATCATAAAAAACACCTCCAATGCTAGACCACTGTCAATGATAAAGATAACCACTGATATATGGGTATATTGAATCCAAACATATCTTGATTTACTGATAAACAGAACTCTACGTCGGTGTTTCCTTTGTCAATGCTTTCTTTGCTATTATCTTGAATTGAATATTTTGTTTGTAATTTTTTCCATCGCCAAGCATTTGAAATATTCGGTTAGCAAAGAATCGCATCATTATTGTCTTTCATTATCTTTCCTTAGTTTCATCACATCAACTGATCTTTCATATATCTACTACCCTAATCACTTATGATGTTAAATACAATCATTATGAAATATTGTACTCACTAGCTAATACATGATAATGTGTAATCATTTTATAGTAGCACACTGTTATTCGTATCTTTATATATCAGACTCGACATTTTCTTTGACTTGGTGTACATTATGTCTAACACGGTTATCTATCTGTTTGAATTTTTTTCTTTTTATTTGAAATCTAACTTCAAGTTTTTGTTGCAATAAAGAAATAAAATAATGAAATATATATATATGACTGTATTACCAATTTGTCTTGAAAACAACAACGATCAAACAATTATTTAAACATGTGAAACGACAAGTTTCCTAATAACAACTTTAATTAAGAACATAGATATAATACATTGTTCGAACGTTGGAATGGGGACCTTTTGATCCTATGAATAAAATATTTTAAATAGACAATAAACATACACATATTTTTCCATATGTCTTATTCTTTTTGGTTAATATGAAGAAGATTATCAAGTGATTTGCATTCCATACTCTTGTGTACCTCCATTAAATTTGAAAATCTGTGACATTTCCTTTAAGAATGAGATTCCGCCGTTACACCTTCGAAACAGAACAACAAATGCCGAATATTTCCCTCGAGAAAAGGTTATGATCCACTTTCGTACAACATTACCAAACGGGAGTCCCGAGACAGAAAGAGAAAAATAGACGGAATTAAGGAAATAAGGACGATTCATGTCACATTATAATTATAGAAAATGGATTTATACCCTTATTTTCATCGAAAGTGGAGTGTAGAGCATATTTGTTCTATTATAAAAAAAAAAACAACAACAAAAACCAACCAAAGCGGTAAATGTAAACATTTTTTTATTGGAGAAAATTTTATCAACGTTTTATTTTACCAATTTCCCTGCGTGTTCAGAATGTGGACTGTATCAGTATACCAAACACGGAAGGTTAGTGCAATGTTTGAGATCTGTAATACAAAAAAGCATATCAATTTTTTTTAATGACGAGAGCAAGTGTTTCCGTCTAAGAAAATAGCAAAGAAACACTTTACAGTCCATCCAAACTAAAAGGACGTGGTATTAAATACATTGAAATTTGTATCATTATTTTTTATCTCTAAAACTAAATTAACAAATCAGCTATTTTTTTTCCAATATTCCTTTTTATTTCTAACAATTGGAAACCAAGGAACAAACGAAATTGAAAGAATATAACAAAATAGGATTTGATGGTGAATGTGTGCTCCGTTAATATGCCTCCACATCAACGGACCGGTTTCCTAACATATCAGAATTGTATGCATACTTTTCAACATGGTTGTTCTTGGCGACCTGAAAGATTGTCCTGAGGATTGCGCAACAAAGCAACACACAATGTATGCAAACTGGATTCCATATATTATATCCAAATAATATATACAGGGATACGGTAAAGGTGAGAGTTGGAATTGGATTTTTATGTTCGGTTTAGGGTAAGGTTTTTTTTTTTTTTTTTTTTTTGGGGGGGGGGGGGGGTTTAGAGTTGAAGTTAGGTTAGGTGATAGTGCAGGAGATTGATCGTATTGTCGCCAGAGCATTTGTGTTACAACCGGACTGAAGTAGCTGACTTGGGAAATCCAACATTTGTAATGAGTCCATTTGTATGGAAAGTAGAAATCACTACAGCTGAGCGAATGTCAAATTGGCAAGTTCGTCAACCGACCCTGACGTAATTACGGACAACTCTCCCGTTTGACGTGTACTGAAATATCGCTATATTTTTTTTTTTTTTTTTTAATTCCTAGACACATTCTCCCTTGGGGCACTACTCAAATTATACAAGGATAGATAATGTGTCATAGTATCATGATATTCTTATTTTTGTCCGATTTCATTCAAACTTTCACCAGTTTACTTTTCGGATTTTACTTTCTTCTTTAGAGGTCGGGGGAAATGCAAATGTAAACTAATTTCTGTTGATTTGCAGGGCTGCATACAACTCATATTTTGTTATTTAAACATCTAAATATATTTAAGTTTCTAGACAAAGAACGAGAGTAAGTCGCCAGATTCAATAGTAAAATGAGATTTTGTATAATATTATCAATATTCATCAAGGAATCATAATTTTGACTCTGGAACTCTACAAGGCTATTATGATGTCATTACAAACACTCCAAAATATTTGTCATCGAGCAATTCCAGATCAATTAACATCCCTAAATAATGTATATAGTACTACAAATATTAGATTTTTTTTTCTCGTAAAATATTAATAATGTTAATCAAGGAATTCTAATTTTGACCAAACAGATCGATTAATATCCCTAATTAATGTATATGGTACTGCAAATATTTGATTCTTTTTCTTTTTCGTAAAATATTATTAATATTAATCAAGGAATTCTAATTTTGACCCTGGAATTCGAGAAAGTTATTATGATGTCATTACAAACAGTCCCAAAATGTACTTCATTAAGCAATAACAGATCGATTAATATCCCTAATTAATGTATATAGTACTACAAATATTTGATTCTTTTCTTTTTCGTAAAATATTATTAATATTAATCAACGAATTCTAATTTTGACCCTGGAATTCGAGAAAGTTATTATGATGTCATTACAAACATTACCAAAATGTACTTCATTAAGCAATAACAGATCGATTAATATCCCTAATTAATGTATATGGTACTGTAAATATTTGATTCTTTTTCGTCAAATATTGTTAATATTAATCAACGAATTCTAATTTTGACCCTGGAATTCCAGAAAGTTATTATGATGTCATTACAAACAGTCCCAAAATGTACTTCATTAAGCAATAATAAATCGATTAACATCCCTGATCATTGTATTTGATTCTTTTTCTCTGTTGTTATGGCAGCAAACTGTTTCCCTGCATGTGTATATCAACAGGATGAGGCCACCCTTTTGGGGTAGAATACGGAATCCGGGAACGAATTACTCATCAAGGGCAAGGTTTTTATTGAAAACAAACCTGGATAATTTGGAAAGCCCGCTAGGAAATAAATAGAGAGAGAGAGAGAGAGGCGATGTGGCGTGCGCCTTTAATCAAGCTATAACAATGGAAGTTACAAACCGATTCATCCGAGGACGCAGATTTGTAACTGAGTAACTGAGTCACAAAGTTTCGGGTGGTGACGTTTAAAGGTCGGTCCCCAGATGTAAATTATCATATCTGAATGATACTAGTCTGTACAAACCCAATACACACTCACACACAAACACACACACACACGCACATGAGAGAGAAGGAGAAGCGAGAGAAGGACACACATGCACACACAAAAACAGAGGATACGGACAGAGTCAGAGAGAGAGAAAGAGAGAGAGAGAGGGTGGGGGGGGGATGGGGGGGGGGGGAGTTATGCAAACACAGAGAGACAGACGGAAACAGAGACAGATGGAGAGAGATTATAGAGAGAGATACAGATAGACAGAGAAAAGCCAGATAGAAAGAAAGAGAGTAAAACAGAGAAAAATAACTTTGCATGAAAAGTCAACATTATCAACACTAGATCCGTTTGTAATATAAGTATCACTCTAAAAATATATCATATTCTCCCCTAAATCATACAAAGTTCCTTTTTGGAGGCATGCATGTATCTATAAATATATCAAACACTCATGACAGTTATAATTCCATAACATATACATAAAACCTATGAAAATTGTCCAGGCAAGTCCATTTACAACAAGCAGGATACGAGAGAAATATGGGGAAAGTGGATGAATTTTGGAGAAAAAAAAAGCAATGTTATTTTCACTAATATTTCTGACAAGAGGGAAGTTCCGCGTTGTTATCTCGACCAATTTGCGGTGAGCTACAGGTGAGCTGATCCGGTGTCTAGTGTATTGTGATGTCATAATGGATATGATGACGACATGACATCTTTACTTTTATGCATGATGTAATACACGTTCAGCCTTCTAATTGGCTCTTCAAGATTACATTGGCAGTTTATCTACTTGTACGTACACGCATGCTAGTGTATGTATTCTTGCGCGAGTGTGTGTGCGTGTGCACGAGTGTGTGAGTGTTTCTATGTGTGCGCGGGAGGGTTGAGAAGTGTGTAAAGATAAGTGAGGATTTTGTGTATACCTGTTAAAATGTTTACAAACAGGTGAATGACATATATGTAAAAATGGCTTATATTCCGGTGACCTGCCTGGTGCTGTTGGTATTACCCCCTCCCATCAAAATAGGTAATTCAATTAATTCACATTTTTCTTGACACTTTTCTTCTCATGAAACTTCTCAAAACCTTTCTTAGGATTCATCAAAAAGTATACTATGCGGACATATACATATAAACAAATACGAAAGGTGAAGGTTGTCTATGTTATCCACAAATAAAAGGGAAATATTGAAGCATACACAAATTGATAGCGGTTTATTCATCTTTAGAAATTACAAAAACAAGCAACACAAGGTCGCATAAATTTCCCAAATACAAGGAAATTGTCATACCCTTAAAGAGAAGGTTGAGTTCTGGGAACATATGGAAACGTTTGCTTGTATTTGTCTCATAAAAGAATTTGACCACGAACTGACTCCCACACGGTGTTGAGTGCTCAGGGGTCACAGGCCATTGGCTTCATCGGGCAGGTAGTTCCATTATGTGAATGGGTAAATTAACTATTACAAAATGAGGGGACACATTACATTGTACAATAGGGACACACATTGGTTTTATTGTGCAGAACATACTCTTTTATTGACTTACTTATTGCATGAAACTATAAAACCAAAATGCATTTTGTATTATAACAATTGGAGTACAAAGAATAATAACAGGTGAATAAAATGCATAAACACCACAAACACCTGAGGACGAAGCATTCATAAATTTGAATACATATAGTTGATAAACGACTCCGATGAAACTATAAAACCAAAATGAAATTTGTGTTCTGGCAATTGGAGTACAAAGAATGATAGCAGGTGAATGAAATGCTTCAACAGCAACACAAACACCTGGGAAGCTAGGAAGCATCCATACATTTGAATAATTTAGTTGATAAACGACTCCGCATGTGGACGTTTGTTGGAGCAGAAAGCAGTGCATTCTTAACAACACGAACCCATTTAACAGAATGTCGGAACGTAAATTAAATTTGGCGCGGTAGGAAAATGCATCTTTCTACCCTGCGACTTTAATGGTACGATCCAGTAAATTAAAACAGTAAAATGGCTCTTATTTTAAAATTACATATTAAATAAAACCCAAAACTTCAGTGATATCAGAAAAAATATGTTATATCTTACTAATAATTAATAAAAGATGTATAAACATTGTGAAAGTGTCGCATTTTATGATAAAAGACACCGATTTAGCGAAGATGACGTCATTAGTGCGCTTGCATCAGGGAGTTCAAGGTCAAAAGGTCAATTCAGACGCTGATAAGTTATTGGTCGAGCCTTTTTGTTTCCTTTATTCCGACAAAATTATACAATCAATCAAAACAAGTTTGATACCAGAAGAAAACTAACGATTAGTATTTTCATTAACCGCTTGCCCCAAAGTCTCTTGACCACAGTGAAACGAGTGAGAGCTTGCGAGAGCGGCCAAAGTGTGATTGAAACTCGCTATTTGCTCTTCTCCAACGCAAAAAGAGACGACATTGTGCTGGCTAAATGTATTTTTTTCCGACAAAAGTACAGAAAATTTGCATATGGTCTTTTTATATTATACTTTATGAAATGTTACTCGAGTGACTTCAGGGCGCCCCAATGCTGGAAAGAAACGCACATTTTAGAAAACTTCACTTTTTCATGGAAAAATGCTTATTTGTTCTATGCACGCAAGTCAGATTGAGCGGATGATACAACGTTTCCATATGAGGTGAAAATAATTTGTGAGCGTTATCATTCTTATTATGTAAGTGTGGAAGAACATCAGATAAGACATGTTCCCTGAAAAGCATGGCTCTTTAAATGCCTTAATATTCTAAATATGTCATGTAACATCTTAAAACTCCAGGGTAGGATTTTTACGCCACGTGTTCGTGTAGTCCCATATACATCTTTCGGTGTACAGTGTTTGTAACTTTAACAAGACTTGGCCAATTTTGTTATCATTTTGATGATTCCAGAACCTTGCATTACACACAAATTCTTTTATGCTAGATGATCAACCTTTTCTGGTCGATTCCACATCGTTTCTTTCACAATGCCATCGCATGACCAGAACTTCAACTTCATCTTTAATGGCAATCAATAGCATTTTAAAGATATATCTATTTTGGGGAGATAGTATATTTACAATAAAAGAACGAAACGACACGGATACAGGAATGTTCTCATTGCCGGCAGACTGTAATGAGTACAAGGGGAATCGATTATTTTTTTCAAAATGTGTTACAACCCGAATGGAAAACATGTATATATAATTCGGGATGTGGTAACGGCTTATGTCCCTGCGTTGCGTTTCCGCTCCCAGATACCACTTCCGAAATATATTTGACAGCTGTTGGAAAATACAACAAAAAGGATAAAAGGACAAAAAAGAAAAAGAAGAAAAGGAACAAGGTGAAGTAAAAGGGGGAGGATGGGGAGACAAGAGGAAGAAAAAGAAGGAACTAAAGACAGAAGGAAATAAGAAAAGGAGGGGAAGGGGAAGATGGAGAGGAAAAAGACAAAGAATGAAAACAAGGAGATGAATGAGAAGAAAAAAAAGTAGGAAGAAGAAAGAGTAGAAATAAGAGTAATTTTGTATGCTCTAATTTGTTTGAGCAGATCTGTGAACTGTTCTCTGAGCTCCCTTGACGCCTCAAAAACACGATTACTCTTATTTTAGTTAGGGACAAATATGAATAGATGAATAAAGACAGAAATAAATAGAGAGAAAGAGATAGAGAGACGAATAGAAAAAGAGGGAGGTGAGAACAATGTTTTGTAATGAGTGCGCTAGAGTCCTTTCAAAAGTACCCCAAAAATAGGTTTTTATGTGGAAAGGAATATAATCTTAACATGCATTTTATAGAATATATAAACAATATTGTTAAGTATTATATTTGATCATGTCGATTGTGGAGCTCTTTTTATCTGCCATTAAACGTTCGGAGTTTTGGGCTGTAGAGCATGGTTTCTCACACCCTTTCTATGACGGTCCATAGATGATTTTTATGATAGTTGTAAGGTCCGAAACATGGGATACCATCCGCTTGAAAATTGTTATGGTCAATCGTATACCTCAACAATGTACATTATGAATGCTGGAAAAGCAAAAGTCTCTAACATTGCTCAATTTTGTCTCAGACTTAGACAATCTACTCCTAAATTTTACAGTAATAACACTTGCACACTTAAGATAATAAATGTAAATGTAAATAAAGAAATTGGAGACCACTGCTTAGGCGGTACGGACTTTGAGAAGCCTTGCTTTAGAGGTTATTTCGAAGCAGAATACTTTATCAATCCTCGTGAATTGTTGAGAATTTTTTTTTCGAACGTACATTAGGATTTCCGTTTTTTGTAATAAAACATTTAACCACGCATTGAAACCTTTTAAGCATTTGACTCACATTCTCAAGTCCTCGTAGTCATATTCTTATATTATTTGGTAGGTTTTACCATGAATTATAAATAGTAACAAAATTATCAATTATTGATGTTACTTGGTGTGTAGTTGATTGCGTGCTTCAGCACGTGGAAAAACCCTCAATTTTTTTAAAAAACAAGAACTAAAATCCATGTCATATTTTATAATTTCAATGGTCGATTCGAGAGTGAGAATCATTTTTCCAAGAAGTACTTGATTTTGAACTGCAATATGATGCTTGTTCTAAAAAGCGATACATTTCAAATTATGTATTTCCGCTTTCTATATCTCTCTTTTTGCTCTCTCTCCTCTGTCTCTCCCTCTGTCTGGCTGTCTCTCCTGTGGTTCCCTGTGTCTCTCTCCCCTGTCTCCCTCTCTCTCTCTCTCCCTATATCTTTCCGTCTCTCTCTCTCTGCTGTCTCTCCATCTGTCTGTCTCTCTCTCCTCTCTCTCCTCTCTCTCCCTCTGTCTCTCTCCCCTCTCTTCCTTCTTCCTTCTAACTTGACGTCATAGGAATATATCAACAATGTAAACTACTCTTTTCTTGAGTTGATTTTGTTTGGCAATTAGTCACAATTAATTATTTTGGCAACAATTATTTTGCCGACAGAAATTGGTCGCGGGTGGTAGGCACACTTACCATGCATGGACGAGCCATCACGCACCCCACTGACCTGCTCTTGTTCGAACTTGATTCAATACGTATTTTGCTTTCGCGTACTTTTACATATTCAATTCTATGACGTTGCACTTAACTTAACACACACACATACACTCCCACACACACATACATACACATTTCCTCTTCCTCTCTCATCTTTCTCCTACTGCTAACTCTCCCTCTCTCTCTTTCTCTCTCAACCATGCACTCACGCTCTCTCGCTCTCTGTCGTGTCTCTCTCTGTCTCTCTCCTCTCTATCCCACTCCTCTCATTCTCTCTCTCTCTCTCTCTCTAAATATATATATAACTTACCTTACTTGTTGTATTAACAGGATATCTATATATAACTTTAAACGGTACATTAGCAGGACATTATACAAACTGGTATATTACCCTAACCTTAACCCTAACCCTGAATTGAAATAAAACTCGAGACTTGAACTTGAAACCCTAACCCTAAATTCAAAACAATAGAACTGATTAAAATAATTACTATTGATGAATAAACCTATTGTTTCTTGGGAGGCCTATAAGTTTCCTCTGTCTGCAAAAGTACATAGAGGGCAGTAATTATATTGCTCAATCGTTAACAGGACATGATAATGTTCTACTATTGACCATGTCTACTTTAAAGGTATTACAAAGTTTTGGGAAATTCTGAAAAATGGGTGGATAGTGATTCTTTACCATTTTGATATATTTGGATGCCCCTGTGTATGTATTAAAAGCACTAGAAATGTTAGCCCCTTAAACACTTCTGCTTTCGAGAAAAATTGAAAATAAAGATTTACCGGTGCTCCCGGTAAATTTTGATAAATTTCAAATAGCTCCTACGGCCGTACAATGGTAGCTGCGACCATGAAAATCTCAGAATATGTAGTTGTGGTATATAATTTCCGAACGGGAATAGCTAATCGGTCGATTTTAGTCAAGAAACATTGTTTTATAACTTAATTAATATCTTGACCTTGAGAGGGAGCTATATAACATAAAGTGTTTATTATTTACAATTTCATCACTTTAGAGTCGATTTCGACCACGACAACGATCAGTGAATATTTTAGTATCGCATATGCTTCCAATATGTTCATTTGAACCAAATTCAGGGCCCCATACCAAAACTTTGTATTCCCTTTAACAACATATGTCCGTCTAATGACGCTGTGAGGTATATATATATACGTATATATACTGACAGTGACAATTGTATTTCCCCCAGATTTTCTAGGAATCGAATAAAGGGAGAAATCTCGAAATAATACTTTATATGGCAATGGTATGCACTTCACGTAAATGTTTTAAATATTTGTTTCTTCACCATTTACGTGAATTTCCTGAAATTCAAGACCATTTATTTATGTTGTCTCAATTCATCATTCCTATTTCAACGAATTAAAAATAGCTTGGTTGGCATGTAATCCTTATCATAACATATATTGTCCTCTTGTATCGTAACGTAACCCTTAAGCATACGTCACTGAATGAAAATATAAAAAAACCAACACATTATATTAAAACAAAATCACAACGAACCAAAAAAGAAAGAAAAAAAAGGAGAAAAATGTTTTTATTTCTGGTTTTTATACATATACAGTGACAGTGTTACTTTTATTTACCCAAGATTTCCCCGGAATCGAATAAAGGGAAAAATATCAATATAATACCATAAATGGCAATGGATACATACATTTCTAGAATAAGACTTTTACGTAAACTTGAAATCCAAGACCATTTATTTTTGTTGCATTGATAATACACTGTTCTATTCTCAACTCATCAATCGTATTTCAACAAATTGAACAATAATTTGGTTGGCATGTAATATCCCTCATAATATTTATTACATCATTG
The DNA here is from genome assembly GCA_035222895.1 of Strongylocentrotus droebachiensis. Classification (NCBI taxonomy): domain Eukaryota; kingdom Metazoa; phylum Echinodermata; class Echinoidea; order Camarodonta; family Strongylocentrotidae; genus Strongylocentrotus; species Strongylocentrotus droebachiensis. The sequence continues at coordinate 262,114 of JAVYIG010000096.1, forward strand.
TATCGTAATGTACGTGTAGGTCTATCTGCGTTCTTTTAAAAAATAATTGTATTTATTTATTTTTCCACTCAAATATCCTTAATTGAAAAAATATATGAATTAACCATACATTATAACAATATATTATAGAACAAATGGATTCTAAAAGTAATACGCGATTTTGAAAACGTGAGCCCTGCAACTTATCTATCTGAATTTGAGTAACAAATACAAAAATAAAAAATAAACATACTAATACATTGTAGATACATCTCTTTAGTATGTTGAACACATCTAGTCATCTGATTGGTCGGAATTGGAGTTGTAATTTTAGCCATGCCCGCCTAATGGTCAATAGTTAATGAGAAAGATGCCCGTTGCCCCGGGTAACGGAACGCATAGTTCAATGTTGCTAAAATTCCTATTGGTTTACGTGTTAAAAGTTTCTTTGTGCGAGCGCGGATACAGTTCAGTATGTGTGCGATTCCCAAATGATCGTAACATTCAGGAAACTTTACAGCGATGTCAACAGACAGTGTCACCGATTGTCTGTGATGTTTTGACCAATCTTTACTCAGGAAAAAGATAAGGTAAGAATTCTTTGTAGATATTTTTGTGAATTCGGTATATAAAAGATGGACTGCTTTAATATTCGATTCAGCTGTTTCTATACTGGCTCTCGGGGACGTTATATCCCGCGATGACCCTAGTCTGCAAACACAAACCCTGGTCAGTCGTAAAAGTGAGTCTGCACTATAAGACTACCATAGGCCATGTACTGTAGCTGCTCCTGACACACACAACCAGTAGGTAGCTGGGCTAGGCTTCTCTCAAGGCACAATGATTTTTTTAATAAAGTGTCAAATTAGGGTCTGTGCTTGCAGACTACGATGACCCCCTTGCGCGCCGAGAAAGAGCCATGCTTCTCATATATTTTCTATAATATAAAAAACCCTTGACCAGCCCCAAAACACAACAAAACAAAAGCATTTATTTGTGGTTTATGTGTGCTCATATTTTCTATATCTAAAATAAACACGATCGCAACTACTTTCGCGAAATGAACTTGGGGCAAATTTAAATAGCCCCGTCCATTACGTTTAAACAAAATACGAACAGTACAAAGTCATTTTTAGTATCAATGATCAATCAATTTTTTCTTGTAATAAGTCATTCTTGTTCTTTAACCCCAAGGTAGGCAATTGTCTTTCTAGAATATTGATATCAGATGTTATACTCTTTAATAACGATCAATGACGGGGACAAAATCGCTACCATCTATACTATTTTCAGCCATTACTTTCTTCTATGTTTTTTGTCGATAGAGGGCGTCTTTATGTTATTATAACAGAGACTAATAGAGGCCAAATGGAGAGAGAGAGAGAGTGAGAGAGAGAGAGAAAAATGAACAGAGGGGAAATGAAAGGGTTCATGTGCATTTGGTCAGTGGTGTAGCCATATCTTAAGGGGTACAAAATGGGGGGGGGGGGGGCTACCCATTATACTCAGTGGACAACATGGGTAATGACAAGTCAATTGATAGCGGGGAGGATACGAGTGGGGCAGTAGAGGGGTGGGGAGGGATGGGGTGGGGCCAGCGGTTCCATTATTTATATACATTGAAAAAATGCACAAAAGATACGCACAGCTTGTACAAACAACAGCCGCATAATATTTTTTGAAAAAAGAGCCAACGGCGGAGAGAGAGAGAGAGAGGGAAAGGGGAGAAAATATTTTGAGAAGAGAAGGGAATAAAGGAAGTAATAGAGAGAAAAATAAAAGAACGGAGAAGGGGAGAAAAGAAGTGCGTGAGAGGTGCGTGTGTGAGTATGCTGGTGTATGTATGTAATATTGAACACTGGGTTATTGTAGCTTTTAACAAATTATTTATTCAATTTTTTTATAGATTATTTATATCATTCTGTCGCTCAAATGTCGGGTATTCTGAGGAGGCTATGAACTGTGTGTGGTGTGTGTGTGAAGTGTGGTCGGGTGGTGTATGTGTGTCGTGTGTCGCATGGTGGTGGGGGGGGGGGGGGGGGGGGAGGGGGGCTAGTAGTATGTGTGCTTGGATGGGTTTATTTGTTTTATGTTACAACCAATTTCATGCTTTTTCATCAATCGTACAATCCATGTATTGAAAATGTATTTAATCATGTCAAGATGAAAGACAACTGTGTTTCTAAGAAAGATTTTTATTGTTTTGGAATCAATAAAAAAAATATATTGACAACAAAATTAAAAATAGAGATTTATAAGGGGGAAGGGGGCCTGGTAGATGCCGAAAGAAAGGAAGGAAATAAAGGAAAAAAAACTCAGAGAAAAAACATTTGAGATTTAAAATGGAGGGGCAGACAGAAAAGGAAGGAAGTTGTATTGCTAGATAAACTTTCAAATGGAAATAAAATCTGGGGAAATCTAGGTTGACACATAATATACCTGATCAGTTGCCAAAAACAACCACCATGTCAAATTCTTTCCTCGAACCTTTTTCCAGAGCTCAGTCCTGTCGCCATGATGGCTCCCAAACCCGGATTAACATGAGAGCTATGGCATACATTTGTAGAAATACAAAACCTATTTTTAGAAATATGAAGCCGATTCCTCCAAATATCAGAGACTTTCCCCAAAATATTTCGACTGAGTGCGGTCGCATTGATACCTGTGTAAGCAAGGAGTGGTGTTGCTATATTTTGTGATCGAAATCGGAGATGTCTAGGGGGAAGTGAAAAGTGATTTGATATTCGTGTATAAAAGGTGAGGGAGATGAGCTATCTATCGTCAGTTATCTACCACTACCACCACCTGTGAGAGTCGATTGCATACAAGACATTCTTTACATAACTCGTCTCCGCGATAAAGCCAATACACCTGATTCGATATCATATCGCCTCCATCGTCTGTTCACTGTTGAGGACATTCTCCGTAGCCATGGCATCCACTGCTCTGCAGGTAATGGCCCGAATTCACAAAGGAGGTTTGTCGACAAACCTGGGTTTATGTGCGTCATATGACGCGTTTTTATGCGTTTTAGACCAAGATTCAGACAAACCTTGGTCTGAAACGCGTCATATGCCTTACATGCACCTAGGTTTGTCTTCAAACCTCCTGTGTGAATTCGGGCTTGATGACTAGCTGGCAGACATACACCCTTGTCAGTCGTTGTGCGTAACAGTGTCTGAACCGTAAGACTACAATATGCTCAGTACTCTCGCTACTCTAGCCAGAAAATGAAAGCTGTAGGCTTTGCTCAGGACTTTAGGAATTAACACGATCGCGACTATTATCTAAAAATCTATTCAAGGGGGATTTTAATACCCTATCGTTTGTCCCATAGCAATTACGTCATTTTCCAAATTATACTGATCATGTCTTTTTATTCTTGATGATATATCTTTCTCATGGTACTTTTTAATATTCCAAGACCAACAAGGGAAATAACTTTTGTTTTTTTAATATTCTAAAATGCCTGAAGAAAGTTTGGAGTGTTTTAAGGAAAAAAAAAAACAGACCCTTAACAATGCTCTCGAGTGAAAGCGGATTCGAGTTTATTCAGTTTTGGTTGCTTTTTTAGTTTATTTCAGAAAAAAAAATTAAGGATCAAAATGGCTGAAATTGCTAATGATATAGGAACATTATGTTAAAAGAGTTTAAACGATTGAAGTAAAGGATTAAATCCAAGTCTATACGTATACTAAAACCGTCAACAATACACTTCCCTTAAAATGACCTTATGACCCCGACAGGAAAAGTAATGCGACGACTGTATGTCTGTAAGTCCTTCACGTTCACTTCCGGTTGCCCCTTTCACACTACTATTCTATTCCGCACTCAGAGAATCGATTTCAAGCAAAATGTCAATTTTGCCTAAATAAAATGATTTCAATATATCTCATATTTTTGTTTATTGTCGGGATTTTTATTGCGTTGCATTTTAGTTGAATTTACTTCTCTTAAATTGAAGATAATATATTAGGTTCATAAATCGTACATTTGTTGATTGATTCATTGTTACAGGTTCAGCGTTTCATCACGATTTGTTTTATTTACGCTCCTCTGCTATCTGCCTTTGTCGTCAAGTATGAAGATATGGCGATCGAATCCATCATTTCCCAAACTGAAAATTCCGGTGTCGAAAAAACCGAAGCAGACAGGCTCCCCGAAGTCTTCTCGAAAAATAACACTGAACGCTCCATGGCTTCACCCACCAAATTACTGAACAGTCAAGAAAACATCGCAAACATGGAACGCCATGAAGCTGATCAACCAATCAAAACAGCGAACGGAGATGTGCACACGGCACTCAAGAGGTCTGCGTGTAGAGAGCCCAGTGGCGCCGACCTCGAGGTCCAGCTTCAGCTTTTCCGAAGCGGCTTCGTGACTACCGAAGAACCTACGGGAGCTTTCGGGGCTGGTGTAGATTCACTCGAATCGATTCGGAATTCCGGGTTTCCTGTATACTGGGAAGGCGAGGATTGCCGAACGGCACCTTCGGATTTGTGGACTATTTTCCCGACGACTTCTTTAAACGGACGGACGGCGTGCCCCTGGCGACTCGTTCAAAATTCAGAACCAAACCGGTAAGATAAGCTTCGTACGTCTTACTGTGAATTCACAAACTTTTGTTAAAACATCATTGTACCGTTTCACGGAACTGCCATATCCCAAAGTTGGCCGTGATCCCATGGCTTTTCGTAGAGGCCTAGTGAAATAAGCACGCGTTTCAATGGGCCGCGAAGAAATTATCCTTAAAGATAAGACCAGTTATGGTCATGCGATTGTATTGTGAAAGAAACGTTGTGGAATCGATCAGAAGAGGTTGATCATCTAGCATATAAGTATTAGTGTGTACTGCAAGGTTCTGGAATCATCAAAATGATAAGAAATTTGGCCCAGTCTTCGTAAGCTTACAAGCACTGTACACAGAAAGATGTACCCTCCCGTGCCAAAAGTATTGCAACATAGACACACACATTACACAGGAGACAAATAATTACATGAAAATGAGTGCTGTTTTAATGAATATGTAGTGCATCATTTTTTATCATACTATCAGGCACATTTTATTGATATATCAATAGTCATTTTTCATGTAAGATTCACGAGTCTCTAGTATTTTGTTGGATATCCTCGCCTTCTAATCATGGCGCGCATCCTTCTTGGCATCGTCGCGTAGAGTCCTTGCAATCTTTCTTGGGTGATGCTGCCCCAGGCCCTGAAGATAGAGCGGACCAAACCTTCCCTCGTGGTTGGTCGGTCTTTGGTGTTGGCTCTCTTGATGTCATCCCACAGATTCTCTATCGGGTTAGCACCTGGTGATTGCGCCGGCCACTGCACCCTGTTGACGCCAGTTTCGTCATACCATTGGTCCATCCTGGCTGCCCTGTGTGCCGGTGCGTTGTCATCCTGGAAGACGAACGGGTGTTGCGCGTTGCCAAAGATGTTAGCAATGGATGGAAACAAGTGGGCGTCCAGAATATCTCGATATTTGGCGTTATCAATGTTCCCATCTACGACAACAAGATCGCCAACTCCATAGAGGCCGACACATCCCCACATTCATCATGTTGCAATACTTATGGCATGGGAGGGTATATGGGACTACGCACACGTGCGCGACACGTGCGTTTATCTCTCACAGTCCAATAGATGAACTAATTTACCAAATATATCAACTAGTAGGCGGTTTCCCGGCAAAATTTGTATCATCATGTATTAGTAAAAACATATTCTTTCATATGATTGGTAATAAGAGCTTCCATTTCATTTTTTGAAATAGGGGCGTTTCCAATACTGGTCTTTACCTTTAAGAAGCTTTCGTGAAAAGGTACCCTGCCCTGTGTCATTGAATCAAAAACATATGTCCATTGATATTACAAAATTTCAACAGCCAATAAAGTGCAATGATTTTGTTAGGTAATCAGTAAACTTTAACTGCTATTTTCTATACAGCGGAGTGAAATTAATGCATTACTTTCAATACTGGGTTCTTCTTTCAAACAGGTACCCACGTGACATACAATATGCCCAGTGCGCATGCACGAAATGTGCAGAGATTCCACTTGACTCGTTTAGTATTGCCAATTCCTGCCGACCAGTTCTCCGTGATGAACACGTCTTGAACAAGACAGATCAGTGTGTAAATGGTGAATATGTGTAAGTACACATTAATCCTTCTACATCTACTACATGTACTAGTAATAATACTTCCATTACTACTACTACTACTACTACTATACTTTTACCACCACTACTACTACTACAAGTAGGCCTATACTTTCTACTACTACTACTACTACTACTACTACTACTACCATTCTACCAACACTACTAATATAATTTTACCACCGCTACTACTACAAGTAGGCCTAAACGTTCTACTACTACTACTACTACTACTACTTAAACAATACTACTACTACTACTACTACTACTACTACTACTACTACTAATACGACTACTACTACTAATACGACTACTACGACTACTACCTCTACTACTACTACTACTACTACTACTACTACTACTACCATTATTACAACAACAACAACAACAACAACTACTACTACTACTACTACTACATCTACTACTTCTGATACTATTACTACAAGTACTAATAATGCTACAACAACAACAACAGCATCTGCTACCAACTACACTGATGCAGATACTACTACTATGACTAATTATTTGAATAACAAGTGTCACGTTGTTTAGAGGTGACAGTAATTCAATATGTAATAAAGATGTGACATAACGTTGGTGTATCAGTTCAACTCAAGAATTAAAACAAAATATTTTGATGCTATTAACCATTTTCTCACTTTTATATATTTACATTTAGATACGAACCAGCCCTGGAACCAGTCCCTGTAGCCTGCGCGTGTATACGACGTTATATTAGTACCGGGAATATGGACCTTAACTAGACACATACATATATATATGTATATACAATGTTGACTGTATCTTTATCGTCTTATAAGATTATTGAATTATAATAAGTAACCGGGCATTAACTTAACATATCAATTTTTCTGATATGATGTCTGCTCGTAAAAGAATATAACATGTAAATGATTAAAATTGAATGTTTAATATATTTCCTAAAACTGTAACTTAACATATCAATTTTTCTGATGTGGTGTTTGCTCGTTAAAGAATATAACATGTAAATTATTCAAATTGAATGTTTAATATATTTTCTTTAACTTGAACAGAACGTACCAATTTATCTGATACGATGTAAAATCCCTCTTTTTTATGAGGATAAAACCTAGGAATGTACGTCGTGTCGACGCTGTGGTATCCAACTATTTTGTAAAAGTCTATTGACTAAAGTTTTCAGCATTCGTAGAAGAAAATAGAAATAAAATACATCTTATATACATGGTAGAAAAAATGATTTTGTACAAATTAAGTTTTGTTTTCTTAATCTTTATTTATTTTATCTAAAGTGTGTACACATAATGCAATTTCACAGAAAAAAAAGGAGTTTGTACGAATATATTGTATTTTCTTAAAGGCACACTGCCATACTTGTAGCTTCTTGCTCCCTCTATATAGAAAACTTCCCCAATCGGTGCCTGTTGGTCCCCCATGATCCTCTTTTTCTTATGTTAAATGAGAGCTGAGTTAATGAGATAGCCACCTGTCACAGTGACCTCGATGGCTCTCTGTGTGGTCTAATCCCTTCTTGCCCAGTAGTGGTGACGGTCTTTAAGAGAAATATATACGGATAAGAAAGTATAAACTTCTGTTCGGAGTTCGAGAAAAAAAAAATATATTAGAAATAATGATCCTCCTTACACGTTGCAGTTCCAAATAGTGAAACATACAGGTCGTAGAAGTATAACTTTATAAAGATGATTTTTTTTTTCTTGTATGATAATTATGTAAAGTTATTCGTTGACACATGTCGCAGTTTAACAAAATACCTTGTGGGCGAACATCGCAACTCTATCACATTGCAGATTACCGGCTACATACGGAGACAGGTCGTTCGAAAAGCTGCAGCCGTTTACTGCTTATCTGAGGAAGTTAGATTCCACAGAATAATTCTGTTGAGCGACATGTAACTTGTATTACGTGTGTATTCATTTTTGTTGTGCCTTGATCGAAGGTTAAGAATGTTTGCGCGTCATAAAATCATTAATTATTTCATTATTATTAAAATAAACTACATAGTTATTGTTGATTTACTCTTTTGAGAGTGGTTTCCATTGCCTATGTGTGGATTCCACTCCTAATCAATTAAACCTCAATTCTCACAAATATGCTCATAACTTGCTCCACTCCCAAGTTGCTCTATATAATATCGCAACCCCAATCACATAGACTTAATCAGGTTTTGGGAGATCGAGCAATTTCTTGCACAGGACAAAAACCGTGGAATAACCTATCGTTAGAAATTAGGAAATCTACATCATTAAGGACTTTGAAATAAATACCATTAAGCATACCTTTTTATTCAATGTTTAACTTTATGTTTTAGATAAATTTATATTTTCAACACATCGGGAGCGCTTGTAGTGTAGTAGAAAATTGGACATTATTATTTATTTAGGGAGACCCCGAGAGAATTCCTCCGAACGAGGACCGCCCCTACTGTGTAGAGGTGTTAATGTATATTAAGAAGCCATTATTATTATTACTATTATTATTATTATTATTATCATTATTATTAGCTTTAATGAACACTGTTTAACGTTACTGTCATCGGTTGTTTTTGTATCGGTTTGTTTATAGAAAGATGTTATTCTTTGAATCATGTAGATCACAATAAATTATAAAGCTTCACAATGAAGTGTGGTCGATGTTATTACTTTATTTTTTAATACAAAATGATAGATAGAGAGAGAAAGAGAGAGAGAAAGATCGCGCGGGGAGGGGGGGGGGAATTATTTAATCTGTTTTGAAGGACCTTTTGTCAGACACAGACGAGTGTGTGTATATATATGTGTGTGTGTGTGTGTATGTGTGCGTGGCAGCGAGAGAGAGGGGGGAAGAGATTGATAGAGAGAGAGAGAGAGGAAGGAAGAGAGGGAGAGAGAAAGAGGAAGGAAGAGAGAGAGAGATAGAGGAAGGAAGAGAGAGAGAGGGGGATTATGCATCAAAAAGATGAATTAACTGAGGAGGTGGGAACAAGTTAGGTTATGGAAACCACTAATGAAATCTCCAAAAATTCTAACTACATCTGTGAACTGTTCTTGCATCATATTATAAAACATATTATAAAACAGATGATGCAAAGGTTTAATTCGTGGGTCGGTGTAATTGTGTGCACGCGGTATCTTTGAATTTGGTATAAAACCATTTAAAGGTACCTTGTGCACACAATTCCTACCGACGCACTCAAACCTGTGCATCATTTGTATAATAATATAATCTGAGTACATATAAAACCTAAAACATATTAGAGAAGCAAAAGCACCCCCCATCCAAATCATGTTCCATTAAAGATCAGAGCAAAACTGATTTCTTAAATTTAGATTTTTGCAAAAAGTTTTTAAGCTGTTGGATAGTTTAATAGTTAACGGTCGGTCATTGTACTCACGTGAGCCTTTAAATAAAAACACCCACGACAGCATTCACTCTTTGTTTTGGGGAGTTTAATATTTCCTTGTGATCGTATAGAATATGGATAGTTACAGTATTTGAAGGACTCCTCTAAATAAGGAGGAGCCAAATTGATAAGGGATTTATAGACCATTATATTTAAATGCAATTTACGTCTTAAATGGAAAGATTTCCACCCTAATTTAAAATGAATATCGTTATTTGAAACATGGTTTATAAAAGGATTAATTTTCAAAATGATACGACCGGCCCTGTTTTGTAATTTTTGGAGGCGGTCAGTGCGTTTCTTACTTGCCAAATCATTACAACAAAAAAAAATCATCATTATCATCATCATCATCACCATAATCATAATCATAATCATTATCATCATTAACACTATCATCATCATCATCATCATTATAAGTATCTTCATCATCATTATCATCATCCTTAATATCAATATAATTATCATTATTATCAGTATTATCATCATCATCATCATCATTATAGTCATCATCAGTATCATCATCATCATCATTATCATTATCATCATTACTTTCATCGTCTTCTTCATCATCATCATTATAATTATCTTCATCATCATTATCATCATCATTAACATCAATAAAATCATCATTATCATCATCATCATCATCATCATCATCATCATCCATCATCATCATCATCATCATCCATCATCATCATCATCATCATCATCACAATTATTATATCATCATCATTTTCATCATAAATCATCATCATCATCATAATCATCATAATCATCATCATGATCGTGATCATCACAATCACTCTAATCATGATTATCATCATCATCATTATCATCATCATCATCATAATCATCATCATTACCAAAATTATCATCTCCATCACCACTCCCATCATTTGTATTAATAACATTATCATTGTTATTGTCTCATTTATTGTAATGATGAAATTGTTATCATTATCAATATCATTATTGTTATCATATCCCCTAGTTATCACTATCTGGTATTGCTAAGGAAAAATGTTAATCTTAAATTATTCGCTTGAACAGAATTTTGACGATACCATTCTTTAAAAGCAAATTCATAGTTATCAACGTCATTGATACAAGAAGAGATTAAGAGGCATGCCAAAGGAATATACGATTCCAATTTTAATAACACTTTAATTCAAAAGCAAGACAATCGCAGTAACTTTAAAGGCATCGTTTAACAATGTTAAATCGAGATGCAAGGCCTTACGTGTTTTCAATGTCTGTGATATGGTGTAATATTGAAGCACTAAAGAAATTGCGCTTCAGAACGATCAAGAAGTACCTCAAAAAGTAAAAATCCTTGAGTGACTAGTTTTTACCATATTCGTTTTCTCCAATAGTGTTATGACACCCGTTAGGAAAATGCAAATTTTGTCTCGATTTCTTATCATAAACATCTTGATAATCAGACAGGCGATCGGCTTGTAAAAGTCATGGTGTTCCTGACTGAGCTAAAGGTTTATATTAATTAACATTGCAGCATGAGCTAAATCCAGGATTTTGTTTCAGAATCTGAGACAAAGTTACCGGATCCCTTTAAAGAAATAAACTTAAAAGGCGATTTTGATCGCCATTATATTGCCTATTTAGAAATGATATTCAGACTACTATCTCAGTGCTATTTCAAATAATTATTGTCACATAAGACCATGTTGACGTAATACACCACATAATTCCAAAGTTTTTGCCACTCTTGTCTAGTCTCGTCTGAAACAATTGTATGAAATATGTGAGAGTTGACATCAAATTTTGTGTTTCATTTTTGGCTTCACTTCGTTTTAGTTGAATCCACGGTCAAAATGGAGAACAAGGATATTCCAATTAAAAAGAAAGAAGAATTTAAACACATTTTTCGAGAGAATTCTATTCCAATTTGAAGTGGATTCAACATCAAGAGAGTGAAACCTAATATCATAAAATGCGGACTTCCACTCTATACATATCAAGAGAGTAAATCCTTAAGAAATAGACATGAGACATCTATTGAAAAAGACACGATATTTCCCTCTATGTTGAGTAATATCCAATCAATGTTATAGGCCTACGTGTATTGTATTGTATTTATTAAACTTCATTGATGTAAATCAATATTCTGTTTATAAACATATAAATCTATTTACAATGTAATGTAACCAATCTATATTGTGTTTGTAAACATATATATCATATAAATCGATTCAAAATGTATTGTTATAAATCAATCTTCTGTTTGTAAACATATTTATCATATAAATCAATTTGCAAAATTATTATACAGCAGAAATACTCTTTTCTTCTTATTGTATTACATGACAGAAATTATAATGCATAACGTAAATAATATAACGTTCCATAATACACCCGAAGATTTAGATATACAAAACTTAATATAGCAGTTTTCTAACTTCACATTTCACCCTGTACAACCTTCTATTCAATACAATTAATTCCGACGTCTTTTCAAAGAATTAATTATATAATGTGACACTTTTAGTATATTTCATATTATGTTCTAATTTTGTCAATTATGTGAATTTTTTGTGGTGGAATGTGAAACAAATAAAATTGAACTTAAACTAAAAAAAGAAAAAAAAAGAAGATAACTCATGCTATACAAAATAAGTAAATGAGGTGTCGTCAACCACCACTTGAGGTTGAGGTCTAATCTAGAAATATCTAACGTGTGATAAAAAGCTACTTGAACAATTGCGACAGATTCCGAAATGAAAAGTGCTGTACTTGATATTGAAGTACTTCCGCGGTTGAAAGAGAATACTTCCGGTTTCATCTTTTGGAATTTCTAAAATAATTTTTGTTTATCATCAACAGTTCAAAAGGCACACAAATAATTTCCCCGCGTCACACTACATTTAGCATGGGATACATACATATATAAAAGAGGCTTCAAGATTATTAACTGTTTCCGGTGCAAGAACGCTAATAATCCGTTGCCTACTGGAACTGGTGGTCCCTGTATTAAGCCTATGAAAATGAAATTATTCAGTAGTCGACGGTTTAAAAAGGGCGACATGGAGGTAATCAAGACTGGAAGCGGGTCATTTTCCAAAGCCATTCTGTTTCACATTAAAGAAAGAAAACAACAAATCATTTACGCCCTCTTAAAGACCCCCTGGTGCTAGTATTTTCCATTAAACATTCTTTCCTTTCAAAATTTCTTATGACAACGTGGATGAAGCTGGTAACAATTCTTTTTTCGACATCGAAATCATGTACATGAATTGCGCCCGTTATTGGGAATATCCCGACTTTTTAGTATTTAACTTTGATCCTTTTATCGTTTAATTATCTAAGTATATCCACTTGATAAATCATTGCTTATTGGCCTAAAATATTGAAATAGTATAAAAAAAAGTCCCTAACATCTAATTGATAACCTAATGATGAGTATGACGAGAAAATAGTATCCTTGTAAATATGTCGACCATATTTCGCAATGTTAAGCACACCTTTATTTAGATGAATCTTCTTAAGTTTTAATTTATCCGGAATACTCGAATTACAGTTAATCAAGGCTATCAAATCTCCAACGATAGGTAAATTATAATTTGTTTAATTACTGACTAATTAGTATAAAAGCCAACAATTTTAGATTGGACATCATTTGGCATTGATAATCATCTACTTGCAATAAGCTGAGAAAATTATTATTGCAGAGTTTAAAAGGCCGCGGAAACTTTTTTGAATTCATACAATTTATAGAATTAAATCAAGCAATTTGCCTGATAATTGACCACTTGCCCTACTAAATTTGACATGGCACAGGTAAGCCTCTGTAAAAAAGTAAAATAAAGCGCTAGTGTCAGTCATAAAATGCCCATTTAGAGCTCGTGCGATTGGATTTTAAAACGTTAAAGCCCCTCTAAAGTGTTGGGAGTCTCAATTATTTGATGGACAAATTTCACTTAAACTGCATACAAAGTTAAAAATTATTTCATTTAACGCACATTTCTATAACTTTTTTTTTTGTTACAATATCTACATTTCAAGGCCATTATTTGATGACAGAATAGAACATTTTGTTGTTGTACGCAGAATACCAAGATTGTCGCATTCTTCCATCGATATTCGTCTTCAAACACATTTAAAAACAATTCCTTGCATTGTTTTTGTGTTGATTGCCATCATTTTATAATTGAAGTAAAAGTTTGCCATCAATTATTTTAGGCTCCTTACACTTCAGAGGGGGCTTTGATGAATGTTAAGAAATGTTGAATCCTTATATTGACCTGTAAAATGAAACAGAAAATATATTTCATGATATTTATTTTATATCTTGGTAACGAAAAGAGAGAAGGCAGGCAGAATAGTGTGATAGAGATAGATGCAGAGAACAAAAGAGACAACAATGCATGTGTACCGATACAGGAAGAGAGAGAGAGAGAGAGAGATTGATGGAAGGAGAGCGAACAAGTTAAGGGGAAAAGGGGTAGAGTAGCGTGTGGGTTTCATTCATACTTCCTTTTCTTTTGACCCACTTTTAATTCAGGATTTGTTCATCACGTTTGCTATTGCTGCCGTTAGCTGTTCTTTGATGACGTCACGGGTGAGCAGCATACCCACAACCGATAGAGCTAACCATGGAAACGTCACATGTCGGGAACCGAACACGACCGAACTGACATCGATGTTGGCGCTAGCCGTCGCCCAAAACCCGACTCTGGCCGAAAATGCACGAGCTCTGTTTCCGGGGCTTCTCGGCTCTTCGGCAGAGGCGATTCTTCGTAGTTCTGACTACAATTTTACGACGCATCTGCATCCGATGTCACAGTGTCCTCGCCATTTTCTGAACTCAATGGACCGCGCTCAGGAGGTCAGATCATTGTGTCCATGGAGGTATGTTCTTCATAGCGACATTAACAGGTAAGTCTAGACATCTTGAAATCTTAGGGTGGTATTCTAGAAGCGGACTAACTTTAGTCCATGATTTAACCCACCGAACAAGTAAGGAATGCCAAGTGTCCATATGAATATGTTTTTGAAAAATTTAATCTGCCACTAAATTAAAATAAAATGTAATTAATAATTAACAGGTAAGTCTAGACATCTTGAAATCTTAGGGTGGTATTCTAGAAGCGGACTAACTTTAGTCCATGATTTAACCCACCGAACAAGTAAGGAATGCCAAGTGTCCATATGAATATGTTTTTGAAAAATTTAATCTGCCACTAAATTAAAATAAAATGTAATAACATAATCAATAAACAACCATGTTACTATGATATAATTATGTTATCATGGTATTTTAGGGACATTTCAAATTATTCAAAAATGTATTCATATGGACACTTGGCATCCATACTTAGTTGAAGGATTAAAGCATGGACTAAAGTTAGTCCGCTTTATACGTGAATACCACCCTATAGCGTTTTTTTCCTTCGTGTATATAAATGTCAACTTCGGGCAAGAAATGTGAGGCCTACGCGTATTCAGAGAGCTCAGTGTTGTAAGATACAGAAATATGAAGCGTATGTTCGTTTCTCTTTACGTCGCCATCACGATCAGAAGAAGAAAAAAATCCGCCGTAGTTTACCGTGTCATATCTGAACAAGAAATAATAATAATAATAAAAAAATGGAAAATTCAAGAACATAATCTTTTTTGAATATGCGATTTGGCTTAACCCGTTGACTAATGGATTATCTAGTTCCCATAGACTTAACACATGGACCACCAGGTTCCAGTAAACGAAGGGTTGGGTCATGTCTTCTTTTACTTTGAAGCGAGTTAAAATATCATGAATTATCCCTTTGTAACTGTCTACATTTACACTGTCGCTCATATAGGTGGAATATTTTTGTTTTAACCCAATTTATGGAATTACTTTTAAAATAATTTAAAAATAATAGATCTAGATAAAAGTATACATTCTCAGATTTGATTGAATAATAATTTGCATGTGAGTGTTTTGCGTGACTGCTAAAGCATGTGAATGCTTCTATGCTTATCAAATAGGGGACATACGCCCTTAAGTCATAAATGACAGTAATGAGGATTAATGCCCCACAAAAGGGCACTAATATAGCACATCGACACGGTTTTGATCCTGGGGCTTCACAGTTACGAGGCCGTTGCTTTGTCACTGAACCATGACTTTACGCAGCGGGGGCTAGGCTAGGGGGCAGTTTCCATAAATAAAAAAAAAAAAAGAAAATGCAATAATTTTTCAATAATTTATTGCATTTTACCCCGGTCCCCAACATAAACAAATCCTCTCGATGGCCATGCGTTATGGCTCAAGGCATAGGCACACAGAGGATTTTTTAATGTTGGGAACCGGGGTAAAATGCAATAAATTATTGAAAAATTATTGCATTTTCTTTTTAATGTTTTAATTTATGGAAACTGCCTCCTACCCTAGCCCCGCTGCGTACAGTCATGGTTTAGTGACAAAGCAACGGCCTCGTAACTGTGAGGCCCCAGGATCAAAACCGTGTCGATGTGCTATATTAGTGCCCTTTTGTGGGGCATTAATCCTCATTACTGTCATGTATGACTTAAGGGCGTAGGTCCCCTATTTAATAAGCATAGAAGCATACACATGCTTTACCAGTCACGCAAAACACACATTGTCAAATTTTTGTTCAATAAAATCTGAAAATGTATACTATTATCTAGATCTATTATTTTTTAATTATTTTAAAAATAATTCCGATAAAATTCGGGTAAAACAAAAACAATATTCCAACTATATGAGCGACAGTGTAACTGGTTTTTATATAATTTATATTTGAATTTATTAACAATTGTATAATTATTGTATCGAATTCCATATTTCACTAGATTCTTCTCTTTATCTCTCTGGCTTCCTCTGCCTCTTCCTCTTTCCATGCCTACCTTTCTTTTCCTCTCTCCTCATTACTCATTCTCCCTCGCTCTCCTTCATAGCTGAGTTTTTTTCCTTTTCATTGTTTTTCTTCTGTTTCCCCATATAGAGTGGTGAAGTGTGACGTCATCAAAAAATATATTTCTTAGAATTTCTCAATTTTCTTCTTCATCTTCCAAAATAGCTTAAAAAATAGCGTCCAAACGCCGAAAACCAATTGAATATGTTAAGTATTTGCTGAGATATGACCATCTGAAGATAAAGATTTCCTACAGGAACTCAGTGTTATTTTGCTCTGGTTCATAATTTGGTATTTCGACGTTATTTTGTATGCTCTTTTGGAAAATGAAGAACAAATTGAGAAATTCTAAAAATAGATTTGTATGATGTCACAGCTTCGGTACTCTATAGATGTCATGGGGGTTCGTTGTAGTTGGTCTCAGACGTAATCATATCTCATTGATACACGTCTGTAAAAGCACAATAAAATACACGTCCCCTCATTGACACGCATTGTTGTTAAAGGCATCGTTTAACAACAGGGACTTTTAGATTTGCACGAAGACAATATGGATTGCTACGGTCGACGTCCTTTTAATGCACTGCCTTGAATGGACGTCACACGTATCAGTCCACGCAAATCTAAAAGTCCCTAATATTACATCCGAAATGCACGGCCCTACGTGTTATCAGTGTCTGTGATATGGTGCAATATTGAAGCCCTTAACAAAAATTGCGCTTCAAAATGATCAAGAAGTGCCTCAAAAAAGTGCCTCATTTTCCCCAATAGACTGTAGTAATATGAAAACCGTTAGGAAAACGTAACATTTGGTTTCGATTTCCAATCATAAATATCTCGATAATCAGACAGGCGACCGGCTTGTAAAAGTCATAGGGTTCCTGACTGGCCTAGAGGTTTATAATTATCATTGCAGCATGAGCTAAATCCAGGTTTTGTTTCAGAATCTGAGACAAAGTTACCCAATCCCTTTAAGTAACTAATCATTTTATTTGGTAGTCTTAGAAAAGCAATGACATTGGAGCTTCTGACCTTTGACCTTTCCCCAGGTATCCCAGAGACATCATATTCGTGCAATGTGAATGCCAGGAGTGTGTTGACCCCGAGTTAGGTGTTTTCTCATCCAATCGAGATCTATGTCGTCCTGTGATTCATAATCATCCTGTGTTAAGACGCACCGGGGAGTGCATCAATGGCGTTCAAAGGTCGGTCATTTTTAAACGTAGGATATAAATTTGTTTAAGTGGCCATTTTGCGTTATGTCTGTCAGAAGTTAACACATGCCTGTATGTTTTTTTTTATATATTTAAATGCATACAGACTAACAATGCATACTTGCTGCAAACAGACTAACACGAGATCTTCGATCATGTAAACAAATTGAATGTGTTGATTGGTCCTCCTTTTATGACAAAAACTAATGTTATATTATACACTCCAAAAAAACTTGTGCAAAATTTAAAGAAGTGTTGAGTAAGAGAGTGACATGCTTGTTTGTTGGGTAACACTTCCTAACATTAGGTTCTCCCTTTATCTTTTTCTAGATAAACTGTATCCACCCCTCCCTCCCCCAAGGTAGATAATTTGATAGTTGAAATGGTGCCTTTTCCTTGTAATATAAAAAGCGCTGCACTCTTTCAAGTGACTCGGTAACATTGTTGAAAGTTGATTACAAATTTGCATAATTTCTGTATGAAATGTTACTTTTTATATTCTTTCTACTGTACTCACCCTCTAACATGCAAAAAATCCTGCAAAAAATTCTCAAACCACAAAGATATCTATGGTTTTCTTTGAAGATGTCACTGTGCAACATCCTCTAACTATTTTGAATTTTTATAACCGTTTTTCCATGAAAAAAAAACATAAGACAGGCTTTTAAAAATCTGTCAACACTTAAATGTCTGGCATGGTATATTAAGCCAATTCTTTGTTTTGTGATGAATTAAATTCATCTTAAATGTCATTAAATTGTAATAATAATATAGTTAAAAGAATTAAGGAATCGATCAGATAAGTTTTCCCCAATTTATATCATTAATAATGGTCCGTTTTCACTCAAACTTTCAGATTATCTTTCATTGTACATCTAACATCGAAGTAACTACCTTAGCACCACTTTCTCTCATCAAAACAATGTTACCAAGTCCCTTTAATATGTCGCCATATGTCTAGGAGACTTTATAAATATCCATTAAAAAAAGCATGTGTTGGAGCAATTGTATTCAAGATATTTGTTCATGATAGGTGTGAATACCAGTTTAAACCGGGTTGTTTATTTTCATTGTCTTTGTATAGATATGTGGAGCAGTTTGAACCGGTTCCGATGGCATGTGTCTGCGAAAGATTTGCATCTCGAATGAGCATCAACTGATAGGATTTTTGTCACCGTAACATAACGCCCACCTGTGTAATTTTTACAATGTTATCATTGTTTAAGGCAGTAACATAATATAAAAGTTCAATATTTAAAAGATGCTTCAATGGTCTGGAAGGACAACCTCTTAAAGCCCCACTGTACAACTTGTAGCTACTTGCTCCCTCTATATAGAAAACTTCCCCAATCGGTGCCTGTTGGTCCCCCATGATCCTCTTTTTCTTATGTTAGTTGAGAGCTGAGTTAATGAGATAGCCACCTGTCAGTGACTTCGCTGTGTGGTCTAATCCATTCTTGCCCAGTAGTATTGACGGTCTATAATATAAATCAAATAAATAATTTCAATGATTTTAATTTGTTTCTAAAGAGGCATCTATTAGTCTTGCAGTTGAGTACACGTATTGATGATCGATATGTCAATGTTTGTATGTGTATTTGTATTCATTATTTATTTATTATTATGTACATGGTGAACTAATATTTTGTTTGAAAAGCAGCAATGTAAAAGCATCAACGTATTTCAAATCTTCTCTCTCTCTCCTTCTCTCTCTCGTCCCAACTGTTAATTTACACTTTCTTTCCTATCCTGTCGCCTTCTCCTTCTTTTTCTCTCTCTCTCTTTGTGCTTATATATCCCTTATGCTTATTTATTGTTTTCATTCCTTTCTGTCTCTCACCTAGTGTCTCTCTTTGTTTTCATTAGTTTGACAATCTTAGAAAAACCTATTTCACATGGTACAAAGCAGGAATGAACAAGCGGCAATGTGATTCTACTCTTCTTTCTTTTTTTTCTTCTTTCTCATCCCAACTGTTAATTTGCATTTCCCTTCAAATCCTGTCGCCTTCTCCCTCCCTTTCTCTCTCTCTTTCTCTCTCTCTCCTTCTCTCTCTCATCCCAACTGTTAATTTGCATTTCCCTTCAAATCCTGTCGCCTTCTCCCTCCCTTTCTCTCTCTCTTTCTCTCTCTCTCCTTCTCTCTCTCATCCCAATTGTTAATTTGCATTTCCCTTCCAATCCTGTCGCCTTCTCCCTCTCTTTCTCTCTCTCTTTCTCTCTCTCTCCTTCTCTCTCTCATCCCAATTGTTAATTTGTATTTCTCTTCCTATCCTGTCGCCTAATCTCCTTCCCTCTCTCTCTCTCTCTCTCTCTCTCATCCCAAGTGTTAATTTGCATTCCCTTCCTATTCTGTCGCCTTCTCCCTCCCTCCCTCTCTCTCTCTGTACCTGTCCCTTATTTTTCTTTATTGTTTTCGTTCCTTTATGTCTCTTACCCAGATAGTGTCTCTCTTTATATTTTTCTTGCTTATATTATTGTCTGAGTTTAACCATCTTGCAATAATACATTATTTGTTTCGTTATACGTCCTGAATCTATATCTTCATCGCATATTCATCCTAGAAACTTTTTGATTTTAACCCTATCGTGACAATCATTCCACACTTTGAGGTTTGGCTCAATAACTTCTGATTTAGAGCCTTAGAAAATATGCGAGACGTATGAGTGGAAAGGCAGAAAATCATACCTACATTGCATCTGTTTTTCTCTCTCTCTACTATAACATGCGTTTGATGCCAGGGGGGTGTTTCACAAAGATCCTAAGTTGAACTTATCTCTAAGTTGGACTTAAAAGTTATGGAAAGCCATTAGCATCTTTGAAAATATTTTGTAAAAGTTATATTGAAAGGCATTTATTGTTTATTCAAATCATTCATATTTTCTATCATCAAGGAGATTTCATGTTCCGGATGTGGAATTTATAAAAAGTCTAAAATACTTGAATTTCTGCTTTTGAATATATTTCATTTTAAGACTCCAATGGCTGTCCATAATTGTTAAGTCCAACTTAGAGTTAAGTTCTACTTAGGATCTTTGTGAAACACCCCCCAGGAATAACAAAAATAAAATAAAATGAGAGTTTAAATCCTTGAATTGGCAGCACGTTTAGAGATTTACAGTCATTATTTTCCTCTCTCTTTGTGCTTATATATCCCTTATGTTTATTTATTTTTTGTATTCCTTTCTGTCTCTCAGCGAGTGTCTGTCTTTTTTTTCGGAGAACATGCATTTAATTTTAACAATGTAGCAATATTAGAAAATTGTTTTTGTTGCCAATTTAAAGGAACATTATATCATCAATTGAGCTCTGTTTGTCTCGGAAGGGTGAACGACACATCACGGGGGGGGGGGGGGGGGGGAGGGGGAGGGGGAGATGATTGAAAGTTAGAAGAAATACAAAATAAGACAAATTTGAACTTTTAAATCTATCATGGTCACTCAATTTTGCCATTTATTGTTATGATGCTCTTATACAGCTCAACCGCTATTACATGTATTATGCCATAGTTCTACTACCTATTACACCTGTGTTTACTAATTTAATGCTTATGTTTTGACAGAAAGGATTCTCATGAAAAACTCCATCTTGTATATCAAGTACGGATACAGAATTCGATCATCGTCACATCAGAATTTATGGCTGCACCCTGTTAACGTAATATATCTTGACACCGATACTTCCCAGCATCAGTTTCATAACTCAAAACAATTCTGTATAATTATGATGATGATGATAAAACAAGTCAATGGTTGTTCTTGTTTATTGACAAGCTTAGCTTTTAAGAAGGTACACTTTTCAATTCCATATTTCATGATTTACAGAACAATCTTTCATGTTATCAATTACTATGATTCAGGATTATTTACTTCAATGCATGCATAATATAAAGAAATATCGATTTTTTGTTGTTGTGTGAAATCTATTGTGCTCTGTAATTTTGGCATGGAATATGAATAATATCAAAGTATTAAATTATGTCCGTTTATTAACGGATAAAAAGCTAGCTGTACATACTTATGTTTACTTTGTATAAGCTAAGAATATGGAAAATGTTTTGCTTTAATGTTATGTATTAAACACAGGGAAGTATAAGAAATAAAACCATTAAATAAAAAGCCATTTTCATTTTTGTAAAATTCATCATCCCTAAAAATTAGGAACATATCTTTCCTCGATCGTTATAAGAAAGCCTTTCAGACTTATCTCTTCTTGCAATAGTACTATATGATTCTGTATTGGGTTCAAATTATCAAAAATTGTATTTCAATGCATATAAATAATAATAAATAATTGTCATTACTATGCACTGCACAAATCTAACGTTATTATTACTATTATTAGTATAATTATCAGCCTCCGGGTCTGTCGGTTTTGCAGGTTGTCGGTTTTGATGATTGTTGATGTTGTAGTTTGTCGATCGACCACGATAAATCGCTCATTAGCATCTGTAGGGGGAAAGCGAGACGATGTTATTTATTTACAATGTTGTTCCGTTTGCAGCCATCAACTGAAATGACTGAATTGATAAGTAAATTCACCCTCATAAAATTTGTTTTTACCACTCCACACTTGCAGATTAATTAATCTTTGTTTCCCTTTGTGCTTTAAAAAAATTAAGATACGTATGTATTACATAAATCTAAGATTATCATTTTTTAAGGGATCCTCATTTTACGAGCACTGCTTCTTGGTGGATCCCTCCGTTTCCACATTTTTCATTAAAGTAATCATTCATTATTTACAGCAAATGTAAACATTTCTTTTGCAATTAAATGAATGAATTGTAATATGCATCAAATCAAAGCACACGGATTTATGTTGTGTGAGAAATGAAAATTAAAAAAGGAATCGAATCTGAAGCGAAGACCATATATTTAGCCAATTGATGACATCATCAAGAAATAAGATAGATCAGTGACATTTTTAGATCCCTCTCAAAAGAACCGAAGCGTTAACGTCAAGTTCGCACCTCGTCCGGGTTAATGTTTATAATCAACTGAGCCTGCGCATGAGGTTCACCGCAGAAGCATTCAAGCGACGGGTTGGAGCAGGGCAAATTCAGTGTTAGGGCGCGTGTGTGATCACAAAAACGACATCCACCTTTGTTGAACACCAAATGCTTGAGAACCAGCAGCCTTGACTACTTGGTCAATATGTTCGCAAAGTTTGGTACTCTTAAACAATGACAAAATAAATCTAAATACATTCCATTTTTTCCCGCCGACTGACGTTGAGGATGATATAACCAATTTATGATCAATTGTGATGAGTTTGGGTTTGCTGAGTAAAATGTGTGGTTTATGGGATTAACATTTAATGCATAAGTGAACAGGAATTGCATTTGTTAATGTAGCATTGTAACTTTCCCTGGTAAACTCAGTGGTGTGTTCAGTGGAGTCAGGATGGGGTGATGGTACATGTTGTAATT
Organism: Strongylocentrotus droebachiensis; assembly: GCA_035222895.1. Lineage (NCBI taxonomy): Eukaryota > Metazoa > Echinodermata > Echinoidea > Camarodonta > Strongylocentrotidae > Strongylocentrotus > Strongylocentrotus droebachiensis. Next base: position 285,178 of record JAVYIG010000096.1, read on the forward strand.
TCCATGTTGCAATTTTTTTTTTTTTTTTTTTTTACATTTGTGACTTTGAATAAAAACCTTCACCCCACATTTAAATAATTGTAAGATTAGTTGAACATCTCATTGATTTACTTAATACCCAGGTAGGGATTATGTAAATTGAATATTCAAATACATTTTGTTGAAAAAAGGAATGTCCAAGATGTCGGCTAATTATTCTTCAGGTAGATGGTAACTGAAACGTGGGGTGAAGGTTTTTATTCAAAGTCACAGATGTAAAAAATAACAGTTTGTATTAACATGAACATTACAACATGTACCATCACCCCATCCTGACTCCCATGAACACGCCACTGAGTCTACCAGGGAAAGTTACAATGCTACAATACAAAATAAAAGTTTGGTTTAATAAACCACGAAATTCACTCAGCAAATCATGAATGTATCATATCACCCTCAATTCTGTAAGCTCTAAAGAATTTACCTCTCACAAATTGGAAGGCTAATTCCTGCGCAACCTAATTTTCATACCCTTTACAAAAGTGAGCCGTGCTCACCCAAGCATGAATTTTTTTCGGACTTTTTGGTGTCATATGAAAGTTAAGTTAATGAGCTTTCCATACATATAAATCTTTCTCCCCAGAATTTTTTTTCTTTTTCGGCAGCCATTTCAAAAGTGTATATTTTTTTTTTGGACGCACTGTAGAGGTATGTTCTCAGATGCTTTCTGTAGTTCGGCGAGTTTGTTCATAGGCGTAATGCTACAAAATGGAAGGGCTTGGAGGAAGTATGCTTGACATAGCATTAATGCGATACTTAACTTTCTGCCCAAGTGTACTGTTTATTGCCATCTCATGGCTAACTTGCTATCAGTGCTAAACCCAATACCTAATGTCCACTTCGCAGACAGAGGGCACGCTGCAAGAACCAATAGCACACTTACGGGACAATAATGCTACAGCTGACCTGACATGGCGCTAGAGGTGATTTTAGGAAGTGTTTCTAGTACAGTATGACTAAAAAGTTTGAACAAGTATGCTGCATAATATTCTCTCATAAGATGAAAGCAAGTGTGGTTCGTTAAACAATATTGTACTTACTTTGTTTAGCAGTTGATCACTAAACCGCCTACCCTGCACGCTGTAAGAAAATGTAAAGTATAAATTGCAATATTAACAATAATAATAATAATAATAATAATAATAATAATAATAGTTATAATGATAATTACATGAATGATAATAATGATAAAAGTAATAACATTAATAAACATGCATCGCGGGTTCTCGTATGACATATCTGATAGTTTTGACACTCATGGCGCTCCACAGTGTCGATTATTATGCCGGCTTCAGCATAACTGCAAGTATGGTGCTCTAGCATTTAAACCAATAAAGACCTGTCAGGTATCCATTAACCTCACTTGGGTCGGGTGTGTCATATGGAGAATAATATCTTTCTAAAGGAGTGTTTGTTTTGAAATCATTTTTCTTGAATCAAACAAATATCAGAAAAGACAACTACATCGTCCTTTCACTTTCATATCAATTAACGTTTGATTCCTTTTTAAAAATATATATACGCAAGATATAGACTATTTAAATGAACTAGTAATGAATTTAAAAACAAATGCAAATATAGTGGTGGTTATTTTACCTGGCAGCTAAGAAAGAAATAAATGCTTGTTAGTAAGCAACCAGAAGACCAACGGCATTAGGTCTTCTTCGAGGGACCGGGTAATTAGGATAAATCCCTTACCAAAGGGGAATAGCGCATCGACTTGGTTTCGAACCCGGGTCACCGGATTACGAGACCACTGCTCAACCGACTGAGCTATTGTGAGACGTTCATATTAAAAACATCTGCCCCTAGCAAAACCTATTCTGAAGTACACGTCGAGTTTAAGAAGACCCCCTTCCCCCCAACCCTCATTGCAGCACCTGTTGTTTATTTCCTTTTAAGGCACTGCCGGGCACTGACAACCTGCCCGGCAGTGCCTTAAAAGGACGTCACATTGCCTTAAAAGGACGTCCACGGAGCAGTCCACGTTCTCGTCGTGCAAATCTAAAAGTCCCCCTAACGTACTGTGACTGAAAGGGTTTGTACCTGCAGACTACTTACTAAATTTAAATTGAGTCTCCTCTACGTTCAGCATATCTGGCGCAGGCTCCTGGATATTGGTTTCGCTAAGGAGGATATCGCGGACAACCGCAGATTCGCCCTGAGTTTCCAGAGAAGCACTGGCTGTAACTACAACAGCGAGTAGAAGTAGCATACTGATAACAGTCTTTGATGCCATTACTGCAATTGCTCGAAAACTGTGGAAGACAGATACATTAAAGGGAGTGGGTTGTCAGTTTAATTAAATAATTTGTGTACAAGTCTGCACACAGCAAAGCAGTACTAGGCCTTTCAAGAAATGCCCATCATCCCTCAGCGAATCTTCGGGCGCGGGCAGAAGTAAGATAATGATCTTTTCATAAGAGGAAATGGATGGGGGAAATGCAGAGCATTACATAAAGGCTATTCGTGTTATCGGGTAAACACCCAAAGGCTTGTCTAGTTCCCCATGTTCCCCATATGCGTCTTTAAAGACCGGGGGGTGTTTCACAAAGACTAAGATCGACTTTAAGTTGGACTTAAATAAGGCAAGCCGTTCATGCCAATGTTTGCTCTTACCATTATGATCTTTAGATAATATATTTTCCTTCAATAATGAATTAAACAAATTATAAATTCTATAGATTTGTCACCATTATTTGTACGTTCCTTGAGAGACATATGCCAGTAAATGGTGAGAGCAATTGATGAGCAATAGATGCCATATCTAAGTAAAACTTGAGGTCGATCTCAGTCTTTTTGAAACAATCCCCAGGTCCCCGAACACCTGTAACGAAAGACCCTCTGTCTTTAGCGATCACGGTTTGTTTCCTTGGGTTAGTATTTTTTTCATTGAATCGTGCTCTTTAATGAGGTCGTACCACATTGTCGTTCGTGCACTCCTTTGCTGCGCATGGCCAATTGGTTATGTATTCACCCGGCATTTGGAAAATGAATGCCAAGAGTTCCTGGATTAAAGCAAAGTTAATGCATGAGTATCTGTCCCTATCAAGCTATAAGTTACCTATGAACTTTAGTTCGGAACGTCCTTAAGGGGTTTGAATACATAAAGCTACGGACACAAAGGTTCGTACGAACGATTATTTCGTACGAATCTCCCTGTTTTTTCCATTGTCTTCCCGAATTTCCATTGTCTGAAAATCGTTCGTACGGCGTTCGTAGCAGCCCGTAACGGTATTTGTGACCGAGGCTTAAGATAGACCACATTAACATAAGTACCATTTTATCGCATCCGTTGAGTACTCTTTATATAATGCAGATGTAACTATTTATATTTTCATTCGTCACGTGATTCCAAAATGATGTAAGGTCACATAAGAGCCAGAAAGGTGTTAACTCTCTATTGAAATGTCTGACGCCCTTTTGGATCCAAACAAAGAGGGCGCCATATTAAACACAACGTGAATTGGTGTCCTCATTATGAATGATATAAGATGATCATACAACAGAGGATAATGAGATGATGCGTAACACAAAGTGGAAAGCTAAATGTGAATAACAAAATAAGAAAGAAAGGGAAGAATGGAGCTTCATTTACACTGCACCCAAAAACCTGCCCCTTTACACAGCCAAAATTACCATTTTGAAACTTTTTAGATTTCTGGACTACCATTAACAATACTGGAAAAACCCATTACAAAAAAGGAAACCGTCGAAGTTTGGTCATACCAACTGTTGGGGTAACTAGCGCGCATGCGTCACCAGTCGGTGCTCTGCATGCATTAGCGCGGAAGCGAGAATAGTCGTGTGAGCAGAAGTTTATGTACAGAATCAACCATGCATAATAAGCATCGAATTCGTGAATGCTTAGACAATTATTGAAATTGACATATCCTACAGTTTTGAACATCGGATTGCACAACTCCAAATAATTCTATAACATTTCAGCTGAACCTGTGGAAAGCCATAAATCTCTCACTGTACGAAAAAAAGCTAATAAAGTCTAAACTGTTGCTATATTACATGTGTTTCATGAAGCCAGTATAGTTTCAATTTCTGAGTCTTTTATCCATAACAAACAAAGTGTTATACAAAGTGTCAAGACAGAATTAAACGTGGAGTGTTTGTGAGATTATAAAGAGGGAGGTCTAAATATGATTTGTATTATATCGATTATGCAAGCTCACAAAATTAAAAGGAAAACAAGGCTATTTACTTCAAGCTCTACAGGTTAGAAATCCATATATTTATAATTATTGTCACCAGATGGTGGGGAATATCTTTTCAACTGTAATTTTGAGTAAAATTGTTCGAATATTGTAGGATCGCAAGGGTTTGGGGAGGTTTAAGAAACATGGTGTTTTTTAATCGAAAAACGCTCCTGCCAACCAAAATATTTTGAATAATAAATGTAGCACATAAGACGGAAAATCTGTATTCAATTAAGAAATAAAAGAAAAAGCATTTGTTGAAATTTGGTATATGTTAAATGAAATTCGACGTCCCTTACGTTTGAAAGACTGGGAAAAAAAAAATCACTAAGTATTTTGCATTGTTGAATTGCTATCAACAAATACCAGGAGCTCGAAAGCATTTCTTTTTTAAGCAAAATCTGTTTTGCAGATCAAAACCAATTTCCTTCTACTTTCTGTGATTCAAAATTAAACGAAATCGTAAATATAACAACGAGACTAGTTTACCATATTTCTATAAGATTAAATAACCCAGAAATTTACTCGTCTTTACCAACAGTTCAATATGCTAAAGCAAGAAGGCTTTGATTTTTTCACTTTCCCAGCAAAAGTTACTGTTCACTCCAGACTTCATATCACGCACTATAACATTGTGAACTAATTAGTACCAACTAATAAATAGCTAGCACGTATAAGGAAGACAAATAATCAAATTTGTATTTGGAATTACTGAACATTATCAAGATGTCAATTCCAAAATGAAATATTGTAAACATTATATTTCGCCGAACGATTCTACTGGCAAAGATATTACTAGGTTTAACAAAAAATGTGTAACATTATATTTCGGCTTAAAGACTTTAGAGGAATACGGGTTTCCTTATGTTTGTCTTATGTTCTGTTAATAAATGATTAATGTAAGATTATATATTGAGTTGAAATGAATTGCACAGTCTCTTTTACAGTTAAGTTCATCGATGTGTACATGAGCTTTACTGTTCATTTTCAACAACAAAATATAACACATACTTTGTACTTGTTGTAGTTTATATCTGACAAATGAAAATTTCAATAACAAATACATAATGAGTGTACACAAAAACTAAAGGTATAATGTTGTCATGTTAACGCATACAATCGATTTTCTTTAAACAAAATTGAATATTAATAAGTAAAAACAAATATAACTAACTAAAAATAGAAGAAATAATATTACCTGAAAATTGTCCTTGGGTAAAGAGAGGAATGTTGTACTACTGCAGAACGTCAGATCTTTAGTTGAGTTTGATTTGGTATGCAGAAGTTATCAGCTTTTAAAACGTGAAAATCGTTGTTAAAAAATCGAGTGTTAAACCTAGTCACACCTTCAAGAACGCCAAGAGATTGGAGCTAGTCAGGCGATGTGATTGGCTGAGATACAATAGATATCACTCCATATGGTTTTCACTATACAATAGGTACAATAAACGTTTATTTCGTAATACCGCCAACAGTGCGAAAACCAAATTATCTCTGTCAACCACATTCGAAACATTTTATTTGATTATCAAAATACCACATATATGTGGCTACGGAGTGATAAACGTAATGAAATGAAAATGATATCTAAGAGAATTACTTTCATCGAATTTCTTTTGTCTGCTTTGTCTGGAACCCGATGATAAAGATTTACAAAAAATAACCAAAGTACCTTATGGTGCTTCCTCGTGAATCTTTCTTTCGGATTACGTAATGTATCATTGTCATGTTCACCTCTTCCTCTCTCCCGCTCTTCATCTCGCTGCTGGTTTCGTGTCCACGGTTGGAGTTAGGATTTCGAATAATGTAGGATACTGAGCGCCTTTAGAAGCCCAGTTTAGAAACTTCAAAATATTAAATTCTCCCAAATGTGAAAGTAAAAGAAATTTGGATTTTAGTTTTAATACGAAAGCAAACGTAACAAAGAAACAACAACAAGTACATAGCATCAGCTCCTAACATATCTTAGATTGCCTGATAGTGTTGCATTAACTGACGTGTGCAAAATACATTGACACAATAAAAATAATAGTGAAAATGGTCGTTTGAATATGATCCTTTTTTCTAAATAATGCCAGTTGAATTCGACAAGTACGGGGAAGAAAGCTACGAGGAGTGGATCTGCGATTAACATCAAATAATCTTACTTTCATGGGTCGATAATCATTTTGAAACTTCAGATTTATCTAACAAGCACGACCGGATTGAATGGCCTCTTCAGACTAGAGGAAAGTTCTTATAAAGAAACGTCGTATAGCACAAGGGGCTTACACACGTAAAATCATAACACAAAGAAACATCGGGAAGAGTAACTGGTTTTGAAAAGGTCAGTTGTCATGACAGTGCATGCTCACGATAAAGCTTTCACAATGGGTCTTTATCGTAATGTAATCAAATATGATGCACAAATCTTTGTTAAGTGCCTCGTTACAAATTATTTCTTCCACCTGTTACGAATAATTGTATTTCAATAGTCAGAATACGAAGTGCACACATTCCATGTTGTTGTGTAGGATAATCCATGATGTTTGTCCTACCTAGCAACAATTAATGTTTACAATAGAATGCAGTTATCTGCTTTTGAAACATGATTATCAATGAGTGTTAAAACTAGTCACACCGACAAGAACGCCAAGAGATCGATAACACGCAGGGCATGAATTGCATTACCTCGAATGGGTATGAATCGGTCAGTTCGGAGCCCGGCCCCCCACCCCCCCCCCCCCACTCAGTGTTATTTAGGGTACGCATATGCTCGTACCCTCTTTTTGAAAGCACCCCCTATCTTTTCCGAACCCCCCTTTCGCGGGCTTTTCGCGGGCTTTTCCTGCTTTAGAGACCCCCCTAAATCAGAAAAAATGCTCAATGTACCCCCCTAAATTCGGAATAATTTCTCAGGAGTCCAAAGAGATGAGAGAAAAAAAGAAAAACACTCCCTTTTTAAAGAAATTTCCGGATGAAAAGTCAAATACACCCCTTTTTTTACAATTCTCGGGCCGGACTTTGTCGCACGAAAAGTACCCCTTTACCGGACATTTTGGCAACACGCATGCGGTCATTCCGACCTCTGAGTGGGGGGGGGGGGGGGGGGGCGGGGTTCAGAGTCGATGTGCATGGAGCTAGTCAGGCGATGTGATTTGCTGAGATACAATATATATCACACCATATCTTTTTCACTTCAATCAATACGTAGGTACAATAAACGTTTATTACATAATACCACCAACAGTGCGAAAACCAATCTATCTCTGTCAACCACATTCGAAACATTGTATTTAATTATTAAAATACCACATAAATGTCGCTACGGAGTGAGAAACGTAATGAAATGGAAACAAAATGATATCTAAGAGAATTACTTTCTTCGAATAGTTATTGTCTGCTTTGTCTGGAAGCCGATGGTAAAGATTTCAAAAAAATAACCAAAGTACATTATGGAGCTTCCTCGTGAATCTTTCTTTCGGATTACGTAATATATCATTGCCATGTTCACGCCTTCCTCTCTCCCGCTCCTCCTCTCGCTGCTGGTTTCGTGTCCAGGATTGAGTTAGGATTTCGAAATATGTAGGATACTAAGCGCCTTTAGAAGCCAAAAGATGATATTCTCCCATATATAAAATTAAATGAAACTTGGATTTTAGTTTTAATACAAAAGCAAACGTAACAAAGAAAGAGCAACAACAAGTAGAGACCATCAGTTCCTTACATAGCCTGGACCGCCTGTTAGTGTTGCATTTAACTGACGTGTGCAAAATACACTTAAGAAATATACATGATATTTAAAATAGTCGGTTGAATATGATCAATTGTGTAAAAGATGCCAGTTGAATACAACAAGTATTAAAGGAAACAAAGCACAGAGGAGCGGATCTGTGATTTAGAGTAATTAGTCTTACTTTCATGGGTCAATAATCACTTTGAAACTTCAGATTTCTCTATCAAGCACAGCCGGATTCAATGGCCCCTTGAGACAAGAGGAAAGTTCGTATAAGGAAACGTCGGGAAAAGTATCTAGTTTTGAAAAGGTCAGTTGACATGAGAGTGCTAGCTCACGATTAGGCTCGTCCATTGGGTCGTTTCGTAATGTAATCAAATATGATGCACACATCTTTGTTAAGTGCCTCGTTACAAATTATTTCTTTCACCTGTTACGAATAATTGTATTTCAATAGTCAGAATACGAAGTGCACACATTCCATGTTTGTCCTACCAAGCAACAATTAATGTATGCAATAAAATGCAGTTATCTGCTTTTGAAACATGATAATCGTTAAGTGTTAAACTTAGTCATACCAACCTTACCACCACAAAATCGACATGTGTGAATACCAGTTTAAAACGGGTTGTTCATTTTCATTGTCTTTGTATATATGGATATGAGGAGCAGTTTGAACCGGTTCCGATGGCATGTAATTAAGAAAGATCTGCATCTCGAATGAGCATCAACTATTAAATAGAATTTTTCTCACCGGTACATAACGCCAATCAATGTACTAATTTTAATATTATGATTGTCTAAGGCATTAACATATTAAAAGTAGTTCAATATGTAAAGATAATGCAACGGTCTGGAAGAATTACCTTTAAATATAAATGAAATAAATAATTTTCATGATTTGAAATTGTTACTGAAGGGGCATCTAATAGTCTTGCAGTTGAGTACTCGGAGTGTTGATCATTATGTCAATGTTTGTATTATTATTATTCTTCTTCTTCCATTGAGTACAGTCCTCTTTGTAGAGTGTATTCGTGCTTATTATGTACATGGTAAATTAATATTTTGATTGAAAAGCAGCAATGTAAAAGCAGCAACGTATTTCAACCCTTCTCTCTCTCTCTCTCTCTCCTTCTCCCTCTCTCATCCCAACTATTAATTAACACTTTCCTTCATATCCTGTCGCCTTCTCCTTCTTTCTTTCTCCCTCTCTCTCTCTCTCTCTCGGTGCTAATATATCCCTTAATATATGTATTGTTTTCATTCCTTTATGTCTCTCACTCAGTGTCTCTCATCGCATTTTCATCCTATAAACTTTTAGATCTTAACCCTTTCGTGACAATCATTCCACACATTGAAGTTTGGCTCAATTACTTCTGATTTAGAGCCTTAGAAAATATGCCACATGTATGAGTGTAAAGGCAGCAAATTATACCTACATTGCATTTATTTTCTTCTCTCACGACTATAACATGCGTTTGATGCTAGGAATAACAACAAAAAAAAAACGAAAATGAGCGTTAAAATTCTTAAATTTGCAACAAGTTTAGAGATTCAAAATCATTGTTTTCCGACCAAAATCTAGATTTCTTTTCTTTCTACGACAAAATACGCACCCATTTTTTTTTCTTTCGGAGACCATGCATTTTATTTGAACAATGTAGCGACATTTGATCATTATTTGAGCCCAGTTTGTCTCGGAAAGGTGAACGACACAGCACGGTGGGGGGGGGGGGGGGGGGGGGAGGGGGGGGGGGGGTGATGATTGAAAGTTAGAAGAAATACAAAATAAGAAAGATTTGAACTTTTTAATCTATCATGGTATATCAATTTTGCCATTTATTGTTATGATGCTCTCATACAGCTCAACCGCTATTACATGTGTTATGTCATAGTTCTCCCGGCCTCCCCCCACTCAGTGTTATTTAGGGTACGCATATGCGTGTTCCAAGCGACCCCCCCCCCCCCTTTTCAGCAAAAGTCCGGTGTGTAAAGTCAATACGAGTCGACCTTTTTTCTTTTGTTATACGAGCCTTTTTCAGCACCCCCCCCCCTTTTTTCAGTAAAAGTCCGGTGTGTAAAGTCAATATGGGTCGACCTTTTTCTTTTGTTACGAAAAGGACATTTTGGTAACACGCATGTGGTCCGCCTTCGGCATGGAATATGAATAATAGCAAAGTATTAAATTATGTCCGTTTATTAACGATAAAAAGCTAGCTGTACATACTTATGTTTACTTTGTATAAGCTAAGAATATGGAAAATGTTTTGCTTTAATGTTATATATTAAAGGGACTATGTCCCATTTGCAAGCCAAAAAAATGAAAAAGTTAAATTCCAACTGCATTTGAAAGATAATACTAATTTAGAACTTCCCTAAAAAAGGTGGGGCTTAAAAATGTCTTCAAGTAGGAAAATAACGACCATTAGTTGTCAAATCGACTTTAGGGCTATAGAGCCCAAAAGTAATAGTCTTGATTTTCAGACAATTGTACCGAATGGTCATACGTTTTATGCTGCGCAAAGATTGAATCAGTTTAATCTTGGCCATCACAAGAAGTGGGTTATTGATGTAGACAAATGCTCATGTACCCTTTACAACTCTTTTCATGTATGTTATTACCAAATAAGAAAAAAAAGCCAGTCAGTCACTCAATAGTGTCTGACATTGAAGTCTAGCAAGTAAACGGTTTTCCTTGCATAATTTGAATATGAGGACACTGCTAACGTTTAAATTTCACAGATAGGACATACATGACATATTCATAATTCCTGCAAAGTTCTACAGCATTTGAGGTTGGCTGCAAAAGGGACATAGTACCTTTAAACACAGGGAAGTATAAGAAATAAAAACCAATAAATAAAAAAACATTTCCATTTGTGTAAAATTCATCATCCTTAACAATTAGGAATATATCTTTCCTTGATTGTTATAAGAAAGCCTTTGAGACTTATCTCTTCTTGAAATAGTACTATATGATTCGGTATTGGGTTCAAATTATCAAAAATTGTATTTCAATGCATATAAATAATAATAGATAATTGTCATTACTATGCACAGCACAAATCTCACGTTATTATTACTATTATTAGTATAATTATCAGCCTCCTGGGTTGTCGGTTTTGCGGGTTGTCGGTTTTGATGATTATCGGTGTTGTAGTTTGTCGATCGACCACGATAAATCACTCATTAGCATCTGTCGGAGGAAAGGAAGAAGATGTAATTTATTTACAATATTGTTCCGTTTGCAGCCATCAACTGAAATGACTGAATTGATAGGTAGATTCACCCTCATAATATTTGTTTTACCACTCCACACTTGCAGATTAATTAATCTTTGTTTCCCTTTGTTCTTTAAAAAAAAAATATATACGAATGTATAACATAAATCTAGGATTATCATTATTTAAGGGATCCACATTTTACGAGCCCTGCTTCTTGGTGGATCCCTCCGTTTCCACATTTTTCATTAAAATAAGCATTCATTATTTTACAGCAAATGTAAACATTTTCTTTTGCAATTCAATGAATGAATTGTAAAATGCATCAAATCAAAGAACATGGATTTATGTTGTGTGAGAAATGAAAATAAAAACGGGAATCGAATCTGAAGCTAAGACCATGTTTTTATCCTATTTGATGACATCATCAAGAAATAAGATAGATCATTGACATTTCTAGATCCTACTCAAAAGAACCGAAGTGCTAACGTCAAGTTCGCACCTCGTCCAGGATCTAATCAACTGAGACTGCACGTGAAGTTAACCGCAGAAGCATTCAAGCGACGGGCTGGAGCAGGGGAAATTCAGTGTTAGGGCGCTTGTATGATCACAACAACGAAATCCCCCATTGTTTAGCATCACATTGTGGGAACCAGCAGCCTTGACTACCTGGCCAAAATGTCCGCAAACTTTGGTACTCTTAAAAAATAAAAAATAAATCTAAATACATTCCATTTCTTCCCAGCGACTGACGTTTAATTTGGATTTATAAAGCGCTTTTTCGAGGGGACATTAGGCACTACCCTTTGTCAAAAGAAAAATAATTATTGTAGAGGTATGTTTTCAGATGCTTTCTGCAGTTCGGGGGGTTTGTTTCATAGGCGTGATGCTACAAAATGGAAGGACTTGGAGGAAGTATGCTTGACATAGCATTAATGCGATACTTAACTTTCTGCCCAAGTGTACTGTTTATTGCCATCCCATGACTAACTTGCTATCAGTGGTAAACCCAGTACTTAATGTCCACTTCGCAGACAGAGGGCACGCTGTAAGAACCAACAGCACACTTACGGGACAATAATGCTACAGCTGACCTGAGATGGCGCTAGAGGGGATTTTAGGAAGTGTTTCTAGTACAGTATGACTTTAAAAGTTTGAACAGGTATGCTGAATAGTATTCTCTCACAAAATGAAAGCAAGTGTGGTTCTGTTTACATTATTGTACCTACTTTGTTTAGCAGTTGATCACTATACCGCCTACCCTGCACTCTGAAAGAAAATGTAAAGTAATAATTGCAATATTAATAACAATACTAATAATTACAATAGTTATAGTAATGATGATAGTTACATGAATGATAATAATGATGAAAGTAATAACATTAATAACCAGCACGGGTTCTCGTATGACATATTTGTCAGCTTTGACACTCATGGCGCTCCACAGTGTCGATTATTATGCCGGCTTCAGCTTGACTGCAGGTATGGTGCTCTAGCATTTAAACCAATAAAGTCCTGCCAGGTATCCATTAACCTCACTTGGGTCGAGTGTGGCATATGGAGAATAATATCTTTCTAGGTGTGTTTGTTTTAGAATCATTTTTCTTGAATCAAACAAATATCAGAGAATAAAACTACATCGTCCTTTCACTTTCATATCAATTCACGTTTGATTCCTTTTTAAAAATATATATACGCAAGATATAGACTATTTAAATGAACTAGTAATGAATTAAAAAAAATATGCAAATATAGTGGTGGTTATTTTACCTGGCAGCTACGAAAGTAATAAACGCTTGTTAGTAACAACCAGAAGACCGACGGTTTTCGGTCTTCTTCGAGGGACCGGGTAATAAGGATAAATCCCTTACCAAAGGGGAATAGCGCATCGACTTGGTTTCGAACCCGGGTCATCGGATTACGAGACCACTGCTCAACCGACTGAGCTATTGCGCCTCCGCAATAACAAAGAATATTGTGAGACGTTCATATTAAAAGCATCTGCCCGTAGCAAAACCTATTCTGATCGAAGTACACGTCGAGTTTAAGAAGACCCCCTTCCCCCAACCCTCATTGCAACACCTGTTGTTTATTTCCTTTTAAGGCACTGCCGGGCACTGGCAATCTGCCCGGCAGTATCTTAAAAGGACGTCACCATATGGCTCCGTTTAGTCTCATTTCACGACGCCCCCTATCGTCAGAGCATGGTCAGCGTCAGCAGCCTAACATGTTAGCCTATGGACGTTTTTTTTAAAAATCGTTAAAAATTCATTTTTTGTTTAAACGAAAAGCACATCCACCCCGACGTACGTTATCACTAGCTCTTTCATTTGAGCCCTCATGTCTCATTGACTTTTGAAAGTTCACCCACCGTAATTTTTCAAAATAGGTTGCAAGCTCGCCATTGCCTATAATACACATGTGAAACAAGTCTAACTTTGGACTCAGTTTACCAAGCGATTTGAAGATTATAGGTCGAGCACACGAAACATAAAACGCATGAATTATCATAGATCACTTCTGCCTATTTCATTTTGTCCATTTCATCCAACCCCCCACCGTAATTTTTCCATTTAGTAAAAGCAAACATTTTGCCGAGTTTAGCAAAAACATGAATATTCATGAACGGTCAGACAATACAGCCTTTGTAGTACGTAACGTATAGTGAATGGGAATGTGCGATGATCCGTTCAGGAGGTAGAGGTCAGTGGTTTGTGCTGGCAATGTTCACGCGAGCGAAAATGAGACAATCGGATGTCCACGAAAGGATGTCCACGAAGCAGTCCACGTTCTCGTCGTGCAAATCTAAAAGTCCCCCTTACGTACTTTGGCTGAAAGGGTTTGTACCGGCAGACTACTTACTAAATTTAAATTGAGTCTCCTCCACGTTCAGCATATCTGGCGCAGTCTCCTGGATGTTGGTTTCGCTAAGGAGGATATCGCGGACAACCGCAGATTCGCCTTGAGTTTCCAGAGAAGCACTGGCTGTGACTACAACAGCGAGTAGAAGTAGCATACTGATAACAGTCTTTGATGCCATTACTGCAATTGCTCGAAAACTGTGGAAGACAGATACATTAAAGGGAGTGGGTTGTCAGTTTCCATGTGCAGAAGGCCGTTATTAATTAAATAATTTGTGTACAAGTCTGCACACAGCAAAGCAGTAGGCCTTTCAAGAAATGCCCATCATCCCTCAGCGAATCTTCGGGCGCGGGCAGAAGTAAGATAATGACCTTTTCATATGAGGAAATGGATGGGGGAAATGCAGAGCATTACATAAAGGCTATTCCTGCTATCGGGTAAACACCCGAAGGCTTGTCTAGTTCCCCATGAGATCCAACTCATATGCGTCTTTAAAGACCGGGGGGTGTTTCACAAAGACTAAGATCGACTTTAAGTTGGACTTAAATAAGGCAAGCCGTTCATGCCAATTTTTGCTCTCACCATTATGATCTTTAGATAATATATTCTCCTTCAATAATGAATTAAACAAATTATAAATTCTGTAGATTTGTCTTCATTATTTGTACGTTCCTTGAGAGACATATGCCAGGAAATGGTGAAAGCAATTGATGAGCAAGAGATGCCATATCTAAGTAAAACTTTAGGTCGATCTCAGTCTTTTTGAAACAATCCCCAGGTCCCCGAACACCTGTAACGAAAGACCCTCTGTCTTTAGCGATCAAGGTTTGTTTCCTTGGGTTAGTATTTTTTGTTGTTGAATCGTGCTCTTTAATAAGGTCGTACCACATTGTCGTCCGTGCACTCCTTTGCTGCGCAGGGCCAGTTGGTAATGTATTCACCCGGTATTTGGACAATTAATGCCAAGAGTTCCTGGATTAATGCAAAGTTAATGCATGAGTATCTGTCCCTGTCCAGCTATAAGTTATCTACGAACTTGACATCGGATCGTCCTTAATGGCCCGATCCCACTGGCCGATGGACACAACACGTATGCATAAAGGACACAGTGGACGAGCAAAGTTTCGGGGGTGGCTCCATCCGTTTTTATCCGCTCCAGAAATGGACAAAATTTGCGAAAATTTGCGAAAACAGAACGAAAAATAACGGACGCGGTTAGTATGTAATGGGGATGTTAAACGGATGTTCATCTGAAGCCTAGAGAATGAAAGCGGATGGAAGTGGATGACAGTTTTGAATACTTTATATACGAGATGCATACGCTTACATCCTTTCTATTTCCGTGCTACTAACGATGTATAGACGTTCCATGTACCTTATCTTTCCTCCCTCTTTCCGTTTTCAGCTGCATCGGATGTGAGTTGCGAGGATGCCCAGAGGATGCAGAGAGGATACAGCGGACGTTTAACGGATGATAACGTACATAGAACGTTTGTTGCTCGTATTTGTCGCGGATTTACATCGTAAACGGCGGAAGTTCATCCGTTCTAAAAGTTTTGTGCAGCTCAAAACTGTTTGCGCGGATGAAATCACAGTGGACGGATGCTTGATGGATAGATCGTATGAAACACGTATACAATGAGTACACAACGGATGCATAGCGTTTTCCAACGGATGGCAATATTTTGTTACGTTTTACATCCTCTATGCATCCGTAAGTGCAGTGGGACCGGGCCTTTAGGGGCTTGAATACATAAGGTAGGCCACATTAACATAAAGACCATTGCATCGCATCCTTTGAGTAGTCTTTGTATATTACAAAGAGGTATAGAGCCAGTAAGAAATAGTCTGATTTTCAGACCATTGTACCCAATGGTCGTACGTTTTCCCACAGTTTTAAAGATCGGATGGCACAACTCCAAATAATTCTATAAAAGCTCAGCTGAACCTGTGGAAAGCCATCAATCTCTCACTGTACGGAAACACGCTAATAAAGTCTAAACTGTTGCTGTATTACATGTGTTACATGTAGCCAGTATAGTTTCAACTCCTGAGTCTTTTATCCAAAAGAAAACCAAGTTTTATACAAATGTGTATGGGGAGGTCAAGACAGAATTAAACGTGGAGTGTTTGTGAGGTTATAAAGGGGTGGTCATAAGATGATTTGTATTACATCGATTTTGCAAGCTCGGAAAATAAAATGGAAAACAAAGCTCTACAGGTTAGAAATCAATATGTTTACAATTATTGTCACATTAAGAAATAGAAGAAAATGCATTTCTCATTGAGGCAAAATCAACATGCCGTTTTACAGATCAAAGCAAATTCCCTTCTAGTTTCTCTGATTCAAAGTTAAACGAAATCGTAAATATAACAACGAAGCTTGTTTACCATTTTGCTGTAAGAATAAATAACCCCAAAATGTACTCGTCTTAACCAACAGTTCCATATGCTAGAGCAACAAGGCTTTGATTATTTCACTTTCCCAGCAAGAGTTACTGCTGACTCCACACTTCACATTACGCACTATAACATTGTGAACGAATTAGTACCAACTAATGAATAGCTAGCACGTATAAAGGAGACAAATATATATATTTTTTTAATTATTACTGAAAATAAACATTTACTTGGCAAACATTTTATTTCGCGATGTGAATATCAAGATGTCAATCCCAAAATGAAATATTGTAAACATTATATTTCGCCGAACAATTCTACTGGCAAGATATCACCAGGTTTTAAATAAACGGTGTATGGTGTAACATTATATTTCGGCTCAAAGACTTTAAAGGAATACGAGTTCCCTTATGTTTGTCTTATGTTCTGTTAATAAATGATTAATGTAAGATAATATATTGCGTTAAAATGAATTACAGTTAAGTTCATATATGTGAACATGAGCATTCCTGTTCATTTTAAACAAAAGTAAAACATACTTTGTACTTGTTTGTGTTTATTGTCTGACAAATAAAACATTTCAATAAATAAAATAATGAGTGTATACAAAAGCTAAAGGTATAATTTTTTCCTGTTAACACATAAAATCGTATTTCATTGAACAAACTTGAACATAAATAAATAACAAACAAGTGTAACTAAATAAAAACAGAAGAAGTAATATTACCTGAAAATTTTCCTTGGATAAAGAGAGGGTTGCTGTACTACTGTAGAACGTCCGGTCTTCAGTTGCTTTAGAATCGGTATGCAGCAGTTATCAGCTTTGATTACGTTTTATTTTCGTTGAGTGCTAGGAACCAATCAGGCGATGTAATTGGCTGAGATACAATATATAACACACTACAGGGTTTTCACTTCAATCGATACGTAGGTACAAGAGGTTATTATTTGGACAAACGTTTATTTCGTGAAACCATCAACAGTGCGAAAACAAATTTATCTCTGTCAACCACATTCGAAACGTTTTATTTAATTATCAAAATACCACATATCTTCAGTTGCTTTTGAATCAGTATGCAGCAGTTATCGGATTTTATTACGTGATTTTCGTTGAGTGTTAAAACTAGTCACACCGACAAGAACGCAAAGAGATCGATAACAAACAGGTTATAAAATGCATTACCTCGAATGGACATGAATCGGTCGGTTCGGAGTCGATGTGCATGGAGCCAGTCAGACGATGTGGTTGGCTGAGATACAATATATACCACACCATATGGTTTTCACTTCAATCAATACGTAGGTACAAGAGGTTATTATTTGGATACACGTTTATTTCGTGAAATCATCAACAGTGCGTTAACCAATTTATCCTTGTCACTCATATTCGAAACTTTTTATTTGATTATCAAAATACCACATATCTGTGGCTTTCGTGTGAGAAACATAATAAAATAATAATGAAAATAATAATGAAATAGAAGAGAATTACTTTCATCGAATATTTCTGGTCTGCTTTGACTGGAACGTGATGGTAAAGATTTCCACAAATTGAACTGAAGTACCTTATGGTGCTTCCTTGTGAATCTTTCTTTCGGATTTAGAATACGTAATCTATCATTGTCATGTTTACGCCTTCCTCTCCCCACTCTTCCTCTCGCTGCTGGTTTCGTGTCCAGGATTGGAGTAAGGATTTCGAATTTTGTAGGATACTAAGCGCCTTTAGAAGCAAAGTTTAGAAACTTCAAACAATTAAATTCTCCCAAATATGAAAGTAATGGAAGTTGGATTTTAGTTGTAATACAAAAGCAAACGTAACAAAGAATCAACAACAAGTAGGGACCATCAGATCCTAACATAGCCTGGCTAGCCTGTTGGTGTCGCATTAAACTGACGTGTGTAAAATACACTTAAGAAATATAAATGATAGTGAAAATAGTCGATGGTATATGATAAATTTTGTAATTGATGCCAATTGAATACAAGTACGGGAGAAAGCACAGAGGAGCGGATCTGTGATTTAGAGTAATTAGTCTCACTTTCATGGGTCAATAATCACTTTGAGACTTCAGATATCTCGAACAGGAACAGCCGGATTCAATGGCCTCTTCAGACAAGAGGAAAGTTCGTATAAGGAAAAGTATCTAGTTTTGAAAAAGGTCAGTTGACATGACAGTGCACGCTCACGATAAGGCTTTCACAATGGGCTTTTTTCGAAATGTAATCAAATATAATGCACAAATCTTTGTAAAGTGCCTCGTTACATATTATTTCATCCACCTGTTACGAAAAATCGTCTTCGCTTCCATTGTGTTTGCGAAAACGCTCTCTTGACCATTGAAAGTAAGAGTAATTGGATAACAGGATAACATTGATCAGCTCGCAGACTGTCTTACATAATGGTCCTGCATAAGGATTGAAAATACAAATTCAAGAACTGACAATAAGAGTAGTTACAAACAAAATAGCAGTTAAATGGTAAAAAACGAAAACATCACAAATAGGAAAAATAAGATTAGGGAAAAATGAAAAGAGGAGAAAAAATATAAAATAATGCAATATGACATTAAAATTATGAAATTTTACATTATAATTATAAAACAATGAAGTTAATAAACATTTCATGTCGAGATTAAGTCCAATGAATTGTGAATATGGTTTGTATTGCATAATTATAAAAGATAAATATCAAATTTAGGACGTAATGTATATGAAATGTTTAGGTAATCGGGATAGCAATAATTTTAGTTATTGCATATAATGTTGTAATGGTGAGGAGAAACGGCAGTGAACAATTTGTATCGATTAAAGGAACACTTTTTATATCGGTATTTAAAACTGTCTACTGAATTGGCATTTTGGATATCATTGGGAAGCTTATTCTAATTAACCCCTCCAGTATACTTAAAATATTGTTTGAATAAGGTTACATTGGGTTTGGGAAATACTACATTAAGAGAGTTGCATTTCTTGTATTTAGGCCACGGCGGTCGAAATACATTTCTTTTTCGTTTGATAAACGAGGTGGAGCAATTCCCTTTATACATTTAAACATAAGCATAGCCAGAAAAATAATCACGGCGCTGATCAATAGTTTGCCAGGACAGTTTGTTATCAATGTTTTGCCACTTGCAAGTTCATAGTCAAAGATACCAGTTACATATCTGGCAGCTCTTTTCTGTAATCTCTGAAGGAGCAGCTTGTAGCTGGCTGGGCAATTTCCCTATACAGATATTGCATAGTCTATACAGGGTTGGATTACACACTTATAAAGGATGTTTAATAGTTCTGGGATTACGAATTTACTCAGTTTTCCTAGAGAATAGATTTTATAGGCAATAGATTTACATAAGTCTCTTAAGTTTATATTCCAATTCAAATTGTCTTCAATCACTATACCTAAATATCTTATAGATTTTACCTGTTCGATCAGTTCATTTGTTTATGAATATATTTAATATATCAGAGGATCTTAATTTTATTAGCATTGTTTTGGTTTTACTTGTGTTTATGCGTAATCGATTTTGTTTATACCAATTATTTAGAGCATTAATATCTTTTTGTAATTTCTTTGTAACATCATCTAGCTTACTATTTGCAACAATGACTACAACATCATCAGCAAATATGTTGCAGATGCCTTCAGTTATACATTCAGATATATCATTTATGAATATAAGAAACAAAATGAGGGCCAGGACACTACCCTGTGGTAATCCGATAGAAAGCTCTCTTGTATCAGATAATTTTCTTTTGGAGTATACCACTTGCTTCCTATTACTTAAGTTTTTTTTTGTAACCATATAAGCCTGTTTTCAGTGATTCCATATTTTTCAAGTTTGAATAGAAGAAGCTCGTGATCAACACAATCAAAACATTTAGAGATGTCTAGAAAGCATGCATCGACCATTTCTTTCATATTTAAGGCTTCGTAGAAGTCGTCTATGTCTATGACACGATGTAAGCATGTCACAGTTGAATGGTTTGGAAGAAAGGCGTATTGATCGAAATTAATCATATCATGTTTTTGGAGGTAGGAAAGTTACTGTAATTGTACTTCCTTTTCCATAATTTTGGGAATATTACTAGCAACCGAAATTGGTCGATAATTTGTTTTTCATTTTTTGAGCCTTTTCCTTTGAAAAGAGGTGTGGTACGTGCAATCTTCCAATCACCAGGTACTATTCCCGTATCCTGACTTGCATTAAAGATGACACATAGGGATTGAGCAATATACGGTGCAGCTCATTTGAGTAATTTAGTGTCAAAGTCTAAGACATCTAAATTGCTATTTGAAGCTAAGTTAGTTAAATGTTTTAGAATCTTGGAACTATCAATTGGTTGAAAATAAAATTCATGAATACAATGTGGATGATTCCATTTCGGTTTATATTTAACAAATGATCTGGAGATATTGTTACTTGTATTAATAAAACAAATCGTTCAGACTTTGTCACTCCAGAAATCTAGTTCGATTCTGTCCATAATTTCTTCGAATTATTTTTATGTTTATTATGTACATCCCGGATATATTCCTGTTTTTGTTTTCGTATGACACAGATAATATGTTTGTTTTTTTTTGTATACTTTTTATCAAAATCAGTACGAATTTCTTGTTCAGGAGAAGACACGGACTTTCGTTTAAGAAAATCTCTGGTGTACATAAGTTTTACAATTTCTGGAGTCATCCAAGGACAAAATCTGTCTTTTACCCTATAGTTGCTTTGATAGGTGCATGCTCGTTACTTATTAAAAAAAATTGTTTCTTTCCAAGCATTCCATGTTACTTCAATTGGAACATTGTTAGTTAATTGAAATATTTCAGCTGATTTTATATGAGTAATAAATCGATTTTCATCAAATGATTTATAATCACGAAAACGACGAGTTTTATGTTGCTTCCTTTCCATGATAGTGTTAATACAAGGATAAATCATATAATGGTCACTCATGGACATTTTTGCAACATCACATATAATGTGCTTCTGGGGAATTGAACTTAACAAATGATCTATACAAGTTGATGATGAAGTAGTTACTCTAGTTGGATTATTTATCATTTTTGTTAGAAGGAAAAGGTTTTCTATGAGATTAATTTGGTTTTCATGGTGTGATTCGTCCATTTTATAATCAATATTAAAGTCCCCTATTATCAGTAGATCAGATGGTTCATCAGTTGCTTTTTCAAATGCATCTAGCATGTTATTAAAGTACTCAATATTCGAGTCAGGTGGTCTGTATAGGCAACACAATAATAGTTTCTCAAATGAGAGTAACATTAACTCAATCCATATTGCCTCCAATGAGGTATCACTGAGATCATAACGCTCAATACATGATAATGTGTTTTTTGCATAAAACAATCACCGCCTCCACGGCGACACTCTGCTTTATCCCGTCGGAATAGTGTATATCAGTCTATTGAGATCAGATTATCACTTGTTGTTTGAGATAGCCATGTTTCTGGATACACAGTATATCAAGTTTAATTTCCATCAAAAGAAATCGCAATTCATCCAATTTCCTATACATACTACACACATTTAAGTGAGCTAATTTTAGGCCGTTGCATTTTTAAAGTTTTTTAACACAAATATCATATTCGTTGTTGTCGGAAATTGAGGTATTGTTTGATTCCGAGCTAGCATATTCGCCGTTTACATGGTAGTCTGTTTCATCGTCATCAGTGTATTTAATTATTGGAGTTTTGGATGGTTCATTTCGCTT
The DNA here is from genome assembly GCA_035222895.1 of Strongylocentrotus droebachiensis. Lineage (NCBI taxonomy): Eukaryota > Metazoa > Echinodermata > Echinoidea > Camarodonta > Strongylocentrotidae > Strongylocentrotus > Strongylocentrotus droebachiensis. The sequence continues at coordinate 307,353 of JAVYIG010000096.1, forward strand.
ATCCTGTGCAATGTCTTCCAAGAGATGGTGGTTTTCAGGGCAAAGTACTTCAAAGTACGTAATCCGAAAGAAATATTCACGAGGAAGAACCATAAGGTACTTTGGTTAATTTTTGAAATCTTTACCATCGGGTTCCAGACAAAGCAGACAAGAAATATTCGATGAAAGTAATTCTCTTAGATATCATTTTTATTTCATTACGTTTCTCACTCCGTAGTCACAGATATGTGGTATTTTGATAATCAAATAAATCGTTTTGAATGTGGTTGACAGAGATAATTTGGTTTTCGCACTGTTGGTGGTATTACGAAATAAACGCTTATTGTACCTATTGTATAGTGAGAACCATATGGAGTGATATCTATTGTATCTCAGCCAATCACATCGCCTGAATAGCTCCAATCTCTTGGCGTTCTTGAAGGTGTGACTAGGTTTAACACTCGATTTTTTAACAACGATTTTCACGTTTTAAAAGCTGATAACTTCTGCATACCAAATCAAACGCCACTGAAGATCTGACATTCTGCAGTAGTACAATATTCCACTCTTTACCCAAGGACAATTTTCAGGTGATATTATTTCTTCTGTTTTTAGTTAGTTACACTTTTTTTTAAACTTATTAATATTCAATTTTGTTTAATGAAAATCGATTGTTTGCGTTAACATGACAACATTGTACGTTTAGTTTTTGTGTACACTTATTATTTATTTGTTATTGAAATGTTTTATTTTTGTCAGATATAAACTCAAAAAAGTACAAAGTATGTGTTATATTTTTGTTGTTGAAAATGAACAGTAATGCTCATGTACACATCGATGAACAAAACTGTAAAAGAGACGGTGTAATTCATTTCAACTCAATATATAATCTTACATTAATAATTTATTAACAGAACATAAGACAAACATAAAGAAACCCGTATTCCTTTAAAGTCTTTGAGCCGAAATATAATTTTACACATTTTTGTTAAACCTAGTGATATCTTTGCCAGTAGAATTGTTCGGCGAAATATAATGTTTACAATATTTCATTTTGGGATTGACATCTTGATAATTTTCAGTAATTCCAAATACAAATTTGATTTTTTTTTGTCTTCCTTATACGTGCTAGCTATTTATTAGTTGGTACTAATTCGTACACAACGTTATAGTGCGTAATGTGGTGTCTGGAGTCGACAGTAACTCTTGCTGGGAAAGTGAAAGAATCAAAGCCTTGTTGCTTTAACATATTGAACTGTTGGTTAAGACGAGTACATTTCTGGGTTATTTAGTCTTACAGCAATATGGTAAACTTGCTTCGTTATTATATTTAACTAGAATGGAAATTAGTTTTGATCTTTAAAACAGAATGGTGATTTTGCTTCAATAAGAAATGCTTTTTCTTCAATTTCTTAATTGAATAAAGATTTTCCTACAATATTCAAACATTTCACATCAAAATTACAGTTGAAAAGATATTTCCCACCAACTGTTGACAATAATTTTAAACATATTAATTTACAACTTGTAGATCTTGAAGTAAAAACCTTGTTTTTCATTTAATTATCTAGGCTTGTAAAATCGATGTAATACAAATCATCTTTAGACCTTCCTCTTTATAATCTCACACACACTCAACGTTTAATTCTGTCTTGACCTCCCCATTCAAATTTGTTTAACACTTTGTTTTTATGGATAAACACTCAGGAGTTGAAACTATATATACTGGTTACATGTAACACATGTTATATAGGAACAGTTTAGACTGTAGCTTTTTTCCGTATAAGTTATGGCTTTTCACAGGTTCAGCTGAGATTTTATAGAATTATTTGGAGTTGTGCAATCCGATCTTAAAAACTGTGGGATTTGTCAATTTCAAGAAATGTCAAAACATTCACAAATTCGATATTTATTATGCATGGTGGATTCTGTATATGAAATTATCGTAATACTATTGCATTGCCATGCATTTTGGTTCAAGGCATGCCAACATAGAGGATTTGTTTATGTTGGGGGTCCGGGCGAATTGCAATGAATTATTGATAATTATTGCATTTTCTTTATTTTTTAAATATTTTTGGGGACGGCGACATACCCTAGCCCCGCTGCGTACAGTCGCGATTCATTGCCTAAGCAATGGCCTCGTTACTGTGGGCCCCAAAGATCAACACCGTGTCGATGTGCTATATTAGTGCCCTTTTATGAGGCAATAATCATCATTGCTGTCATTTATGACTTAAGGACGTAGGTACCCTAGTTGATTAGCATAGTAGCACACATATGCTTTAGCAGTCACGTCAAACAAACACTCATAAATTATTATTCAATAAGATCTGAGAATGTATACTATAATCTAAATCTGTTAGGAATAAATCATTGTCAAAATCATTCCTCAATTGGGGTAAAAATAATTATTCCACCATAACGACCAACAGTGTATATTGAATCTGGACTATGTTACTCATCGTCTTTAGAAGTTAATAAATTATAATCTTGTATATTACACTTCAAAGAAAATCTAAGCACCTCTTTATTTATGTACCTCTCGACATTGCAATAACTATAACTATAACTAATAACTAACACACCGATCCCAAACACGACAGATGGAAACTGACGACCCACTCCCTTCAATGTATCTGTCTTCCACAGTTTTCGAGCCCGTGCAGTTATGGCATCAAAGACTGTTATCAGTATGTTTCTTCTACTCACTGTTGTAGTCACAGCCAGTGCTTCTCTGGAAACTCAAGGCGAATCTGCGGTTGACCGCGAAACCAATAGGGGGTTTTCGTTTGTCACGTTGACATAGTCGACGTCTAATATGTGACGTCATTTCCGCGATCTGCGCATGCGTCGGGTCGTCTGGCGTCGTCAGGCCACATTTGCGAACCCGTTCATCGATGATTTGAGGTTCGTCAGAAAACTAGTGACCCGTCGTCAGAATGACGTCATCTTGCTACATCGCAGCGTAAATCAGAAAGTAAAAACAGAAAGAGAAATTGATAGAATGATTAAAAAACAAAGAATAACATAAGGAAAGACAGAAAAAAAGTGTGATAGAATGATAAAAACAAAGAATAACATAAGAGAAGATGATAGAAGGAAAAAACAAAGGCTAACATAAGGGAAGACAGAAAGAGAAGGTGAAAGAAGGGAAAAAACAAAGAATAACATAAGGAAAGACTGAAGAGAAAGTGTAAGAAGGAAAAAACAAAGAATAACATAAGGAAAGGCAGAAAGAGAAGGTGAAAGAAGGAAAAAACAAAGAATAACATAAGGAAAGACAGAAAGAGAAGGTAAAAGGAAAAAACAAAGAATAACATAAGGAAAGACAGAAAGAGAAGGTGAAAGAAGGACAAAAACAAAGAATAACATAAGGAAAGACAGAAAGAGAAGGTGAAAGAAGTGAAAAACAAAGAATAACATAAGGAAAGACTGAAGAGAAAGTGAAAGAAGGAAAAAACAAAGAATAACATAAGGAAAGACAGAAAGAGAAGGTGAAAGAAGGAAAAAACAAAGAATAACATAAGGAAAGACAGAAAGAGAAGGTGAAAGAAGGAAAAAACAAAGAATAACATAAGGAAAGACAGAAAGAGAAGGTGAAAGAAGGACAAAAACAAAGAATAACATAAGGAAAGACAGAAAGAGAAGGTGAAAGAAGGAAAAAACAAAGAATAACATAAGGAAAGACAGAAAGAGAAGGTGAAAGAAGGAAAAAACAAAGAATAACATAAGGAAAGACAGAAAGAGAAGGTGAAAGAAGGAAAAAAACAAAGAATAACATAAGGAAAGACAGAAAGAGAAGGTGAAAGAAGGAAAAAACAAAGAATAACATAAGGAAAGACAGAAAGAGAAGGTGAAAGAAGGAAAACAACAAAGAATAACATAAGGAAAGACAGAAAGAGAAGGTGAAAGAAGGAAAAAACAAAGAATAACATAAGGAAAGACAGAAAGAGAAGGTGAAAGAAGGAAAACAACAAAGAATAACATAAGGAAAGACAGAAAGAGAAGGTGAAAGAAGGAAAAAACAAAGAATAACATAAGGAAAGACAGAAAGAGAAGGTGAAAGAAGGAAAAAACAAAGAATAACATAAGGAAAGACAGAAAGAGAAGGTGAAAGAAGGACAAAAACAAAGAATAACATAAGGAAAGACAGAAAGAGAAGGTGAAAGAAGGAAAAAACAAAGAATAACATAAGGAAAGACAGAAAGAGAAGGTGAAAGAAGGAAAAAACAAAGAATAACATAAGGAAAGACAGAAAGAGAAGGTGAAAGAAGGAAAAAAACAAAGAATAACATAAGGAAAGACAGAAAGAGAAGGTGAAAGAAGGAAAAAACAAAGAATAACATAAGGAAAGACAGAAAGAGAAGGTGAAAGAAGGAAAAAACAAAGAATAACATAAGGAAAGACAGAAAGAGAAGGTGAAAGAAGGAAAAAACAAAGAATAACATAAGGAAAGACAGAAAGAGAAGGTGAAAGAAGGAAAAAAACAAAGAATAACATAAGGAAAGACAGAAAGAGAAGGTGAAAGAAGGAAAAAACAAAGAATAACATAAGGAAAGACAGAAAGAGAAGGTGAAAGAAGGAAAAAACAAAGAATAACATAAGGAAAGACAGAAAGAGAAGGTGAAAGAAGGAAAAAAACAAAGAATAACATAAGGAAAGACAGAAAGAGAAGGTGAAAGAAGGAAAAAACAAAGAATAACATAAGGAAAGACAGAAAGAGAAGGTGAAAGAAGGAAAAAAACAAAGAATAACATAAGGAAAGACAGAAAGAGAAGGTGAAAGAAGGAAAAAACAAAGAATAACATAAGGAAAGACAGAAAGAGAAGGTGAAAGAAGGAAAAAACAAAGAATAACATAAGGAAAGACAGAAAGAAAAGGTGAAAGAAGGAAAAAAACAAAGAATAACATAAGGAAAGACAGAAAGAGAAGGTGAAAGAAGGGAAAAAACAAAGAATAACATAAGGAAAGACTGAAGAGAAAGTGAAAAAGGGAAAAAACAAAGAATAACATAAGGAAAGACAGAAAGAGAAGGTGAAAGAAGGAAAAAACAAAGAATAACATAAGGAAAGACAGAAAGAGAAGGTGAAAGAAGGAAAAAATAAAGAATAACATAAGGAAAGACTGAAGGGAAAGTGAAAGAAGGAAAAAACAAAGAATAACATAAGGAAAGACAGAAAGAGAAGGTGAAAGAAGGAAAAATCTAAGAATAACGTAAGGAAATACAAAAAGAGAAACTGATAGAATGATAAAAACAAAGAATAACTTAAGAGAAGATGATAGAAGGAAGAAACAAAGAATAATATGAGGAAAGACAGAAAGAAAAATGATAGAATGATAACAACAACAATAACATTAGGAAAGACAGAAAGAGAAAATGATAAAGAATAGACAATGGAAAGATAGAAGGAAAAACAAAGAATATCATAAGAAAAATAGAGAGAGTATAATAGAATAATAAACGAAGAACAAAATAAGAAGTGAAAGAAGGAGAAAATGAATAAGCGCGTGCGGGGCCATTACGTCATCGTGTAGAGAACGTGTGTCAACTTAAAACGAAAAGGGTTATAAGGTAGTGAACAGGACGGGTGTCTGACGTCAATTTGCATCGTTAGAGGACGTGAACGCCGTCCTCGTCCACACAAACGAAAAGCCCCTAATATCCAGGAGCCTGCGCCAGATATGTTGACCGTGGAGGAGACCAGTGAGTAGTCTGTAGACACAAACCATTTCCAGTCATAGTACGTAAGGTGTAGTACAGATACGAGCGAGTTTTCGCTCAGCGACGGACAGACCTTATACGACGCCGTATCACTCTGGGTGACGGCCGTCGCACACAGACCGCCCTCCTAACAATAAGCGGTTTCGCTTTTCGGTGAACGCGAACGTATAGTACGGAGGTATCGTAATGCAAAATGCCAATAGGCAATTTTCGTAATGTAACCAAAACATATGTCTTTGTGAAGTGCCCCGATTCAAACTATTTCATTCACGAGATAAGAATAATAGTATTTCAATAAACAGGATCCAAACTGCATACACTATTTGTTGCCAGGTTTGACAAACATTAGGGAGTTTTCGCAAGCTCAACGCGGACGGAGAATCTGCGGTTCGTGTGCAAAATCGAAAAGCTACTATAGTAGCAGCGGGGTGACCGCTGATGTACTGAAATTCAGAACGGTTTTTAGCCAAATCTATGGGCGTTCTCAATGACGCCCCAAGTGAATAAACAGCCAATCAGCGAGCGTGTACCAAAGATGGTATGGGAATTTCGTCGTTTTGTTACGCAGGATGACGAATGTCAATAGCATTTCAATAGTCAGAATGCAAACTGCATGTATATAAGTGTGGCAACAACTAATGTTTGCAGATTGGATTCTGTCTACTGAAAAACTATTATTCTTATCAGGTGAATGAAATAGTTTGTATCAATGCACTTGATTCACTTGGGGCGTAATTGAGAACGTCCGTAGATTTGGTCAAAACCCATTCTGGATTTCAGTACCTCAGCGGTCACCCCGCTGTTACTATAGTAGCTTCTCGATTTTGCCACGAACCGCAGATTCTCCGTCCGCGTTGGGCTCGCGAAAACATCCAACTAGTGAGTTTTCGCAACCAGCGACGCGGCCCTCTCCACGCTAATCTTAGCGGCGGGTCGCACTCAGAGCGAAAAATTGGGCGTAGCGCCCAAACCTTCGACGGTATTCAGCCGTATTAACGTCGGGAGTCGAGCTTGCCAGTACGGGGTGGCGAGCTCATTTAAAGGGACACTCTAACCTAAAGGCCCGGTCATACAGGGAGGACGCATGGGGAACGCACGGCCAGCGCATTGGAAATTTGCAATTTGGGCCAGTGCGTTGTCGTTCGCTAGGCGTGCGTCATCATTCGTTACTCGTTCGTCGAGCGCGCTGGACCAACGCTGGACCAGCGCTATGCATGCGTCGTCATTCGCTGTGTGCGTCGGGATTTTTTGAGCATGCTCAAAAACGTGCGCCGAGCTCGACGCATGAATATACACGCCAAAGGCACGCCAGACATGCGCCGGAGCGCGCTAGACCAGCGCCAGACATGCGTGGAGCGCGCTAGACCAGCGCCAGACATGCGCGGAGCACACGCCCTGTATACGCACAGCGCGCTAGCTACACGCTGTGCATTTTGTGTCAGCTCAGTAGCTTTTCCAAAATTATGACAAAAGTTAGGCACACGGCCTTTTCCGATTACCAATGCGCTGGCAGTGCGTCGTAGAACGCGTTGCATGCGTGGACCATTCGTCCAGCGCGCTAGCAACACGCTGTGCATTCGTGGAAGTTGTTATCATGTGCGCTCTGTGTGCGCCCTGTGTGCGCCCTGTGTGCGTCCAGCGCACTAACAACACGCTATGCATTTGGTGTCAGCTAGCTGTATCTTCGACAAAAGTTGGGCGCACGACAACGCACTGGCCAAAATAGGAATTTTCCAATGCGCTGGCCGTGCGTTCCCCATGCGTCCCCTCTGTGTGACCGGGCCTTAACTAACGTCGCCTTTTAAAACATGAATACACCTCTACTGATTAATATTCCAGCCTCTGATTTTTCAGAAAATCTCTAACTTGACCAAAAAATGATAATAACCATCCATTTCTCACAGATCTCACGCTTGCTAGGCTACGCCCCCCGAAAAAGGGTAATACGGTCAAGTGGCTTGATGACGCATTTGACGTCATTGCGGGCATGTCCGATGTGATACAATTTCATAACCAGGAATGACGAAATTGCCAGAAACGTACTAAAACTATCAGAGGCATAATATTTTTCGGATAAATGTCTTTTTTCCCCCGATTAATATCATTAGTTTACCTTTTAAAAGACATTTTAATGCCCAAATCCCCCTCTTTTTCACCGGAGAGGCTCTTGCAGTGACGTCATATGCTATTGCGCAATACAGCTCACAAACTTGGTTTTTACTGAGCGTTCTGAGTCGTCATTTCTAAAGCTAGATTCCAGAATTATTAATGATTTCTAAGAAACATCATTGTCATGTACGGAATCTCCATCAAAAATTATTCTACATGTCTTTTTTTTTATCCTTCTAATTAGCCCGTTTTGGTTAGAAAGGCCCTTTAAATATCCCGTAGCCAGCATTTGAATGGAAAAACACAAACGTGGAGAAAAATAATGGGGAAAAAAAAAGGAGAGCAAGAAAGGAATTCCAGGGGTTCGGGAGATCTGAAATAGGGGGGGGGGGGGTCTCTTTTTGTACTCGATGTGTTAATCAGAATAGATTTTGCCAGGGGCAGATGCTCCTATTATGAATGTCTCACAATATTCTTTGTTATTATGATTTTGTTTTTTTCTTCTAATCATTACTAGGTCATTTAAATATTCTTTATCTTGCATATATATCTTTATTTAATAAATCAAACTAATTGATATGAAAGTGATCAGATGATGGTACTGTATAGTCTGATATCTGTTTGATTCAAGGAAAAATATTTTTAATACAAATACTTGAGGAGGCGCGATAGCTCAGTCGGTAGAGCAGTGGTCTCTTAATCCGGTGACCCGGGTTCGAAACCAAGGCGATGCGCTAGTGCCCTTTGGTAAGGCATTAACCCTCATTACCAGGTCCCTCGGAGAGGACCTTAAGCCGCCGGCCGTCTGGTTGCTTACCTACAAACATTTATGCTTTCTTAGCAGTCAGGTAAAATAACAACCACCATTCTATAAATCTCAGTTTTTATATTATTATTATTATTATACATGTGATTATCATTATTAATATTAATATTGCTATTATTAATTTACATTTTATTTCAGAGTGCGGTTTAGGACACACAGGATGGACAACCTGCTAAAAAAAAAGTGAGTAAAATGTAAAACGAACCACACTTGCCTTCATCGTTTGAGAGAATACTGAACAGCATATTTCTTCAAACTTGTAAAGCAATACTGTACTAGAAGCACTTCCAAATCCACTCTAGCGCCATCTTGCATCTTGCATCTTCCCTCTGTCTACGAAGTGGACATTATGTATTGGGTTTAGCACTGATAGCAAGTTAGCCATGAGATGGCAATAATCAGCACACTTGGGCAAAAAGTTAAGTATCGCATTAATGCTATGTCGGGCACACTTCCTCCAAGTCCTTCCATTTTGTAGCATCACGCCTATGAACCCCCCCCCCCGAACTGCAGAACACATCTGAAAACATATCTCTACAATAATTATTTTTCTTTCGACACAGGGTAGTGCCAAGTGTCCTCGAAAAGGCGCTTTATCGATCCATATTAAACGTCAATCAGTGGAAAGAAATGGAATGTATTTAGAGTTTAGTTTGTTTAAGAGTACCAAACTTCGCGGACATATTGGCCAGTTAGTCAGGGCTGCTGGTTCCCAACAATTTGGTGCTAAACAATGGTGGATTTCGTTGTTGTGATCACACAAGCGCCCTAACACTGCGGTGAACCTCATGCGCAGTCTCAGTTGATTAGAACCATTAACCCGGACGAGGTGCGAATTATGTATATGACTGACAAAGAAAGCGGACAAAATATACAGTTCCTCAGGTAGATAAAGGAACATCTATCTATTCACTGTTATTCCGTAAAAATGTGTAGAACAGGTGCCACATGCATATTCACCTGTTCTACACATTTTTACATAATAGCAGTGAAGGGATGTTCTTTTGTCTACCTGAGGAACTGTATATTTTGTCCGCTTTCTTTGTCAGTCATGTTCATAGTGGAACTTGATGTTAGCACTTCAGTTCTTTACAGAGGGATCTAAAATGTAACTGATCTATCTTATTTCTTGATGATGTCATCAAATTGGCTAAATACATGGTCTTAGCTTCAGATTCGATTCCGGTTTTTATTTTCATTTCTCACACAACATAAATCTATGTGCTTTGATGTAATGCATTTTAATATTCATTCATTGCATTGCAAACGAAAATGTTCACATTTGCTGTAAATAATGAATGCTTATTTTAACGAAAAATGTGGAAACGGAGGGATCTACCAAGAAGCAGGGCTCGTAAAATGAGGATCCCTTAAATAATGATAATCCTAGATTTATGTAATACATACGTATATAAACTTTTTTTAAGCACAAAGCGAATCAAAGATTAATTAATCTGCAAGTGTGGAGTGGTAAAACAAATATTATGAGGGTGAATCTTCCTATCAATTCAGTCATTTTAGTTGATGGCTGCAAATGGAACAATATTGTAAATAAATTACATATTCTTGCTTTCCTCCTACAGATGCTATTGAGTGATTTATCGGGGTCGATCGACAAACTACGACACCGATAATCTTTAAAACCGACAACCCGCAAAACCGACAACCAGAAGGCTGATAATTATACTAATAATAGTAATAATAACGTGAGATTTGTGCAGTGCATAGTAATGACAATTATCTATTATTATTTATATACATTGAATTAAAAGCTTTGATCATTTGAACCCAATACAGAATCATATAATACTATTGCAAAAAGAGATAAGTATGAAAGGCCTTCTCATAACAATCGAGGGAAGATATATTCCTAATTATTAGGGATGATTCATTTTACACGGATGGAAATGACTTTGTATTCATTGGTTTTATTTATTTAAATTCCCTGTGTTTAATACATAAAATAAAAGCAAAACATTTTACATATTATTAGCTTATACAAAGTAAACGTAAGTATGTACAGCCTTTTATCCATTAATAAACGGACATAATTTAATAGTTTGCTCTTATTCATATTCCATGCCGAAATTACAAAGCATAACATATTTCACAAAACATCGATATTTCTTCATATTATGCATGTATTGAAGTAAAAAATCCTGAATCAGAGTAATTTAAAAACATGAAAGATTGTTCTGTTAATTATATGGAAATGAAAAGTGTACCTACTTAAAAGCTTGGCTTGTTGCTTGTCTGTAAACCAATTATATGATATAATAATGTTTCCGTACAAAACAATTATTGCATGACAATAAAGAAGAACAATCATTGACTTGTTTTCTCAACATCGTAAATATACAGAATTGTCTTGAGTTATGAAACTGATGCTGGGAAGTATCGGTGTCAAGATATATATTACGTTAACAGGGTGGAGCCAGAAATTCTGATGTGACGATGATCGAAGTGTATCCGACTTGATATACAAGATGGAGTTTTTCACGAGAATCCTTTCTTTAAAACATAATCATTAAATTAGTAAACACAGGTGTAATAGGTAGTAGAACTATGAAATGATACATGTAAAGCGGTTGAGCTGTAAGAGAGCATCATAACAATAAATGTCAAACTGAGTAACCATGATAGATTAAAAAGTTCAAATCTTTCGTATTTTGTATTTCTTCTAACTTCAAATCATCTCCTCCCCCCCCCCATGCTGTGTCGTTCACCTTTTGCGAGACAAACAGAGCTCAATTGATGATAAACTGTTCCTTTAAATTCCTTTTCTTTGAAATATATTTGGAGAGGTACCGTTAATTTCAAAGACAAAACAGGCTTTCAACATTCTCATTACCAGCTAAAACTTGTTCAAAGGAAAACACGCCATCACATCATGTCCCAAATTTTTTTTATTTCATTTTCATGAACCATTCTAAAACAGATCCCCATGTTTTTACCCAAACAGTACATATAACTACCTAAACAGAAATAACCGTCTGGTATGGAGAATTCTTTGATCTAAATGACATTTGTAAACCTTCCCCATGTCAGTGGAGCCAGACATAGTCTCAGTGGAACAACCGTCGATATCAGAGACTGAAGCTTTCGGTCTATAAGTTACGTTTATAAAAAACAATATACACAATAAAATTAAGACAATATACAATAACATTTTTTTTACTTATTATTTATCAATCTATCATCATCAACAGCAATAACGTATAACTTGATATGTCCATGTTGACATTAATGCATGGTTAGAGTAGTAGTTCGGTTTTAATAAACACAGTCTAGAAACATTACGTTTAAATCAAAAGTAACGTGCATTCACATGTAAAGTATGAATGTTCACCATTCGTCTTCTTTCCCTTGAATATAATTCAGTGTATACAATATAAATGTCTTAGCGATAACTTACATTATGTACTTTCATTTGTTTTAACAGTTGAAGCTCATATACAGTTTTTGGGGCAAATAGAAAATTGGAAAGAAACATGTTAAACATAGTCTCATGCTGTTTTTTCCTTGTATTAAAACTTATATGTACGAGATCACTTTTGTCAACTTGAGTCTACAAACGTTAAATTAACTACAAAAGGTATGAAGTAAAATCCTGTAAAATCAAAAAATATTGACATCTCTTTGTCCTTCATTTCGTTTTTCATGTCATGTTTTTTGTTCGTTTAAAATTCAAAGGAGATACAAAACAAGGTTAACAACAAAAGTAGACATGATATATACAACAATACAAAAAAATCAAACGAATAGACAGAGTTCATTTATATTGCAGAAATGCAAACCTTTAGGGAGAGAAGCAAAACTAACAATGAGAGTTTTGCAAGTAAATAATCATTTTAAATGCATTCTTGTTTGAACAATTACCCCCTCACCCTGCCCCCTTCCCTTCCCTTACCCCATGTCCCAATCAGGAGGAAAGCGTCACCGTCTACGCCACACAGCATAACCAAGAAAACAAACACACATATATATATACACACACACGTACACACACGCACGCACACACACACCCGTACACATACCGTAGAAGCACCCACGCGATTAATACAACTATAATTATAATCGGGATAATAATAATAATAATAACAACAATAATAACAAAAGATGACAATAGCAATATTTCTTATGCGCTCATATTCATCCCAAGCTATGCTCAATTCGCCGAACAAAATATGTACAGTTTAGAGAATTACAAAAAGCAAACGTAATTCATCACTTATAACATCTTTAAGCTAATCTTGAGCTCTGGTGTGCGAATCGTATTTTGAGGGGAAATTGCTATGATTTATTCTGGATTGTTTGTCCTACAGTAGGTGGGTTGTTTGCACCAATGAAAGAAAAATAAACGCACAACACTTACTGGGCAGCATCATTTTCGGTAAAAAAACACAGCTCCCATTTGCACATAGTGATCTGTGTTTAGCACATGATTTCATTATCTTTCTATGCTCATTACTCAGCCACTAGACATTTTCCACCAAAATTGTTTGGCACATGTCATATATTTGCAATCTTAAACATTCAGTGTGAGTTGGATTCTGAGTTGGATTCTGAGTTGGATTCTGAAAGAATTTATTTTCTATATTTACCACAACTCAAGTTAATCTTAAAATTCAATGTACATACAATAATAATATGACAATAATTTGAGTACTTGCAGTTTCGAATCATTACATTTCATTAAAATTTAAAGTTAAACAGTTCTAACAAATATTCAACTTTCTTCCTCTATCCATAGAAACAATATTTCCATATGTATAAAATACTCAACATAATTTGATGTTCTTACAGTCAAAAAATATAAATCCATTTCAAAAGCAATAATGTAGATTCTGTAATTATTTACAGTTTTCCACATACTCTTTACACTACAATTTGATGTTCATAAAATGACATTCTGATAATAATTTAAAGGTAATACAAAGTTTTGGTATGGGGTCATGAACTTGGTTCAAATGAACATATTGGAAGCATATACGATCCTACAATATTCAGTGATCGTTGTCGCGGTCGAAATCGAATCTAAAGTTATGAAATTGTAAATAATAAACACTTTATGTTGAATAGCTCCCTCTCAAGGTCAAGATATTAATTAAGCTATAAAACAATGTTTATTGACTAAAATTGACTGATGAGCTTTTCTCGTTCGGAAATTATATGCCACAACTACATACTCTGAGATTTTCATGGTCGCAGCTACCATTGTACGGCCGTAGGAGCTATTTGAAATTTATCAAAAATTTACCGGGAGCACCGGTAAATCTTTATATTCAATTTTTCTCGAAAGCAGAAGTGTTTTAGGGGCTAAAATGTCTGGTGTTTTTAATACATCTACAGGGGCATCCAAATATATTAAAATTGTAAAGAATCACTATCCACCCATTTTTCAAAATTTCCCAAAACTTTGTAATACCTTTAACGTACGCGCAGTATTTATTCTCAAATTCTGTAAAATAAAAAGTATAATATTCTTAACAAATATTTACAATTTCTCCTCTATTCCTTTAAACTATATTTCAATCTATATCAAATGCAATCTTAGCATAATTTGATGTACTTGCAGTGTAGAACCTTAAATCTATTTAAGAAAGCAAAGTATATGTACATTCTTAAACACTTATTTACAGTTTCCACATACTCTTTGAACTATAATTAAATGTACATAAAATTACAGTGTGGCAATAATTTGATGTACTTCCAGTGTTGAATCATTACATTTTGTAATGTTAAGTATAAAAGTCTTTAACAATATTTACAATCCTTCCTCTATCCCTTTAAGCTATATTTCAATCTATATACAAATGCAGTCTTAACATAATTGTATGTACTTGCAGTGTAGAACCTTGAATCTATCTAAGAAAGCAAAGTATATGTATATTCTTATACAATTATTTACAGTTTTCCGCCTTCACAAGTCTTTAACAATATTTACAATCCTTCCTCTATCCCTTTAAGCTATATTTCAATCTATATACAAATGCAGTCTTAACATAATTGTATGTACTTGCAGTGTAGAACCTTGAATCTATCTAAGAAAGCAAAGTATATGTATATTCTTATACAATTATTTACAGTTTTCCGCCTTCACACGACCCCCTTGTTTAAACCACAACATTACCCTCAAATCTCGGAAATATATTAGTTCAGACTGTAGCTTTGACTGCCCTTTTAGATAACACAAATACGTATATTCTTATCTAACAAGACAGTCAAATCATGTTTTCACCTACTAAGTATGAAATCCCAGATTCCACATGCTCGAGATAGTCTCAACAAACATTCACAAATATTATTCTCTAACTTTAAACTCGTTATCAATATAAGGAAAACAATAGTTTTAGCATAATTTGATGTACAATAAAGTGATATTGTTTTCAAAGACATGGTATTTTATTAGTATTATGGACTAGCAGTACAAAATATAATTGTTTCCGATTTGAAGAAGAGACGTTAGAAACTTTAGCCCTTATCAAAAGAAATTCCTGATATGAGTGAATGGGTAATTAAGACCAATTACATTTTAGATCTTGTTATCTATAGTATTATTTGGATCTATTGTTTAATACAACAAAGTGTTTTTCCAATTTATCTGATTTTGTATACCCAAGTAGATCGGTGTGTTGCCAGATTCTAAGTAATATTTTGTCCTTGAGTAATTCAAAATATAAAATACCCACGCAAAATGTTTTTTTTTTTTTTTTAATTAAGGCAACTCTGCTAGAGACGCTATAATACTAATGAAGATGGTGATAATAATACCATTACTACTACTACTACTGATGATAATGGTAATAATAATACAAATAATAATGATGACGATGATTATGATAATAATAACAATGTTGGTTGTTACAATGAAAAACAAGAATAAGCAGGAGAAGAAGAAAAGTGATAAAAAGAAGATAAAGATGAAGATGAAGAAAGTATTGTGGTTTCTAAGGACATGAATGACAAGTGGGAGGAGGTCAAATTCACGACATTTTCATCTAATTCACTCAAGTCAAGTGTTTAAACTAATCTACTACGACACATCTTATCCACTTTATCATGTATAACCTGCATTTGCTGTTTAAGTTGCTCGTTACCGCTGATTGCTTCCAGATGTAGTGTATGAGCTTCAAGGGTATTCTCAGACAGATGATAGAGTTTATTGCTGACGTCATCGATTCTATCCATCATGTCATCAATCTTCATATCGGTTGTCTTCGTGTACGCAGCACGGTCCGTCTGAAATGTATTGATGAATATTATATTTGACATTAGATGAAAACTACTTTTTACACAATCGACATGAAAATGTTCGTCCATTTAGTGAGTACTTTTTAAACGCTAACAGCGTTCTTCGTTGGCCCGAGGCCGTCGTAGATGGCGTTTAGACAGCTTCGAGAGAATTGGGTTGAATACGTTCGGAAGAATGTGTTGGTCCCCAACCCTGTTCATAGAGTAGTCCCTGTTGATTCCTATGTTGATAGTCTCCCGTATCCATCTTGTTGGCTTGGGGTCCTCTTTAGAAAATATGTTGTACCTGTCTAACCGCCATCAACGACGGCATCAGTCTGACAAAAAACGCTGTTAGCGTAAAGTACTTACTAATTAATTGTGTAAAGAGAATTTTTCAACCAATAAACTACCAATCCGATGAATTTTTTCACGATATGTTTATTACTATTTCTGAATAGCAACATCAATAGAATTGGCTTTCTCCGTTCCACCGTATCTTCTCGTTGGGTTGTGGGTTACACGATCTTTCGTAAAATCATTCCCCCATATTCACAGGATAAGAATATGATAGTACTGTTTTTTCCTTATCTCATATAAATAATACCTACCAGTTATAACTTTCTTTGTATCCAGCGAGTTAAATTAACAACGTTTTACATTAATTATCCACCATGACGGGATATATTTATACCATTCTATAACCCCGAGTAGTTTTAATCTTTACTTTTAAGCAGTGAGGATATAGAAAAAGAAAACATGTTATAACATTTTCCCTGGATCCTCTAGAAATATAACCAACCAGTCATAAGTTTCCTTTAATACCCAGTGAGTGAAATATTTATTAATCCCGTTTTGCATTGATTATCCCCTAATTATCCACCGTAACGGGAAATAGCGCTATTATCCTTGCGAGGTGGTAGTGACTTTTCTTTTGCGTAGTGAGGGTACAGAAAAAAAGATATTATACCGTTTTCTAGAAATATTATCAACTAGTCTCAACTTGTCTCTTATGTAGCGAGTTAAATTAATCCTGGTTTACAATAATTATACACCGCAATGGAACAAGCGTTGTTATCCTATTCAATCTTTACATTATATTCATTCATCAGGGGTACAGAACAAAAATAATTTTACAATTATTTACTATACCGTATTGAGGGTTAATGAACAAAAAGTAATGACCGTTTTCTCTAGATCCTCTAGAATTGTTACTACCTTGTCATAAGTTTCTGTGTATATAGCGAGTTGATTAATCACGCTTTTCATTACTAATCCACGTGGAACATGCGTTATTTTTCTATAATCAGAAGATCATATTAATCTCTTTTTAAACGATGAGAGATGCTATGGAAAAATAGAATACTACCGTATATTTCTAGATCCTAATGATAATATTGGCCATTTTTATAGCGCGCATGTCCATAACGAATGGTGTTTAAAGTACTTAAATATTACCCAGGTTTTGCTAGGCTACCGTAAGTGCTCACAGCATTTAATGAAATGTTTCCTACCGGTACTAATTTAACACCTGGGCGGAGAGTGCAAATGTAGATTCTTGTCTTGCCAAAGGACATTATTGTCGAGGCGGGACTCGAACCGCGAACCATGTGATCCACAGTCCGAAGACGAATCTTCTTTAGACACACAGCATTTTCACACACAGCTAAAATTATATAAGCATGATTAGTTTTATAAAGGGCTTTAAACTAATCAGCTGTACATACGACATCATTCACACCATTTTTAGAGCGCATGTCCATAACGAATGGTGTTTAAAGTACTTAAATATTACCCAGGTTTTGCTAGGCTACCGTAAGTGCTCACAGCATTTAATGAAATGTTTCCTACCGGTACTAATTTAACACCTGGGCGGAGAGTGCAAATGTAGATTCTTGTCTTGCCAAAGGACATTATTGTCGAGGCGGGACTCGAACCGCGAACCATGTGATCCACAGTCCGAAGACGAATCTTCTTTAGACACACAGCATTTTCACACACAGCTAAAATTATATAAGCATGATTAGTTTTATAAAGGGCTTTAAACTAATCAGCTGTACATACGACATCATTCACACACAGAAATTTCGGTGCGATCATTAATCGTTTCGTGATTAACTACAGCTCTTAAAATGCGCAGCAGTGTCATTGCGCATTGATGGTCATGTCATATCAAACAAAGCGCACGCTTCATCCAGTTTAAACACGTTTAACCGTTCACACACAAAATATCAAGCTCTCTAAATACGAACTTTGTATCTGCAGCCTGCTTTGAGAGGCGTATGAATCGCGACTTCGTATCTATCCGAAAATGTTCACACAGGGAGAAAAAATGTAAAAAGTTGTTTAAAACTGTTGAGTTAAACACGTTTAAACTAATCATCTCTAGATACGATGAATTTTAGCTGTGTGTGAAAAGGCTGCAAGACACTTCTGAGTGAGTACAAATTAATCACCGTTTTTTCTAGCTTATCCAGAAATGCCACCAAGTACTCATGTGTGTCTTTATAGCCAGTGAGCTTGTAGCAGATGGCTTTGAGCGAGGAGAGATTCTTGACGACTGTTATCGTTTGGTGTTGGAATACACTGCCCTTCCACGCTTTCGGAAACCTGCTACTCTGCACGGCCATGATCCTTTTCGCCTACAGAACACATCAAATGTCAAGTTTCACGTTTATTTCCTCTCATAAAAAGAAAGCAACAATAAAAACATATATTTGAAATAAAAGTTATAAACACATACACATAAATACATACTTTTACAAATTAGAACATAACCGATAAAGGGTGTTGAATTATTGAAACTAGGAGTGGAGGAGTCCACAGAGGCCATTGTCTCGTCAAAGGCTAGCTCCAGGTTCTCCAAAAAATACAGTATGTATACGAATGAGGCTAGCCTTGCTGTAAAAAAGGATATTATTTTCGATAATATTATTAATTTCATTTTCCTTGCTTTCCAAATCTTAATGTGTGTGGCCTTATTCTCTCGTATTTCACCCCTCAAATGTTTGTGCTCCCTTCCTTTAAGGCCACATTATTATTGAATTAACACATACTTTGTTGATGAAGTAGTTTTTTGTCTTTGTGGACTTAGTCTACCAGTTGTTGTGGAAAATATCTATTTCAAATAGTTGTTATTTATGAGTCATTCACGGATTTTAAAGATAACAAGCAGTGTTAGCTTTGACCAAAAATAGATATCAACAGCAGGTTGACTTTTCCAGATTTTCACCTTGCTATTTGTACACACTACTTCGTATTGAACGTTGAAAGCGCTATATTAATTGTGCGTCATACGCCGTTTTCGGCCTATTTACATGTGCATGGCCATGGTTAATCGAGGTTGTGTCTTACGGTGTATAGAATATAGCAATAAAAGAAAAATAGTATTGTTGCCAATTTTAAGAACAGCATGTGATCAATTTTGCTCAAGAAAAAGGAAGGACAGCAGGGTAAACTTACCTCAATTGTCTGTTTCAAAATCTGGGCCTTTTTCTGTATGACGTCAATGTCATAGACTGCCAAACCAGTCTGAAATGTAAAGTCAAAGAAGGGTAAAATTATCAGACAACAATCAGTTAAGAGGTAAATAATGAACCTTTTTACTTCTAAATTCTTGCTCTTTTTTTCCGCCAAAATCCCCCCTTTGTCTCGAAATGTCTATCATGCGCAGGCACAGTGGCAGATCCAGGGGACCCAGGGGTCCGGGCCTCCCTCCCCTGGCCAATAAAGGGTAATAACACCCTTTTAGGTTAAACAAAAAAGACAGGCCCCCTCCTCTGGTGCTCAAGGAGAGGGGGAGTGGATGTTGAGTAAAAATAAAATAGCAATGTCCCCCCCCCCCCGCTCCCCTACCCCCTCTCCTTCACTGGCTGGCTGAGTCGCTGCTAAATATTGTTCACGAATTGGGCCCCCTCTCTGGCCCCCTCCATTGCTGCCGGCTGGATCCGCCCCTGAGCAGGCCTATACAAAGTCAGGGCCGATGAGGACACAGGACAGGCCCAACATCTCATTCCCCATCGAGCACTCACACACACACACACACACACACACATCCACGCACGCATGCACACACGCGCACACACACTATATACTCAGATATTAAAGCAACAATGTGCTGCGAATATTATATTTCTTACCAGGAGGTTCATGACGACGATCGGCATGGAAAAGAGAAAGATGATAAAGATAATGTGGGTAGTGTGTGGATAGAAGACCATGTTTGTGAAGTCCTCGGTATCAGATTGCTGGTACAAGTAGTCCATGGGATGAAATACGGTATCAAAGTCTATTCCATCGGTCAGCATCGTCAGAGACTTAGCTAAGGAGTCCCCAAATGTGTGATACTGCGTCTGAGAATAGAAATAGAAACAAAAAGTTGATATCAAGAACAATTCTACAATACAGAAACATGTAGTACACATGTTATGCAACTCTTTCCAAATAATATGTAAAGTGGTGTGACCATAGTTCGCTATCTCTAAAAATCGGTAAGATTTCGAAAATCTAATAGCAGGAATGTAAAGAATAACCTGAAATTACACAGAGACAACATTTTGTATGTAGTTGGAGATGAATTTATATATGAAAATATTGACAAAAGGTCGGCAAGTTTTTGCAGTCTGTTGCGTCTGCTCCGACAAAGAAAAAAAACAAGGGTTTGGAAATTTTTATTTTGAGAGCAGATGTCATCAAAATTTAAATAAAAAGTGGTGCCAGAGGATTGTATGATATTTTTCCTTGAAAAATTTGCATTTTTTATAAATATTAGATGGCTTTGACTATGACTTCTTCTTGAGTTGCAGCGCGCACACCGATCTGACATCCAATTTAAGATCGTGATATCTCCGGAATCCTTTGACGCTAAATTTATACTTTGCCCAAATTTGTAGTTAACATTTGTTTTCGTCTATTGGTTAATAATTAAAATGAATAAATGTCTGTTGAATATGAGAAATCATGGATCGAATATCACATTTTCTAAATTTAAAAAAAATCTCCACGAACTTTGGTCATCCCTTCATACTTGTATACTATTTTGAAGCTAACATCCAACGCCTTTTTAAAAAATGAAATCCGCTATTGCTGTTATTTTCATCTATTTTGCCTGTACACACCATTCGCCGTAGTTATGCTCGTAATATCTATTTTTGAAAACTATATAAATATAAATAATCTTTGCGGCCAATAACTTACAATATATAAAAGGACAAATTTTGAAAAAAAACACTTAAAAGCTCCCAATTCATTGAATTTTATGGATTACTATTGCTGCCCATGCATTTGTAAGGGTTCTATTTGCTTAATAGTAGAGAAAACAATGGGTACGCGCATTAAAAATAGGTGCGCAATACTATCCACTTTGTACGCGTTATACCGTGAAAAATTGGCTGTTTCAATACACCAGTTTACGGTTGTATCAGTGCGCATGCGCAGACAGTTGACGTCGGGTCATTGGCTTTGGTATTTATTTTAGGTCAGTGGTATTTATGCGTAAATTAAGATTGCGTTCATGCAAATGATGATGTGCGCGCACAACGCAGCGCGTAGGCAGTGATGTCATCATAATTTGCATGGGCGCAATCTTAATTTACGCATAAATACATGACCTCAAGGTCATTGGCTTTAATTAAAATGGCGCACACAACCGTACGTAAACTGGTGTATTGTCGTGTGATAGCTTCAGCCAATAGGAAACTCGCTGACAAATAAACTTTATTATAACAGTTGTAGAGTGTTGCGTGGCAGCTTTTTAGCCAATAGGATGATCTCTAAAGAAAGACAATATTTTACATACCTGATTGATGATAAGGATGCAGAAAACCACAGCAAAGGTGAAAAGAAAGATACCAGCAACAGGCAAAAAGTTCACCATAGTCGATACAACTTCTTTAAATCAAGCAATAGAATAAAACAAAATTACACTGACTTTCAAAAAATAAACAAAGGGTCAATTTTAACACACTATTGAATACCCTGTATAAATCAAGGTGAGATATTAGATAGCGATATGATTTTTCAAAATAATGGAGAGAAAATTTTAATGACAGCGGATTGACCTTTTTAATTTTGCGATGAATAAAAGTAAAGGCTTATTCAGATATACAGCTGTAAAAAGGAAATTTCACTCCAAGAAATAATTTAAGTTATTCTGAGATATTTATTTTATTATTCCCATTCAATCAAGATGATTGCCCACCTTTAAAGTGCATGACAGAGGTATGAAGCAAGATTCCCTAATGCTAAGTTCACACCGACGCCGAATTGATGGCGCATTAAATCGGCGAGCAAAGCGGCGGCAAAGTGTAACAAAGCTTAATTAAAGCGTAAAGACCGTAATAGAGCGTGAGAAAGCTTTGAGCAATTCGGGACATTCGGCAAGAGCGCCAATTTTGTTTAAACTGTTTAAAAATTTGAGGCGATCTGTCACGAATTGCGTAAAGCGGGGAGAGCGTATTAAAGCTTATCAAAGCGTCACAAAGCTTATCAAAGTTTTGCTCAAAGCGTAGGAAAGCTTAACAGAGTTTAAATTTTTGGCGCTCTTGCCGAATGTCCCGAATTGCTCAAAGCTTTCTCACGCTCTATTACGGTCTTTACGCTTTAATTAAGCTTTGTTACGTTTTGCCGCCGCTTTGCTCGCCGATTTAATGCGCCATCAATTCGGCGTCGGTGTGAACTTAGCATAACATATCTCAGGAGATCGTGAGATTTTTTGAAAAAATGACGCCGAATTGATCGCCGATTTAAAGCGCGACATTCGGCGTCGGTGTGAACTAGTCTTAAACGTTAACTAGTCTTTACCGTTATGTAAAGTTACGATACGTCACGATATGGGCATCTCCATCTGATTGATCACGTGACGTACGATGCGAAGTTGTATTATCAAGTAAGCATATTCAAATTGATGGCAATTTAATAGCCCATACATCACATTTAAAAACATGCAAACATTACAAAGACGTATAACGTAATTTGTTTTGACGTACAATGGGCTATTCAAAGTACCTGTGAAAACCTGCTTAGGCAACCATCTGCAGAGACAGACAACAAGTGTATAAAGACCCCTTTTACCGTGTAACTTGAATAGTTTCTCATTAAAACGTATCCTAAAGGAACCTGTCCATACAGGCTGCCAACCTATTAAGATCATTTTTCTTGTCTCACTTATGTACAGCTTTTAAAGTGGTTGAATTGGAAGTAGTCTTAATAGGCAGGTGGTCTTGATGTACAAATAAACGTTTCAAAACGTCTTTAAAGACCATTAGCTTTCTTTACAAGTTGTTGTTTAAGCAGGTTTCACGAGGAGGCGCGATGGCACAATAATATAACAGTGGTAGAGCAGTGGTCCTGTAACCGAGCGGTTCCGGGTTCGAACCAAGTCAATGCGCTCAGGTCTTTTGGTTGGGCATTGATCCTCATTACCAGGTCCCTTGGAGAGCACTTAAACCCATCGGTCCCTTAGTTGCTTACTTACAAGCATATACATGCTTTCTTAGCAGTCAGGTAAAGCAATCATCAGACATCAATAATTAACTGTACAATGCTATTGGTACCTAAAAACATGAGAATATAGATGCCGAAGAATGAAGCAGTTTGCAGGAAATAGATGAAATTAATCCAGGCCAAGAGAACTGCATATGCACCTAGTTCCCATTGCCATTCCTGCAATAAAAGAAAGAACAACAACAACATAGATGTTTGGTTGAGCTCTTAGATTCTTATATTTTGAAGCACTGCTGCTAAATCCCCTCTAGCGCCACCTCAGGTCAGCTGTTACAGTATGGTCCAGTAACTCGCTACTTCTCTATCTGTGCTGTTGGTTCTGGCATCGAGTCCCATTTATGCGGGTTGGAAATAGGCTAGGGTATTAGATTACGCACTTTTTGAGTGTTGACCGTGAGATGGCGCTGTGGAATGAACAGTACGCAAGGGTAGGAAGTTCATCAGTTCAGTAATGCGTTAAAGGTTAGTGCCAAGTCAAGTGTTACGGAATGACATGCAGGCGCGGATCTAAGGGGTGGGTTAGGGGGTTTAACCCCCCCCCCCCTTGGGCGGCCCCCCCCCCCCAAAAAAAAAAAAAAAAAAAAAAGGAAAAAAAAAGAAGAAAAAAAGGAAAAAAAAAAGAAAAAAGAACGCACGCTGGAGAGAAACCCTTTCAAGTGCATATATTGTGAGAAGATATTCAATTCATCTGGTAACTTAACCAAACACATGATAACTCTGGATATAACTGTGTATTTAACTGTTACTTGATTTGAAAAGACGTTTAATATCATGCACTGCTTTTTATGGTCTCCATTGTGTTAATAGATGCCAGGAAAACATCACTTACGGGGTTCAAAAAACACCCCCCAAAAAATCGGCTCGCCGCTTCGCGGCTCGTCGACGATGCTCCGCATCGTCATTATTTTGGTCAAACCCCCTCTTAGCAAAAAGCTAGATCCGCCCCTGACATGCATATCTAGAGAATTGTCTACATTGAATAAGAGACGTTATAAACATTTTACTATCAACATACTAATGATTTAATATATTAATCAATTCGAGTATATTTTTTATATTTCTTTCCTTACAACTATTGATCAATTTTGTCAAAATAAAATTTAATATATTTAGTTTTGTTAAGGAATTGCAAGGTCAATTTTAGGCCAAGTCGTATAAAAGCTTAATCTTAATCTCAATATTTCTTAAATTTGATGGATGGGTGATAAGATTCGACTGTTGTAAACTTTCCTCAATTTACTTTATGTATTGTATCACTAATCTGCAAAATTAGAAGTAGTAATAGGAGAAGGAGGAGGAGTAATATTAGCATGAGAAGGAGGAGAAGTAGTATAAGTAGTAGTAATAGTAATAGTAGTAGTAGTAGTAGTAGTAGTAGTAGTAATAGTAGTAGTAGTAGTAATAGTAGTATTAGTAGTAGCATTAATTAATAGTACCACCAGTAATACTAATAATAGTAGTAGTAGTAGTAGGAGCAGTAGTACTAGTAATAGTAGTAGTAGTAGCAGTAGTAGCAGTAGTAGCAGTAGAAGTTGATTTTGTTTTTGTAGAAGTATTAGTAGTTGTCGTTGTAGAATTAGTAAAAGTATCAGTAACAGTATTAGTAGTAGTAGTAGTAGTAGTAGTAGTAGTAGTAGTAGTAGTAGTGATATTTGTTGTTGTGGTCTTTGCTTTATGGTGTTTTGTTGCTGTTCTTGTAATTGTTGTAAAATGTGCTCGTTTTCTTTTATCTTTTTTGATAATGTTTCAATAATAAAATGATAATGTAATACTCACGGCTTTGAAGCTAACACCGTGGCTAAAGTAGAGATCCCCAAACCCCGGTACGACGAACAGAATGATCAATATTTGGAGGGTGAGCTCTCGGATGACACTTATCCATACATCCATCGAGTTAGACTGTGTTTTCCTCTACAACCACTTTCTGCGAAGCTGAATTGAAACACGAAAAGAAAAAGAAATTCTGAGTGTGATCGTGTATTTACTTGTTTTTATTATTACAACAGTAACAGAGCTTACTGTGATAGCCTTTCTTCTCCAGATTTCGTAATGAATAACTATTGGTAGTATGTTATCAATTAAGACAAATTTAATGTCAGGTTTTCTATTATCATGATAATGTGTACACGCTCGTAAAATTGGTTGTATTTTATATATGTTGTATCGCTAAAATGTAATATGATTTTGAGTTGCAGAAGAAATAAATTAAATTTAAATTCTATTCAATTGAATATTGTTGTTAGCATTTGGTTGCAATCAAAGGTCATTTTGTTAAGGTCAACTTTCGTTCATCATATACAGTCATTCCCGTTCCCTAAAACAATATTTGTATAATTTCCTGGTCATGCTGATCTGCAGAATACAAGTTTGTGATTGTTTTGAGTGTGTGTTTATGTTTGTATACATTCATATATATTTAAATATTTATATATATATTGAATTGAATTGAATGTATTGCACGATAAACATATAAAAGTGAAACATAGAAAAGTAAAGTAGAATGCATAAAACACAAGAAATACAAAGCTAAATTATATGTTCAGGGCCATAGAAAAAGCAAATTGCTTACATATTATACACTTAAAAAAAAAAAAAAAGTCATTTTGATTCCCATTTCATTTAATATAATTAATTATAGAAACTGTGTATAAAAACATAACCTGGTTTGGAATTTAACTATAAGAATGATTAGCACATAAGACGTGTTAAAAAATTATTTCATTCTTCGATGTTTGACTTTGTATTTATTTATCTTGCTGCACTCAAATGTTCCTTTTTGAAATGCTATTTCCTCTGCAACAGCCTACCAACCATAAAAACAGTAACACAATTCGCCGATTTAAGGGAGTCAACCAACTAAACTGAAAACCCATGAAACAAGTATTTACATAAGCTTCTCAAGCCTCATAACAAACTAAACTGACAAAGACAAAATCAATTTCATAAGCAAAATAGGACAAGTAATGCTAACAGAACTCGCTGAAAAAAATCAGAAGGCCCACGAGACTTAAATGATCGGTCTCGTGGACCGTCTGTCTAAAGGACGGTCGGTGTAACGGGCTGTCGGTCCCGTTGGTTGTCGGTCTTATGGGCTGTTGGTCGTGTGTGATGTTGGTATTATGTGATTATATCATTACCAAACAAACTGAAAACCAACTACACAAACCTTTACAAAATATTGTCAAGCCCCACAACAAACTAGACTTACAAAGGCAAAATAAACTGAACTCGCTGAAAAAAATGTCAGAAGGCCCGTGAGACTTATATGATCGGTCTCGTGGACTGTCTATCTAAAGAACGGTCAGTCTTAAGGGCTGTCGGTCTGATGGGCTGTCGGTATCGTGGGATCTCGGTCGTGTGGGCTTTCGTTCTCGCGGCTGTAGCAGATATAAGCCTAAATATCCAAGCATATAAGAGAAACGTGATTTCTTACCATTTCAAAGAAATAGATAACAGTTAACAAGAGAATGAGCCAGGTCCCGATCGAACCAAACAAAACCAAAGCGATCGGGTCCAAGTCTTCCTTCCACTTGGCCTCCCCATCAGCCAACCACGTGTAGTTGCCTTTTGGTAGATGTTTTTTAACATAGTACGGTGGAGGAATGATAAGGCTATGGACGTGTCAGGAAGAACAGCAGTGTAAGTTGGAGAAAGAACCGGAGCCAGTATTCGATACGAAACGCGTTTGTCTTGTTCTTCAACATTAGACGAACTACAGGGTGGTTCAGTAACTCCTTACTGTCATCATTTTTAAGCTGAAACAAATGCAGAATGATAATTCTAGAAGTGAAACTTGATAGTACATGTGTATCTGTCATTATCAATGATATGATTTTTCTGTAAATATATCATGATTTTCCCACAATTCAACATGCTGGTAGCTTTTTTTGTCTACTGGAATCGCTCTGATATTCTATTAATAGGTATTGAGGGCATATTACATTTGTTGTTGCTGTTGTTGTCCTTTTTGGGGGAGGGGGCTCGTTTTGCTTCTGTCACTCACTAAAACCTACGAACAAAATAAAAATAGGGCCGTATCCTACTTATTCAGGTTTGACAAAAGGAAAACTAGTCTAAAGTCGTTGCGATCGAATTTCTTTCAAATACCTGATATTTTGGACAAAAAAGTAAAACCAGCGTCAGATTTAAATTTTGGTAGAATACAGTTAATCTCTCTGAAGAAAAAAAAATTATGATCTAGCATGTTTAGTGTTCGTTTCATGTTCATGTTGTCGTTTCTTATTTAACATATATTTTATAATTTGTAAAGATCCACCAGCCGCCCTAGGGTGTTCACATCATTCAAGGAATACATTTCTAACAGGAACCCATTTACTACAACTGGGTGGCGGGTTGCAAATGTAATAATGTTATTCTCATCATACCATGTGTTGCACAGGATGATTTTTGGAGCGGGATAATCGACCTTTGACACTGATCTTGGCATTAGGTTTCAATTTCCCATCGCTATTGAAGTTGGAAGAGATCTAAAATAATAAAACAATATTTAATATAGTGTTATGAATATGCAAATTTGCTTTTAATATTCATTTTTGCATGATCGTTACAATTACGTTTGAATCCTCCATGGGCATTGCAGACACCTAAAATAAAAACAAGATGCACATTTTCTTTGAATATTCATGTCTTCATTTTTGTTAGAGATTGTTAATAGAGTTAGATATGTACAACGAGTTTCAGGTTAATAATCGCCTTGTATTGAATCATGTCTTTCATGAGTTGATGTAAGGTGAGAAAATGTATGTTTTACTCTTCATAATTAGCCACAACAATAATTTCCCTGTGCTACATTAGAATATCCATCATGAGATAAATAAGCCTATACCAAAGGATTTAAGATGATTTTACTATTTCCGGGACGATATTCATCGATACTGGTATTAAAAAGGTTAATGTGGAACAAACAAGGCTGGAAACAAGTAATTCTCAAAATCAATCGTGTCGCAAAACGCAATCCCTTCGTCAATTGTTAACTATGGATTCATGCAAAATTGCAGGCTGGGCAGACAAACGACCGTGCAGATGCAAACAAAGTAACCGAAGTATTACATAAATGTTTGACTCGCCTTAACTTAACAATACTTCTTTAAATTCTATGTCTAAGCAGAACCTTTTGGCATAATTTAAGGACCCTTCCAATAATATACCAATCATAATAATTCTCGTGTCAAACTCTCTGAAATGAAGTTTAGAATAATAAACAAATTCAAGCACATCAAGCGTAAAAAACTCCACAAATTCTAATAAAGTTATCTTACGAAATTAAATATTCTAGAGAATATCATTCCGTGATTATTACCTGTTCATCTTTCTTTTTGTCGTTATCACGTGATCCAGGGCTGAGTTTAGTCATTTCCATATTATCATTACCTTTTCTCTGCTTTTTCGACCGATCGTCTCCGGTGTCAGAATTTGAAAAAGATAAATAACAAATTGTTTAACTTTTCATGTGCCGCACAAATATTCTCCCTGTGCCACATTGTGTCTAGCATTGAATAGCCTATATCAACCATTTGAAGGCAAGATAATTTATCGATTCCGAGCGCAAAAATAATATACATAAGTAATTAGATTTGTTTTACAAAGTAATCATTTCGTTAATTGGTGACTACTGTTTTTGTGCAAAATTACAAGTGCGGCAAATGAGCGATTGCATACCATCTGGGAAACCAAACAAAAAGGAATCTTTATTCAAAAGCACTTCATTGTTTAGAATAGAGCTTTGGAAATCATGAATGAATTGATGCGTAACAGGGCATTCCCAAAACTAGTGTGAAATATTTTCAACAGAGGATAAACAAAATGTACATTAATTAGAATTAGCTATGCCCATAATGTGAAGATATTTGTTGACCCCTAGTAATCGATGTAAAATTCTGAACTGGAAATAATGAAGTTTCGTAGAAAGGCAACATTTTAAAGGAATAGTGTAACGTTTGTTCCAGTCTTGAACATGTTCAGTTAAAATTGTAGCCCATTTCATTTCCGAAATCGGAACTTTAAGGATCTTTTCAACAGAAATTTGATGAACATATAGGCATACTTTGAAAACCGTCTTTAAGTTATGCAATAACTCTTCTTGGGGTGTCTTGCTTTCAGCTTGGTGCTGTCGAATACCATCTTTCCATTCTTTTGGAAGTGCAGAGATTAATAAGTAGTAGTCAAGAAAATGACATTGAACTTTATATTTTTGAATAAATGTTAAATGTGAATAAAATTTACCATGCTAATCCAACAAATGTCTTATACGAGTGATTTTAATATATATCCAATTGTGCTTAAATACAACATTACCACTTATTTTAATTAGATAGTTATTTCACAATACGCACCTATTCAACGCACTTAACATTTCGTGTATAAAGTGGCTCCTTACATTGAATATGTTGTGGTCATCAAACTTTAAATTGCACAACTAAAACAAATCTTCCCCGAGATGATTCAAATAGTATTCAAAACAGCATTTCGATTTAACTGTATTTTCTATATCAATCAATCGTTTTACCCATGCAGTTTTCAGTCCTTTAATAATTGAAGGAAGTTGTAACATTTTTAATCCACCTTGATTATAATCTCCAATACTTGTACGAAAGTTAATGTTATCTGGTTTTCCAATCCGTATATAGTAGTACATTTAAGACCGTCATTACTACTGGGCCAGAAGGGATTAGACCACACAGCGAGGTCACTGACATGTGGCTATCTCATTAACTCAGCTCTCAACTAACATAAGAAAAAGAGGATCATGGGGGACCAACAGGCACCGATTGGGGAAGTTTTCTATATATAGGGAGCAAGTAGCTATACAAGTAGGACAGTGGGGCTTTAAATAATTAATTTAGTGCAAAAATTCTTCTGGCGGCTTTGGGAGAACGGATACAAGATATACTAATTGAGAAATGCCTAGCGACTTTAATACAGTGATTTTCCCTATAGGGGTTACATTTTTTCAATTTTGGTAAGTTTGGAGGAAAATTTAATTCAAAGATATCATCAAGATTAATAGAAAAATACACTCCTAGCAGTTTATAGGGTCCATTGAAATATCTAAGTCCAGAGAAGGATATGTCGGGAGGGTGGGCTTTGTAGTACCCAAGAGCTACTATTTCTGATTTGTTCTGGTTAATGCATAGTCCTGAAGAAAAAAAATGGTCTAAGATATACATGATAACTTTAAGCGAAGCGACGTCGTTTAAATAAAACGTTGTGTCATCAGCATATGGATTAAGCTTAATTTCTGTACCATTCACTCTGATGCCTTTAACATCATTATCTCTCCTTATCCATATACTCCTTATTTCATTACAAATTATATACAGAAGGGGGCTTAAAGGGCAGCCTTATCTAACACCACGTCTAATTGGAAACAAATTAAAAGCATGGCCGTTGTTGAACACACATGAATAAATATCAGTATACATCATTTTCACCCAGGATATCTAATCTAAAATTGAAGTATTTCAAAGCTTGAAACATAAAGGAGACCATTCTAATTTATCGAAAGCCTTTTCAATATCAACCATTAACATGAAACTGGGAATATCATGGTCATTTGTTAATTCAATCATGTCTAAAGCCAAACGAATGTTCTCTCCAATGTACCGACCATGTAAAAACCTGTTTGGTCACTACTAATAATACCCGATAGGACTTTCCGTAGTCTCAGAGCTAAACTTTTAGCAAGAAGTTTGTAATCTGTGTTCAATACAGAGATAGGTCTCCAATTCTTTAAAAACAATGGATTTTGATCCTTATTGGGAATAAGGTTGATAATACCTCTTCTCTGATCCAACGATAATTTACCCTGTACAAATGAATAATTGAAACTATTCAGCATGCTTTGTCATAAATCTCGGAAGAAAAATTTATGAAATTCACAAGGAAATCCAGCTGTACCTGCGGTGTCTTTATTTTTTTAAAGGGCGTGTTTTCACAAAAAGTCGGGTAATGCGACCACCCAGCCCGAAGCGATGACCCAATAATTCCAATTTCCAAGTAATCAAAGATAAACACGATCGCAAAGACTTTCTAAAAATCAGCTTAGGGAAATATCTAATAACCATTTGCATCAGCTACTGAAATATACAAACTGGACAATGATGTATTACACATAGCGTACTCCAAAAATAAGTTCTCTGTGATGTAAAATAGAGCTTAGTATTTTCCATGTCGTTGATTTTTCGAAAGTCTTAAGGTAAGGTGATTCATTAATTGTGTTATAACTACCGTCCTTCATCCAATCTGAGTACCAGTCCTCTAGTAATTCAAAGTCAACGTTGATCTGATCATCTTTAGTATCGCTTTGATTTTTTACTTTGGTGATGAACTTATCCAGTACAAACTTGCCGACACCTGTAAAAATCACACAAATGATGATAGTTTAATCATTGGTTTACCTGACTGCTTAGACATGTGCATTTATACGCTTGTAAGTAAGCAACCAGGAAACCGACTGTTTAAAGTTCTCTCCGAGGGACTCGGTAATAATAAATGCATTACCAAAGGGCGTGACGCATTAACTCGGCTTCGTACCCGTAACCTCCCGGTTACCAGACCACTGCTCTACCGCTGAGCCATCGTGGTTCCTAATGATATGCAAAGTGTTGACGTAGTCTACATACATTAAGAACCTTAAAACAGATCCATATAATTTCTTTCCTTACGTTACTGAGCCTTTGATTTTCATTAGAATAGGCTCGAACTGTCCGTAAAGGAAAGATACAACGTTCTAAAGATGCTAACAAGTTTTTAGAACGTTCACGTCCAAAGAAAAAGGTTAAATACTTAAAGATGAAGTTGAGTTCTGGTCATGCGATTGCATTGTGAAAGAAACGGTGTGGAACCGACCAGAAAAGGTTGATCATCTAGCATATAAGAATTTGTGTGCATTGCAAGGTTCTGGAATCATCAAAATGATAAGAAATTTGGCCAAGTCTTGGTAAAGTTACAAACAATTGCACATAAAGATGTATATGGGACTACACGAACACGTGGCGTAAAAAGCCGGCCCCCGATTTTTACCATGTAACATGCATATTTAGAATATGAAGGCGTTTGAAGAGCCGTGCTTTTCAGGGAACATGTCTTAACTGATGTTCTTCCACACTTGCATAATAAGAATGAGTAATGCTCACAAATTATTTTTCACCTCTTCCCAGAACTCAACCTTCTCTTTAAATCACTACCTGGCATAGAGCTGATGAGTTTCCTCATAGGCGTCATCTTGGGTCCTCCGTTGGTTCCTGCGTTTCCTGTTGCATTCGTCATAAGTTTCCGCCAATTATCTTGATCGAGCAACGTTACGGCAATCATCCTTTAACAAAAAATACATTTTCAAAGAAAATGCATTCATTTTCTACCAATACCATCATTCAAAAATGAATACTTATTTCCAGTTTTATTTTATACTCTTTCGACGTTAAAGGTAATACAAAGTTTGGGGAATTTTTGAAAATTGGGTGGATAGTGATTCTTTACAATTTTGATATTTGTGGATGCCCCTGTGGATGTATTAAAAGCACAATAAATATTAGCCCCTAAGACACTTCTGCTTTCGAGAAAATTGAATATAAAAATTTACCGGTGCTCCCGGTAAATTTTAAATTTCAAGTAGCGCCTACGGCCGTACATTGGTAGCTGTGACCATGAAATCCCAGAATATGTAGTTGTGATATATAATTTTTAAAACGAGAATAGGTAATCGGTTGATTTTAGTCAAGAAACGCTGTTTTATAGCTTAATTTATATCTTGACCTTGAGAGGGAGCTATACAACATAAAGAGTTTATTATTTACAATTTCATAACTTTAGACTCGATTTCAACCGCGACAACATTCACTGAATATTGTAGGATCGCATATGCTCCCAATATGTTCATTTGAACCAAATTCATGACCCCATACCAAAACTGTGTATTACCTTTAAAGTACCCATTATAAATATAAATGAATAATACAAATAAAATATCGAAGGTTCTGAATTACCCAAGTTCTGAATGACACATATTATGACACAAATCTCATTCCTGTTGTACATGAGACGTTATTTGGCTGACGTTGGAGTACGTCAGCGACTAGCCTGATCTTTGACGCTTGATGTCGGAGTGTAATGAAAGTGAAAAATGCAAACCTAGCAAGATTACGGTTTTATTTGCGCAGGTAATAGCGGAGGTGACATAAGGGCATTATCACAATTCTTATATTTCAATTAAATTATAACAAAAAAAAATTAGTCACAAATGAAAGAGCACTTGTAAGATTACATGTTACATTAAAAGCGATACCGAACTGATGAACTTTCTGCCCTAGCGTAATGATTACTCCAAAGCGCCATCTCATCGCCATCTCAGGGCACAAGATGGGCTTCTCTATCATTAGCGGTTATTTGGGTCATTTGTACCATGTACTAACTACGAACTGAGGATCGTTTCACGAAACTGTCATAGGTTCGCCGACATCACATTGAAAAGTAAAGTTTGATACACGCGTTTCAATAGGATGTCGTCGAACTTGTACTTTGAACGGTTTCATGAAACAATGCCTAGGTCTATTGAAACAGGAAAAACTCAATCAAATCAAATCTGTATAGGCTTACTCGTGCCCATTGTCTATGGCATGGTCTAAGCAATTCAGACCATTCACGTCACAATGAAGAAACCCTATCTTCACTTGAGCCTCTTTTAGCATCTCCAAGAGCAGTTTAACGATGTAGATATTCCCTGTTTGGCAGGCATACATGAGCGGTGTCATCTAATGTTAAGAAAACAATCATACAATATTTTAATATAAGGATGTGGAGGAAACGTGGTCTAGTGTATACGTTACCGGACTGTGTGTGCTTTCACACGGTTCGCGGTTCGAGTCCCGCAGTGGCACTAATGTCCTTTGATAAGACATTAATCTACATTTGCCACACTCAACCCGGGTGAGGTAACTGGGTACCTGGAGGAGAACCATTTAATTGGAATGCTAGAGCGCCATGATGGCAGCTATGCTACAGACGGAGTAATTTGTGTGGAGCGCCAGGAGGGTCAAATCCGACATACATGAGCGCTTTACAAGAACCCACTGTTATTAGTATTATCATTTGAGGATATTATCTCAATATCTCAAAGGAACAGATGCCCCGCAAAAGCGTCTTCAGCTTGCTAAAATTGCTAAGATCTCAAAGCTTCGTTAAGACTTCTTTCTTTCTCTTTCTCTTTCTCTCTGTCTGTCTTTCTCTCTCTCTCTCTCTGTATCCATTCCTCTTCTTCCTCATTCTTCTCTCTTTCTGTGCTTCATCATGAAAATATTGATACTACTACTACTGCTATAAAGAGTAATAATAAAAATAATAATAATAACTAGACTTGCATTTGTCACTTGACAAATTGTGTGATACGTGATCAAATTTACATAATGAAGAACGTATTTGCACGATTTCATCTCATTGTATGCAACGCTCCTCCAGTATTGTGCTATCTATATGTCAAGTTTTAACTTCGGAGCATTAATCACTATGGATAACTTGGAATATAGATTGAGCCAATATGACCTTTGACCCTCATTTACATGAGGTATGGAGCGTTTTTGTAAATAACTGTCAATTTATGCAATGATCTTTGTATGTTTTTCTACAAGTTTATCAAATTTCAAGTGCATATCCTGTATGGTTAGTGAGATAGTATTGAACAATTAAATGTTTGACCTTTGAACCCCATTACAATATTCAAAACAATATTTTGGTGATTTACCGTGTTTGCAATGCAATGAAATGAACCCTTATTCTGGTCTACAGGTCTGCACAATTTCCAGTACGTACCATGTAAGGTTATTGAGATACTATGCCAGGCGCGTACGCCCCCCTTCATTTTTGTATGTGTGTGTTTTGGAGGGTAAGAAAAAAACTTTCCTCTTTTCTTTTTTCTTTTTTTTTAATTAAAAAAATAAAATAAAATTATGCTAATAGATGACCTTAAAAAGGTGACCTTACCCCCCCCCCCCAAACGAAACGAAATGTCGATCGGTCAAATTTTCAAATTTCGGGACCCCTCTCAGAAAGAAAAAATATGACCTCTTACTCACCCCACCCCCCCCCCCCCCCTGAAAAATGCATGGCCCTACAGAGAAACTTTTCCCGTTGGGGATTGGGGAAAAATGCAATGAATCATTGATAATTGTATTTTCTTTGTTTATTTGTGTGTGTGGAGGCGTCGACGTACCGTAGCGCCCGCTGCGTACAGTCGTGATTTATTGGCTAAGCAATGGCCTCGTTACTGTGAGCCCCCGGGATCAAAACCGTGTCGATGTGCTAAATTAGTGCCCTTTTATGAGGCATTAATCCCAATTACTGTCAGTTATGACTTCATGAAGTAGGTCCCCTAGTTGATTAGCATAGTAGCACACACATGCTTTAGCAGTCACGCAAAACAAACACTCCCCAATTGTCATCTCAATAAAATCTGAGAGTGTATACTAATATCTAGATCTATTAGGAATTAATCATTGTCAAAATCATTCAATAAATTGGGGTAAAAATAATTATTCCACCATTATGACCAACAGTGTATTTGGCCTTCGACCGTAAGTAACGTAATGAAGTAAGCATGGTGGCAGTTTTGTTTCACCTTATAAAATATCTATGATCTACCTGCAAAATATGAAGTCAGTAGCATCAACCCTTATGGAATTAAAGACCACAAACATATTATGTCACTGTTCATCCACTATTTTAAACAGATTTGGATTCCTAACTTTAATCAAATCAAACAGCCACAACTAAACGGAACAGTAAGATGGGCTGGTAATTGTAAACTAATGCAGTATGTGTTGCCAATTAACCAAAGACATGGACAGAGAAGGGAATGAAGGTCAGTTCATTCACGGGCGCGTGAGGCCCCCTCCCCTGAGTTTACGTAAACAAATAACAATGTTGGAATTTAGAGGCTGGATAAATGACCACAAGTGGAGTTTCCCTTAAATTGTTGAATGTATATCAATCCCATATTGTGTATCTTTATTAAAGAATTTACAGAAATGAATACATAGAATTTTTTTTTAGAAGCTTATAATTACTGGCAATTACTAAAATGCTGCATAAAATGGGTACCTAGACAGTACAGAGAAGGTGAGAGAAGGGGGAATCCTCTCTTTATTTGGCGTGAATACTGGGTATAATTCCCACTTTTTATATTGTATTTATTATGGGGGAAGTATAAATGTTATTAATGTAATTCTCTTTTTGATGGAATTTTGCATCTGTATAGCTCCGATTAGTCTCATTGGTCAACGCCCCCTATCGTCAGAGTCCAGCAGCCTAACATGTTAGGCTATGGACTTTTACACCCAAAATAGTTAAAAATTCATTTTGTGTTTAAACAAAGATCACATCCACCAAGACGTACGTTGACACTAGCTCTTTTGTTGGAACCCTCATGTCCTATTGACTTTTGAAAGTTCACCAACCGTAATTTGATGAAAAGAGGTCGCCAGCTCGCTATTGCCTATATAACACGTGTGCAACAAGTCGAAATTTGGACGCAATTTGCCACGCGAGTGTAAGGTTTTAGGTCAATCACACAAAGGATAACAAGCATGAATAATCATAGATCAGTTCTGATTGGTTCATTATGTCCATTTCAGCCAACCCCCACCGTAATTTTTCCATTTACTATAGGCAAAAATTTTGCTGAGGTAAGCAAAAATATGAGTATTCAGAAATGCCAAACATAAATGAAACTGTGGATTGTGGATTGTGGATTGTGGATTGTGATGTAGACAGTTTACTCGTCATTGTATATTTATGGTTAGCCATCTATCATTTATTAGTCTTTAATTATTGACACAAATACAATTACCACACACACGAACACTCTCATTTCCCTCCCCAACAAACCATTTCCGCAAACCCGGTTTACACATCGTACCCAATGGCATACACCCTGCAACATAGTGGAACATTCTACGAAATTGACATTTTTCCTGCAAAATAGAGCTCTTGAATCGTGTTAGACGTAATTTACCCTATTCTGATGACTTGAATGCATGTCAAGATAACAATGGCTGCGTTTCCATACAGAAATCAAACTAGTTTGCGATTATACATTGTCAATTTTTCGATATTGTCGATGTCAATGACAGCTGATTATCTAATTTGGTAGTGACGTCGAACTGGCAGTGGTCCAGCGGGCGAAAATGAGACAATCGGAGCAATATGCTATTTTCCTAAGACCATTCCAAGATTTTAAAAATTATGGGGGATGTGAAAGGTGACCTTGTCTTTATTTGGCTTGATCACTGGATTAAATATTCTCCCTTTTTTCCATTGTATACCTGTTAGTGAATGTATAAAGAAAATATATATGAATGTAATATTTGTTCTTTGATGCATCATTTCATATATTATTTCATTGGACCGTTCCAAAATGTTAGTACTTCGTATTCATTATACGGTTAGCAGATGTATTTATGTTCTTTCTTTACATAGCAATTAGTTTGCTGTCGTTGTAATGCTTTCATCATCGGGCCAAGAAGGCAAATATTATGTCAACAAGAAAGAAAGGGAAGGAAAGAAGGGAAATGAAGCATCTGCGAAGTCTTAGACACGGATGGAAAAGTTCAACGTTATACTTATAGAATAGAATTCACATTAAGCAACGCCCGACAAAATGCATAAATTCACACCAATTAAATTCCCGTAAAATACTATATTCAAG
This sequence comes from Strongylocentrotus droebachiensis, assembly GCA_035222895.1. Taxonomy (NCBI): domain Eukaryota; kingdom Metazoa; phylum Echinodermata; class Echinoidea; order Camarodonta; family Strongylocentrotidae; genus Strongylocentrotus; species Strongylocentrotus droebachiensis. Next base: position 345,444 of record JAVYIG010000096.1, read on the forward strand.
GACTAAAATTGCACTTAAAGTGTTCCAATAAGGCTCAAATGACAGGGACAAAGGAGAAGTGTAGAGAAAGCAAGGCACCCACAATTGCAAAATCACCGCAGTGCAGTCACAGCCCATTGACAACATACACAGAGAATAGCGTTGCAATAAACTAGCTCATGTCGGGAAAAAAAGTTACCATCATTTACCGGAAACAAATATTACACGCAATATATGTTCACCAGGATGAATCAAAATCAAAAAGTTACCGAAATAAAGTGATAGAATTAGAGACAGCAAGCGAACAGAAATTCACCCCAAAAATATATATAAGAGAAAATAGGACGTAAATAATACGTACTAGCTTCCGTACGTATCACCTAATCATGAGAATAACAATGATGATGAAAATAACAATGATGATAATAATAACTACTACCTCATTGTTGTCCTTGATTCTTGCTAGTTCCTTGTCAGTTTTCAGGAGGAGAGCACTAGTCATTCTGTGACCTCCTTGAATCGCCACATGTAGTGCCGTTTGTCCCATCGCATTCCTGTTCATAACATAAAGCAAATCGAATCTCTTTGTTATGTAATGAAGAGAGCGCCAAATACGTTCTGGAATAGGCATGATATATGAAATGGACGCCTTCTTTATTAAAACTAGTTATTTTGATGTGGCGAATTCCACATGTCGACCGGGATCCCAAAACGATAACTTAGGAGTTACACAAAATAACTAGTTTAAAAAAAATGTCCATTATATATACATTGTCGCTCATATAGGCGGAATATTTTAGTTTTACCCCAATTCATAGAATTATTTTTAAAATATTTAAAAAATAATATATCTAGATAAAAGTATACATTCTCAGAATTTATTGAATAATAATTTGCAAATGTGTTTTTTGCGCGACTGCTTAAGCATGTGTATGCTTCTATGCTTATCTAATAGGGGACCTACGCCCTTAAGTCATAAATGACAGTAATGAGGATTAATGCCCCACAAAAGGGCACTAATATAGCACATCGACACGGTTTTGATCCTGGGGCCTCACAGTTACGAGGCAATTGCTCTGTCACTGAACCATGACTGTACGCAGCGGGGGCTAGGGTAGGGGGCAGTTTCCATAAATAATAAAACAAAAACAGAAAATGCAATTATTTTGCAATAATTTCTTGCATTTTACCCCGGTTCCCAACATAAAAAAAATCCTCTGTGAGCCCATGCATTATGGCTCAAGGCATGGGCTAGGGTGAAGTTGCTTAATATCGTTGTAAAGTGATGTTTTGTTTTTTATTGTTGTGTTTTGTGTTGTTTTAGACTCGTGGGTCCTTGATTTGGTGGTCCGGGTGAGATGTCTCGATGAGATAGTATTTAATAAAGAGAGCGTCAGCTACGTTCTGGAAAAGGCTTGATATATAAAATGGTCGCCTTATTTAAACTAGTTATTTGTTGTTACTCCTAAGTTATCGTTTTGGGATCCCGATCGACATGTCAAAGTCACCACAGTAACAAGAAAACAAATACGTTTTAAAGCGATACAGAACGTTCTGCCCTAGCACACTGTTTATCGCACAGCACCAATCCATGGTCAACATGCCAACAGTGCGTAAAGAAATAAAGTAATAATTATGTAATTTCTGCTTCGCAGACAGAGGACTCGATGCAACATCCAACAGCGCAGCGAGTTACAAGACCATACTGCTACAGCTGACCTGAGATGGTATTTTGCGATAGGGGTTATAGTACAATTTTTACTGTATTGGGGAATCTTACTTTTTCTTCGTTTTAACATCCGGGTTCTTGAGAATAGACTTTGTTGTTTGAAGATGACCTTTTCGTGCTATTAAGTGGAGCAATGAGTTACCATCAACATCAGCCTTGCGGATAAAGGCCCCGTCCCAGGCAACCAGCTCAAGGACACTCCTGAAAAGATATAAAAGACAAACAAGTAGAGACCATATATTTCTTTTTTCAGTAGAGGTGTCGTGATATTGTAAATACGTCTTCTTTCCATTTTTCTCCCAGGTGTTAAATAGGTAGCCGGTGGGATGCGAACGTTTTGTGGTTGGATTGGCATGTGTGCGCTTGTACAGTGATGCCTGGCTGGAATACTCCTTAGGGAGCGGAGCGCGTGCACGATCTTGTGCGGATTATCAGTTGAATTAAATGACCGGGGTAATAATAATAATACTGATAATAATGATAATGATAATAATAATAATAATAATAATAATAATGATAATAATAATAATAATGGTTTCTTATAAAGCGCACGTATCCACCTTGCAAGGTGCTCAAGGCGCTTTAAAGACCGTCAATACTACTGGGCCAGAAGGGATTAGACCACACAGCGAGGTCACTGACAGGTGGCTATCTCATTAACTCAGCTCTCAACTAACATAAGAAAAAGAGGATCATGGGGGATCAACAGGCACCGATTGGGGAAGTTTACTATATAGAGGGAGCAAGTAGCTACAAGTAGGACAGTGGGGCTTTAACATTTCCAGGCTATGCTAGGCTACCGATTCGGACGCTAACAGCATTCAAGGAATTCCTTCCTACCGGTACCCATTTAACACCTGGGTGGAGAGTGGCAAGAGTAGATTAATGTCTAGGGACATCAACTGTCTAATGACAATGTAAAGCGCTTAGATCGAAACATTGAGTGCTATACAAATGTGATAATTATTATAGAAAGAGTTGTAATTGAAAGATGCTCTCTCATTTTAAAAAGAACGCTATCTACCTCAAGTTTGGTTTTATAGGTATAAAGTACCAAAGTGCTATTACATCATAATCGCTCGTAGTCCAGATTATGTTCTTTTTTATATATATGTTATCATTCAATCGTCTATGTCCTCATCCCTTACACTCATCTCTCACAGATCCTGCGACCCACGAAAATATGGCTCGGTGTAAAAATATCAGTGGTAAAAATTTCAGTGGTAAAAATGTCAGAGGTAAAAATGTCGCATGTAAAAATTTCAGAGACTAAGAGGTAAACATTTAAGAGGTACAAACATAAATTCGGGGTGAAATTCAGTGCCGTCGTAATACCTCAACATTTTATCACACAAAATGTCGAGACGTAAGCTACTGGGCTAGTCTGTTATATTCCCTCCTTCCATATCATAATGTATATATTTCATATATGACTATGTATTGTACTTTGTACTTGTCCTGAGGATAATACAATGAGGACAATAATTTTGAAACTTATAATTTGTGATCAGGTTTGCAAACAGGGAAGCAGTTAAAGATATCGTACAGAAATTCCAAAATTCCAAAATTCAGTCATCAGACCCATCTTCATGTTCATCCTATCAAAGACTGTTATGACAAGAACACATGAAGAAAAAGACACGGATGCTTTTCCCCCCTCATCAATACTTCATTACAAAGTTTAACAAGCAATCACTGAAGCTTCGCTCGAAAAATGGCATAGTAGGCCTACATGTAGTCAACGTTGAGGTATATCTAGCCAGGAGGAGCAACAGAAGACAACAGTTTTTTGTTTCTTTTTGGCCGGGTTTGAAAGATGTACTTTGTGATTCATGGCCTTGGTGTACAAGCCAGTAATCGGGCAAAAAGTCAAAACTTTGGACCGAAAGGTAAATAAAAGTTAAAGAAAGAAGAAGAAAAAATGAAGCGTTGAAATAATGACTGCAGAGAATCCTTCATTATTATTTTTGTCTAATAACCGATTATTAAAAATATTCAACCAGTAACATGCTTTTGTTTTGATATTTTTACCTCTGACATTTTTATCTCTGACATTTTTTCCTCTCACATTTCTTCCTCTCACATTTTTTCCTTTGATGTTTTAACTCTGACATTTTTACCTCTGACATTTTTACCTTTGACATGTTTACCTCTGACATTGTTTTACCTGGCACCTCATAAGCTGCCCAATTGAGAGCGGATCGATCGTTTAATGAGCAAATGAAAACATGCATAAATTGTTTTATACAACGACACTCCTAGACTTTTGTTATTTGATATAAATAAAGGGATTTTGTTAAGATTGTTTCGTGTCAATATCGCTGAGAAATAAACTCCAAGTTGAATAGGCTTACTTTAGGACGCACACAGAGATAGGTGCACTTACCCCTATACGCGTTTATACGCAGTGCTATGCAAGTGTTGGCCGACACACAATGACAATGGCACTGACAATTTATTCTCGTGTCACCCACATTTAATTGGGGTATTGGAGAAGGTTACAATCAGTTTGAATTTGTCAATTTAACACTGTACAATATACAATTAAAATCGAATTAATGTAAATCAATACAAATAACAGTATCGACAATAGTGAGAAAATTACACTGTCGCTCATAATGTTGGAATATATTTTGTTTACCCCAATTTATGGAATTATTTTGACAATGATTTATTCCAAATAGATCTAGATAATAGTATACATTCTCAGATTTTATTGAATAATAATTTGCCAGTGTTTGTTTTGCGCGACTGCTAAAGCATGTGTATGCTACTATGCTTATCAACTAGGGGACCTACGCCCTTAAACCATAAATGACAGTAATAAGAATAATGCCCCACAAAAAGGCACTCATATAGCAAATCGACACGGTTTTGATCCTGGGGCCTCACGGTTACGAGGCCATTGCTTTGCCACTGTTAATTTGTGCTTTACGAAATTCGTTGTTGTAGTTAAAAGTAGTTCAAAGATAGAAGTATTCATCAACAACTTCTACAATATCATCATCAAGTTTAGATATAGGAATTTTTCGAACTTTACCACGAGAAAATACAAGACGGTTTAAGCGGACCTCTATGCGCCCTGCTGCGCATCGTGTACTAGTTCTAGTACTGAAAGTTATTGCACGCTTTTTCATGAAACAAACGTTGGATAATCTCAATAAAGGATTCACATGTCACCGCGTTTGACCGTTCATTTAAAAGTGCCTTGTATTAATATAATTAATATTTCGTTTATTGTAAAAATGTAAAAATCTTACTCTGTTTGGCCTTTTTCTGCACAAAGTCGGGTCAATTCCATTATCATGTTGCCGTCTTGCCTCTTGTTCATCTTGATTTCTTTAGATCTGTTAAGTGTCGTGTTGGGATCGGTGTATTGAGTTATTGGCAGTCGGAGAGGTACATAAATATAAAGCAGCAAGGAGAGACTTGTAATTCCTGAGTCATATCACGAGTATTTATTATCTCCAAACTTTGGAGACTCAAATCGGTCACATCATACAAACTTCCACATATGTTAAACACAAGATGAAGAGAGAGCCAGCTAGAAAGAGGGTCTTGATCAAATGGTGATCAAAACTCAACTCCTCCTAGAAAGCCAGAACATGTAATATTTATCCAGAAGGATACAAGTAATATGAGGGTAGGTTACATTGTGTCAAAGGGACAAAGACATGAATGAGAGCCGCCAAGACAATGGACTACTCCGTAGTTTTATGTATAGGCTTAAACTTAACAGTCATGGTAATTCCTGGGAAGGAGATTATGGATGCACTTGGTCTTTCTATTGGGAAGGATTATAAAGATATAGACTTGGCTTTTAAGTGCGTCTCAAATATGAGGGTACTTTACTGGGTTTTGGGACGATACTACACAACATCCCCTTTCTTTGGAAAATGAGGCACTCATTCCTTATTAAACAGAACAATAAACAAAACCTAGTTAATAAAGCGAAACGTGTGATTATTGTTCCAATTCCTCTTAAATCTCTCTCACACACATTTACAAATTAACTACATGAAAATCACTAATATTCTAATACAGACTATAGAAGCACAACTGATAACACTTATAATAGTAACAATTATTGCTTAAGCACTGAGTCTATTCTAAACACATATACTAAACAAAAACAGTGGAGACTATATTATGCAAATCGAACAAATGATGACTAGCCTTAATGGAAAATAATCCAGGTTAACTCAAATACAAATTATGCTCCTTATTCTTTTCTGTAAAATCAAGTACACTAACCAATGAATGAGCAATGATCCAATGAATAAAGAACTCAAACAAATTGTTACTTTGTATCTAAATGAGTTTGATACTTAATTTCAGTAAGTATATGTTGTGATTATGATCACCTTTCAAGCTTATATAATTATATGAAATATGAAAGCAACGGGTGCGCTTAAGGTAATGAAAGTAAGCCCATGCTACAAGACCTATAATAGGAACATGGAAATGCAGTACAATCATATACCTATCCCGTTATTAATCAAATATTTGTACAATCATAAAACTTTTAAATAATGAATCAAAATCAATTAAACCTCAAACAGATATTTTCAAATTTGTCAATCAAAAGCGACGTAAGAATTAGAATGTAACAGCAATTATGATCAATTAACAGCTAATACAAATCTATTCCTATTCCGACAATACAATAAGCGAATTCCTTTAAAACAAATCCAAACATAAGTCAGTATCATTGACTTCCTATCAACTCACTAGTATTTTATATGTTTCATAATGTACCGGTCCAAAGTAAGTGTCATACTGCAAAGTGTCCTCTGTGTATAGTCTGTTTGTCGCAAGTATATGGTCAATAGTCAGTAATTTAATGTCTTCTTAATCTGCCTCGTGTTAGTGAGAACAACAACAAATAGTTACAGTAATTTAATAAAACAAACTTCGTATCTATATGCACATGGTTTGTTCAGTTAACCAATATCGCAGAGACAAATCTTCATTTAAATTATGAAGTGAACTGACTATCTGTCAGTTTTATGCGTCATACTGCCTGCACTGGTAACTGCATCTATAACCCTGGGTGAATATTTAGATATTTCATTCATTAAACTAATTTCCACTTAATTAAAAAATTGAACTACAATTACAAAATATGAATACGAAACACAAAAAGATGATAGAATCAAAATAAAACACAATCACACAAAATCTGTCCATCTTTTAACTGCAGAAATGTTGCAGGTTTACAAAAGCCTCAAACAGTGATAAGCTAATTAATAGTTTAGACTAGCATGTGACATTACCCTTAAATCACAAATTATATTGTCTCACCTTTCCACTGCAGATTGGCAGGATTACGAAAGCCCTGAGCAATTGATCTAGTCTAAGACAAGCTTATATAGGGTGGTGATGTAATTTATTAAACTTCCAAATCCTTTATCATGTTTAGCTACATATACTATACATGTGTCACCACAGTCGTACTTGTCTGGTCGGTTAGGGTCATTTTGGTCAAGGTCAGTGAACATAAAGAAAAGACAGCTAGTGCAAACTACGAATTTGTTGCAAATAAATTACGCAGATGCACATTATTAAAAGTATTAAAAAACAATTAACTAGCTACATGTAATTACTACGAATTTGTTGCAAATAAATTACGCAGATGTACATTATTAAAAGCATTAAAACAATTAACTACAACACTATCCTGTCTTACACACTCACTCACAAACTTGGAATACAAAATGATCACTTACCCAACCAGCAATCTGTCTGGTGTGTTAAAATTTAAAAACAGTGGATCATACATTAAGTATGAAGAAGAAAAAAGTAGAAAGTTCAGGTTGTAAAGTTATTGAGCAAAAATTATGGGTGTAGTGAAGTAACAGTGATCGAGGCATCGATGTCCTCATCATGGTCCTGGGTGCATGCTGTCAGTCGATGTCATGGGCGTGAATTGTTTGTCGGTGTCGTTCCTGGTCCGTTGTAACGTGGTCTGCTGTATATAGCTGGTGCATTGAAGTTTGTCGTCGTTGTCATCGTCTCCATCATCGTCGTCACCAGTGGACAGGTCACCATCGTCGAAGCCTTGGTCGATCTGGTCCATGATGTAGGGATCAGGCTGCAGCTGTCGTCGTCATATTAAATGTTCACTTCAGTTGTCCTCCTCACAATCAGAATTAAGTAGGAATATATTACAAAACTGGGTTCTCCTCGATCTCTTATTGAAGAAAATTCTTCAAAACCGTGTTCTCCTCGATCGCAATAATTAGTATATCAAGGAAAGCTTCTTTTAAATTAAAACCGGGTTCTCCTCGATCTCAGTAATAAATATTTTGAAGAAAACTCTTCAAACCCGGGTTCTCCTCCATGTCTCTGCATCGAGCGTCTTCAGAGGCGCGCAGATGACAAAGCGAGTTATCTCGTCGCATATCACCATCAAGTGTCTAAATCCTGTCCCAGAGGTCGGCATAGTCTTAAAGTCAAGACTAATGCGGTCGAATGGTCTGTACGAGTCTGGTACTCGTGTGTGAAATGGTCTAGTCTTGTCGGGCTTACCGCGAAACTGCTGACAACGCAAACAAGCTTTAACATAATTGTTAATACGCTCAAACATATTGGGCATATAGAAGTTGCGTCGTATTGTCAGGTAAGTTCGTTGTGTCCCTTGGTGGTTACTAAGTAGGTTGTCATGGTATTGGGAGATGATAGTGTCTGTTAGTGTTTCTGGTATTGCAAGTTGAAGTCGAAAGTCGTCATTCTTGTCAAAGAAGAGCCTAAAAAGAACGCCATCACAAAGAATATATTCCTCTGCCTTCAATCTTATAGCCTTAGCTGCCTTTTTGTCATTTGGCAGAATATCATGGGCTAGAAAATCATACACAGGCTTGAAGAATGGTGATGTCTGTTGTTCTGTTTTAAGTTCTCTCATGTCAATGGGGAGGTTATAATCTCTGATTATTTTCCTCTTGATTATGTCCGTAATTCTATCAAGTTCATGTTGTTTGGGGATATGTCCTGCTATTATGTTGTTTACCTTGCTAGTTAGTGGTTTAGGCGGTGTGTATAGATCAGGTGGTACATCTCTGTGGTGGTCATTAGTATGTCTGTCAACTAGTCTAGGCTCTTGAGGAGTGTTAGAAAAAGGAGGCATAATTCTAGAATGAGTACATGTACTATCTTGGTCACGCACTGGTGCCTGCCTGAGGGGCGTGGCAAGTCGTGATGCCTGTCCGTGATTGGTTGGTCGTTGGGGGTGTGTGGTAGGTCTGTCAGGGGGCGTTGGGTCAGCTGTTTTAGTAGGTATGTTTACACTAGTTTCTGTTGTAACGGGGCTCTGAGATTTGTTGGGGGAAATTTCAGGAACAGTTATTCCCATCTTCTTGGCATAAGCCCGTGTTATTCTCCTATCCATGGGTTGGACTGGGTTAAGGGTGTACATATGAACAAAATCACTCTCATCAAATAAGCAGCATGAAATGGGGACAACCCTGTCAATCTCATCATGGTCGCCAGAAGGGGCTCGAGAAAGAAAATCTGCCAAAACGAGTTCAGTACCCTTTTTGTACCCAATTTGAAAGGAGTATTCAGATAATTTCAAAATCAATTTCTGCAATCGTGTTGTGCACGGTGCATCCTTTGACTTTAAAATCTGGACAATTGAACTATGGTCAACGAATGCATTGAACTCACATCCTTTAAGCAAATGCTTAAAGGCTGAGACATTGATCAATAGTCCAAATAGTTCCAGCTCTGTCACACTGTATCTCTCACATGCATCGGGCAATACTTTTGAGTAATACCCAATAATACGTTCCTGTCCGTTAATAAGTTGAGTCAAGTAAGAGCCGGTAGCAGTCCGAGAAGTGTCACTGTATAATGAGAATCGTCCTGTACTTTGGGGCATGTGTAATACTGGAGGGTTGGTCATTAGCTCTTTAACTTTGTTAAAGGCAGTCTCGTGTTCGTCAGTCCAGGTGAATTTGTTTTTCTTTCTAGTCAGTTTGTGTAGTGGTTTGAGAACAGATTGTATATTGGGGAAAAATCCGGCAACATAGTTCACTGCTCCTACCAGTCTCCTAACTTGTCTGGGGGTCTTTGGTTTGGGCATGCCATGGATAGCAGCACACCTGTCACGAAGGGGTTGAAAACATGCCTCTCCCACCTTATTGACAGTGATTCGGTGGCCCATGTAATCAACATCAGTGCGGAAGAGCTTGCACTTTTTCGGGCTGACTTTAAGTCCATTGTCAGAGAGAGCCTTTAATACATCTATCAAGTGGGATCGATGTGAGGTCTTGTCTTGGCTAAATAGTATTATATCGTCATGGTGAGCTATGCAAAATTGCCTAGAATTGGGGATCGAACCCAAAATATCATCAATCTTTGCCTGAAAGATAGCGGGTGAAACGTTTAAGCCTTGTGCCAAACGTTTATAAAAGTAATGTTTCCCACCATGGTATGATGCAATGCCTGTATACTTTTGAGCTGACTTGGATAGGGGGATGCAATGAAAAGCTGACTTTAAGTCAATCACACTAAGGACTTTTGTGTTAGCATTGCCAATTCGTTTGAGGGTTTCCGAAAGTAGGGGGAAGGGATGATTAATTCGTTTAACTCTAGAATTGAGATACCGAAAATCAGTAACAACTCTCTTTTCGGAGGTGTTCTTTTTGGAAAGAAGGAGAACAGGTGAGGTGTATGATTGATGTCCTACTTCTAAAATTCCCAACTTGACGAGTTTGGTCAGCTCGTATTCTATCCTAGCCTTGTCAGTTTCAGTTGCAAAGTAAGGTCGAATGAAAAATGGTTCGTCGTTAGTCAGTTCAATGTCTACTTCGAAATTCGGGCAACTAGATAGTTCGCCATATAGAGAAAATGCATCTCTATTTTCCATCAGAATACGAACGATTTCCTGTTTTTCATTTTGAGACAGAATACTCCCATTTAAGTCAATATGTTTCCGTATTATCTCGTCTTCTGTCATATCAACGATGGGGTCACTAGGGTCAAGGTGGGGGTATTTCCCTAAGTTATCAAGTCTAGTTTTGTTGACATGGGGGCTGTCTACGCGAGTTTGAGATACATTCAAATTACTTGTAGAGTTCAATGTCATGTGAATGTCGCTTACTGGTAAGTCATGGGCCACATTTATGAGATTACTAGTGTCCAGAAAGGCGATTGGTCTCCCTTTTGTCAAATGGACTGGCCTGTCTGTAGAATTGGTCACTAGTAGTTGGGTCCTCCCTTTAATCAACTTAACTATCATGGTAGATGGGCAGTGTCGGGCTAAGTAATTATTCGCAGTCAATACAACATCAGAGTTGCGTAGGTGGGGCGGGGTCTTGCCGTGTATGGTCACAAATCTGGAAGTACCTGGGTCAATAATCACTTTGTTAGAGGGGGCAAATGAAATCTTTGTTGACTTAATCCTAAATATATTATCTCTAAAGTGGAGGGCACCATTCAAATCAGAAAGTGTATTGCTACCTAAAAGCATATCAATTCCCACAAGATTTTCAACTATCAGAGCAAAAATTTCAAATTTATGACTCTGGATCACAACATGCATTTTGATCATGGAATATGCAAATAGAAATTGACCGTTCCCTATCCTAAATCTAACGGGTCTAACTTTCTGTTGAGGGAGGCTAGAAAGGTATGAGGACGACTTAACATAATTCGCAGAGACAATGGTTCGTGTTGCACCACTATCAAATAAAATGAAAATGTTCTTGCCACTTGGGAGGCGTCCTTTCACAAAGTTTCTTTCAGTTAATTGCAAGTCTACGTCATCAGTCCCTAAATAAGTCGAAGTTAAGTTTACATTAGGTCTGTTTTGATTATTAGGTGGGGAAGAAGGGCAACGAGCACTGTTAATTCCTTCCCCTTTTAAAAATCCTGTGGTCGTGGGCCATATGATGTCTGTTGTTGATGTTGTCTGTAGTTGTACTGCTGGCGTTGATGCTGTGGTTGTTGGCGTTGGTTTTGATGCTGCTGTGGTTGTCTGTAGTTATGGTAGGGTGTCGAAGGTTGACACTCTTCGTCTCTAAGACGTCGTCGACATTCCCGCCAAACATGTCCTGAAAAGTAGCAGTAGTTGCATACCATTCGTGGTCGTGGTCGTTGGTTATATGTTTGTTCACGGCGGTATGGGCTCTTACTGCGTCGGTCTGAATTTAAGTCACGATTTCGATCATGACTCCGGTTTTGTCGGTTTTGCCCGGGTTCTCCACCATGTCGTGTTGGGATCGGTGTATTGAGTTATTGGCAGTCGGAGAGGTACATAAATATAAAGCAGCAAGGAGAGACTTGTAATTCCTGAGTCATATCACGAGTATTTATTATCTCCAAACTTTGGAGACTCAAATCGGTCACATCATACAAACTTCCACATATGTTAAACACAAGATGAAGAGAGAGCCAGCTAGAAAGAGGGTCTTGATCAAATGGTGATCAAAACTCAACTCCTCCTAGAAAGCCAGAACATGTAATATTTATCCAGAAGGATACAAGTAATATGAGGGTAGGTTACATTGTGTCAAAGGGACAAAGACATGAATGAGAGCCGCCAAGACAATGGACTACTCCGTAGTTTTATGTATAGGCTTAAACTTAACAGTCATGGTAATTCCTGGGAAGGAGATTATGGATGCACTTGGTCTTTCTATTGGGAAGGATTATAAAGATATAGACTTGGCTTTTAAGTGCGTCTCAAATATGAGGGTACTTTACTGGGTTTTGGGACGATACTACACAACAATGCCTGAAAATGAGAACAAAAGAAAAAGAAAATAAAAATATGCCTATTAAAGAACAAAAACATAGGTATAAACATTCTTGCATAGAGAGAAAAGAGGTATGTGAGAACAAGTCAAAATTAACGAAGGAGCGAAAAAATAAATGAATAAAGTGTTAATAAATATATATATATATATGCATATACGCCACCTGTCATTTCCTTTCACATTATGAATATAAATATATATATATATGTACAAATATATACGAAGTAGGTGTGTTGGTGCATACGGGTGAGTATGTAGGCGTTTTGTGTGTGTGTATTTTAATACATTTGTGATGAAGAGTATGCAAGTAAGACTTGGACAAAATGTAATCTATTTTTCTTTTTGAAAAATTAGGGGAGCCGATTAATTTATATCAATTTTTATGAAACGGGGCCGAATTGAGAAGCAGAAGATTGTACTATGGAATTAATAGAATTTGTTGTTGCTTATCTATTTTGCAAGGGTGTTGACAAATTTGTAATGTGGCATCGGGACCTGCCAAGAGCACATCAATCCAAATGACTCGCAGCAAACGAGGCCTATGCATCGCCTCGGCCTATGAGACCAGTATTGTTGGGCCAGTGAATCCTCAGAAAGTAGGTCAGAAGGCTCAAAAGAAGTTATAGGTCCGTTTTGTTGTCGGTCTCATATGACGTTTGTCCCGTATGCCATTGTCTCGTGGGCTAGCAATCGTTCTTGTATAATTATGGTTGGTTTGTTTATTTTACCTGACTGCTAATAAAGTGTGCGTGTGCTGTAAGTAATCAACAAGGGGACCGACGGCTTTATCAAAGGGCTCTAGCGCATCGACTAGGTTTCGAACCCGGGACCTCCCGGTTACGATACCACTGCACTAACACTGAGCAATCAAGCCTCCGTCTAAGGTCGGTTAGTATATCGTCGGTCTCATACGGCACCGGCCTCGTGGGTTGGACATACCTGAAGTACTTTGAAGAGGTTTTTCTCCACCGAGATCCACTTCAGTAACTCAAACAATGTTGACTGATCTTGACGTTCGAGTAGAACTACCAAACAGTCGATAGCCGCTGCGCCTTTCTTGGCTGTGTACTTCAATAAAGATGGTGGATGTTCAGGATCGCTCTCCTCCATACCAGTATAAATGTGTCCATCCCGTCTTTTGAGCAATACAGGGGAAAATAACAAGATATAGATGTAAATTAAACAAAATAAGTTGTTATCGTAATTAGTTGCGTAGCGACACGTTGAACACAAGAACTCTTAAAAAATAATACAATAAATTAAATAAATAAATAAATAAATACAAAAAGACAAAGAAAAGATGAATGTGGAAGAAGAGAAAGGATGATAGAAAAAAAAAGGGGAAAAGGAAAAAGGATCAGAGAAGAACCTGTTTGGTAACAAGATTTCCTATTTCAGCCTTCCTCCAATAGCTGGTCTTTGTTAATTCTTCTTTTTTTTTCTCTCCAAAAGACAAGTGCTTCTTATTTACATGTGTTTTGCTATAAGGGCCAATTAGACTTCCGATTTGAGTGTATCCTAATAGCAATTATTTTCAGAGAACAATCTTACAGTGTGAGTCAGAAAAAAGGACACTGCTCTAATAGACCGGTTTATTAACACATTCAAACTTGTGGATGTTTCCTCCCTTAGGAACTAGCGACAAGTTGTTTCATTAACCTAGTATTATCAATTAATTAATTTATTTATTTATATATTTCTGATATTCATACAGGGTGGCACATATCATCAATTTGGTGGTCTTCCATGAGACCCTGTTTGGTTAGAATATAACAAATATCAGCAGCAAAAAAAAACACAAACAAATACACAAGCAAATAAACTGGTATATTACAAATTATTTGGTATCCTCATGAAATAACTGATCACTCAAGAATTATTTTTGATCATGTAAAAGAAATATTTAAATGGGATTTTCAATTTAAATAGAAAATACATTAAGAAATGAAAAAAAAATAAAGAACAGATGATAACCACGTATCTAAAAGAAAGAAGAAAAAATGATTGAAAAGGTACATGTTTAAATAATCTGATATAACTTGGGATACCAAAATCGTTAGATAAATATTTACATTCGATTGCTTCTTAATCAATACACTTAGGTTGTTTACAAGATAGCTGAAAATGGAAAAATTACATGTATTTATACATGTTATAAAAATTAACCATGTCAACCAAATGTAATAATTTTGCCAATAGAAGATGTTGTCAGCTTCGCACGAAAACCCCCCAAAAGTTCTCTTTCACGTCATCTGCAGATAACAGGGCTTTTTGAGTGTGTTCAAAACTGTTCAAAGTTGGTGACGTCTTGATAGAACTTTCAAGTTGAATCCATACTCTAATTCCAGAAATGAATGAACTACAATACTCGGAATCAAGGCTGCATGTATTGCTTGTTGATATGTAGGGCAGCCCTCTGACAAGCCTTCAGGTCGTCAAGAACAACATTTGTTACAATTTGAATATGTTAGTAAACCGGTCCATTGCCTATTGATGTAAGAGAGAGTTTTCAAGTTGCACACACATTTATATTGAACAGATGCTTATTTCGGTAGCTCACGGGATGATAATTCACGATTGGCTGCGCAGAGGTCGATATAGGCACGTGGGTCAAAGCACACTTGCAGGAGACAGTTTTTTCCCGATTAGCAATCCGTTGAATAACCAACCAAAAGGTTGGAAGGAATTCCATGAATGCTGTGAGCACGGAAATCGATATAGCCTAGCAAAGCCGGGGTAATATTGGAGCGCATTGAGCATCTTGCGTGCTGACTATGTGCGCGATATAAATATATATTTTTTTGTTTTTTGTTGACCAAGACACTTAGGTTGACCTTGGTGCAGCCGAACATGAACTATTATCCCATGAATGTGGAAGCGTCAATAAATACTTGACAGGTACATATCATACACGGTCATATATACATATCACTCTTAAATACGCATACGAGTTGGCTCTCCTAGAGAATTCGACACCGTTTGGGTGTTTACCCAAGAACAAGTGATGTAAATCAATGTCATTAAAAGGTTGAGAAAACCACAAAGTTATTTTTGTTTACCTTTACAAGAACTTACAGTTCCCTTTCATAGTGTTTATGCATGGACCTACTACAAATGGTTTATGCCTACCTCTGGTGTAACAGATCACAGACGAGTGTAGTCACCTGGGCTTTGTTTCGACTGCAGGCAACGTGTAGCGGCGTTAATCGTCTCTCGTTTTGAGAGTCCAGGAGCTTAGGACAACTTTTATCAAGCATCTGGACAATATCGTGATGTCCGTGTCTGCAGGCAGTGTGCATCAATGTCGATTCGTCCTTTGACCTGATATTCAAGAGGTCATCGCAATCACCCGATTGAGCAACTGAAAGTGATATAAGAAAAAAACGTATAGGTGTCGTAGTCCAGTGCTTTAAACACTTGATTGGGGATACAAAGGTCGTGGAGATAGCCATTTGGTCTAATTCCCATTTGTATATAATCTCCAAGAAGTCTATTAACCATTTGGTCTATTGCTAATCTAGTCTAGTTTCTAGTCGGTCGAATTCCCAGTTTGACTAATGTCTAGTAATGTTAGACCTGAGTGCCGCATTAGACACGATTGATCATACGATATTACTCGACAGATTGCATTCTGAATTCGGCATAATTATGTGACAAAGCCTTAGAGTGGTTTAAGACTTATCTTTCTGATAGATCTTTCCGTGTTTCAATAACCGGGCCATGTTCAGATATACATCCTCTGAAATAGTATTCCGCAAGGTTCTGTCCTGGGACCTGTGCTGTTCACGTTGTACGTTAAACTACTAGGAGAAATAATTAAGCGATATGGTATTCAGTACCATGTTTATGCTGATGATACCCAGTTGTATTGTAGTTTCGATCATAAAAGATCTAGTAGTCTTCTGGAAGTAATGGGTGTTCTTCATGATTGTATTGCTGAACTAAGTTGATGGATGTCACACACAGGCGCGTACGCAGGGAGGGGGGGGGTTAAACCCCCCTTCATTTTATTTTATGTTTGTATTTTGTAGGACCCCCCCCCCCTTCATTTTTATATATATTTTTTTTTAATGCTAATCGGTGACCTAAAAAAGGTGACCCCCCACACACACACACACTTATCCGTTTAGTGCAGTGGGCTCTTAGCGTTTAGAGGTGGAGCCATCCCTCTACACAGGGCCTCCGTGCAATGCCCTATCCGAGGGACTGTGTGTTTTCCACTGTAACATAGCCTAAGTCTTTGAAACGGGGTAGGGGCACATTAACACACAACGCAAGCTTCAGTTATCCGCCTTGGTTAGATTGGACAGGCAGATGCTTTACTGACTGAGCCAAATCGCCTCATCCACCTTCTCTTAATTCCACCGAGCACTATAGGATCTTCATGCGATCCGATTGTCAAAGAAATTGCAATTATATTATATACTGAAATCTAAACGAAAATCTTCTTCCCGATTATGGTTCTAAATAATGGTAATAATACTAATAACCGGAATTTGAGTGCATTTAAGCCAGGCCTTCTCAACTAGTTTATTAGAAGTGCCGAAACGAAAAGAATTTGCAGTTGAAGTGCCACCCTGTATGTTTGACTGTGCTGTGAGGGAGCGTAGCGACCGAGCCGAAAACGGATGGGGTCGAGGGGCGAAGTCCCAACGGGTGTAGCAGGGGGCGGAGCCCTCTGAAGCTGGTGGATTTTAGGGCTTTCTAAAGGCCCAAATGGGGCATTTTTAACACCATTTCATTCCACAATACAATCAAGCCTGTTAAAATTAGTAGCCCATAAAGCTAACTGTTGTTCAGAGATTAGCTTTATAGTCGTATAAAACGGTAATAAACGATGAATTCCCCCTTTCTTCCTTTTTGTTAAGCAGGCATTTTGGGCTCAAATTCGATTGCAACTTCTTGATCTAGCTGAGTATTTATTTGTAAAGTATTTATTTCTAAAATATATATTTTCTTTCTTTTTTTCTGTTTTGTTGTTGTTGTTGCAACAGTCGCGATTGCGACACTCCGACTGACCGCAAGCGCCACATATGGCGCAAGCGCCGCCAGTTGAGAAGGCCTGATTTAAGCCTTCTAGTCAGACAGAAAAAAACAATCGACCTCAGATTCTAGACAGTCGTACTATTGGTCTGACAACATAACGATTCTCAGCAGATTTGGATTTTCCTCATCCAAGGAAGCTTGAAATCCCTTTAATCATATGATTATATTTAGATCGACAACCATTAATAATCTAGAAGTTTGAATGCTTGTTGCAAATGGCATTCAAATACCTCCAAAATCGAAATTGTACTCAGGTTGGAGTCAGGTCGTAGCTAGGTCGTATATACTCACCGTGTTTCAAGCAGTATGAGACGAGTCCCTTGTCACCGCACTTGACCGCCTCATCGATCACGCTTTGCTGGTTCGCGTTTCGGGCTAAAAAAATCTGTTTTTGCAACAAAAGCACAACATTTTCAAATGTGAATGAGATTAATAATGGTGATATCTAAAACGAAACATTGCACAAGAGGCTTGCAAGCAGTGGTGGTTCTAATCGGGGCTGGGTTGGGTTCTCAAGACTCCCAACGACGCCTCCCCCACGAAAAATGCGAAGCACATGAAGAAAATGAGAGCAAGAGTTATCTATTATCAATTATCAATTAATTAATTATCAATTATGCTTGGTAATGCATGGGACATGCCCTGTATTTCCCCTCAATCATACATTGTCAGGTGTACCTTATTTGCTTGGCAGACGGCCCTAAAAAATGGCAAAAAGAAAATAAATCCATTAACATGAATAATCATATCAAATCAAATTAAATCGATATAAAAGCTCTAACCTCTCGCATGTCGTGTCGTTTCTGATTGCAAGTTTCAAGGAATCGAAGGGCATACTTCGCTTGCCCTTTCCTAAGAATGATGTGAAGGGCTGTATCCCTCTGTTTCCCACCACTTGTCAGAGGTTTGGCACCGTGCTTCAGTAGCAGCACGGCATTTTCAAACTGATCGTTCTGGCATGTGATGTGGAGAAGTTGTGAGATTACTGTTCCGGACTTTACATCTTGCTAGAAAGGAAGATGAATAAAGCACAATGTCCATTGAAATATAACCTAATGTTGCTTAACTTCCACGGAATGCATAATTAATGATAATACTAAATAATGACTTTTCCCGCTTTTTCCGAAATCTGATTATGTCCCATAGTTTGTAGGCCATTGGGGGCGACAATCAGATGGACCTTGAGACACAGGTTCTTCATTAATTTCTGTCTTAAGCTCGTCCAGTTAGCTGCTCAAATGAAATTCCCGTCCAATGCAATGCATGTCCTATGTTTGTTTGGTTTCTGCCACTCTTTCTTCTCCCATTAGTTCCTCCTTGCAAGCTGAAAGACACATCAGTATTCATCAAAGGCTACTACCTGACTCTTCCTCGCTGCGGGCCCTGCTATTATTGAGATCTGTGTCGAGAGGCACTATTGTGGGCAGCACGCGTCCAGGGATGTAAACACTGGCCAAGGATCGAACACTGGAATCTTTGTGTTAGAATGAGGAGCCTTTACCAATAAACCACAGTGCTTCCTTGCGATGTATCAGGAAGGTCAGTTTGTTTTAAACACCCTTCTGTCAACTAAGGGAAAATATCCTTACACCATGAAGAGGATATAATTTTATTTCAATCCGACAAGAATTTTTCGTATTTTGCTTTTATTACCCTTGATCAACTTTTAACAAACGCACTCAAGAAAAACAGAAAAAAGAAGGAAAACCTTGTCAAATAGACAAAACTATATATCAATACATTCATAACATACGATTTTAAAAGAAACGGAATTCAAGGGAGCAGAAATGTATTTATTAAACTCTAAGGACCTTATTGTTTGTTTGTTCAATTCTTTTTTGTTTTGCCTTTTTCAATTCAATCATTAAATCATTTAATATTATTTAAGTTAAAATATTTTTTTTTGCTAATTCGTTTAATTCATTTAATTGGCTTAAGGTAATTAAACAACACAAAATATTATCATTTTTTTTATGAAGTACGGCTCTGATCTATAATTATATTTACATCAATCTCTCTGTGTGATAGTAGGGCACGGGTGACCTCGCGTTGACCTTTGACGGCACAAGCTAACTGTAATGGTGTACGGCCATGGTCGTCCTTCTCGTCTGCAAGTACCCGTTCCTTTACCAATAGTTCCACCACTTTTACTTTGTCTTTAACCTGGCAATAAGTACAATTAGAACAATCTACAGTTTCAGGAAGGGATTTATTGAAAGGGCTAAATTGATCGCATGTTGTTTTTCACATTGGCAACAATAACATTTTTGTTTAATTGTTACATTCATATAATGTTGCTACATTCACAAAATAAAATTTGATGTCTCTAAAAGCAACATGTATAGGAACTTGGTCAAAACGTAATGTATGAAATTTTAATTCTGATTGAAATACAATTTGGTAACAGGCGAATGAAATAATTTGTAACCAGGCGTTAATAAAGATTTATGCATTGAATTTGATTACATTAAGAAAATAGTTTAGTCATGGAGTTTGAAATAGTTCCTCCCCATAGAGGATTTTTTTAGGAAGGGAACTCTTTGAAACTCCATGAATTGACATATTTTAATCGGGTACGCGTGCGCGTGTCACAACTATCTCTCTCAATACGCTATGGGGCTAACTCTCCCTACTTCGGCATAGAGATCGGTGAATCAAATACAACTCCGGCCTCTCTTGCATACCAACAAAAAAGAAAAATGGTGCGTTTAAAGGCAAATCAAAAACATTGAACCAAGTCCCAAATACACGATTTTTATTTCGGTTGAAAATCAAGTTAGGTTTGATTGAAACTTTGTTTATAGCAAGAGATCCGGCTTAGCTCTGTATATTAACAAAAAAACTTACTTGACCGACGTTCTTGGCTTCTCCCTTGACTGTGAAATGTAAAGGCGTTTATCCATCTTTGCCTGCCACATTAAGATCTAGCAATGAAAAGTGATATCAAACTCTTATGAATAGCATCTCCAGACTTTCTTCACATTGTAGTGCACATTCTCACCTCCATGGTGAGTATTCCACCTTGTCACCTTTTTTACAGGCACTCATGGTAACCCAACCACAATGACGTTCACATCCTACCAGGTACCCGCTTAACATCAGGGTGGAGAGGAGAAATTTAGATAAAACGCCTTGCTCATGGACATAGTGCCGTGCCGGGGCTCGAACTCGAGACCTTTACATTTCAAGTCAAGTAATTAAACCACTCAACTACAACAGCCTCCACAACAATATAAACCAATCCTGGATCCACCACTTGCCAGTACTTAATTTTATGTTTATTGAGAAAGGCTTTGGTAGTTTCACGAATGTATGAACTTGAACGATTTACCGGTTACATGTCGTGTTTCCGATACTCCGAAGCTTCACAGAGGAACGCAGAGTAAGGTTCATAATTCTCAAGGTTTGCATTTACGAAAACTAAAAAGCGTTCGTTAATCGAAAAAAATGAAATGAGGTTTAATATTCAGAATGTTCATATTTCCCAAAATGACATGGAGACCTTTATCGATTTTTGGTGTACAAACCTTCGAATTATTTACTTACTTATTCATTTACTTATCCATACTAATGAACCCCCTGGTATGGGAAATTTGTCTTTCATAATGCCGAACATTCGGAAAAATGAATCTTCGGGAACAAAACGAACCAGTCCTTCGGAAAAACGAACCTTCGGAAAACCGAGCCTACGGAAAAGCTCGTGTTTCTCTATTTACCTGCTCCGTTCTCTATGAGAAGTTCTACCCAGGGTACGAGTGCCTTGGCACAGGCATAGTGGATCACACTGTTTCCCGCTGCGTCTGTATGCTTTATCGCTTGACTAATGTCATCAGGGTTGCGGTCTGAGAGGAGTTGCTTGGCCTTATCGATGCTGGGGTTTTCGGCTTTCACGAGCTAGGATCAACAGAATGATAATAATAATAATAATAATAATTGTATCTTCTCCTTTGTTGTGCAAGTTCGAACAATAAAGTGATGTTTAATATATATATATATATATATATATATATTAAAAAGTAATAATAATAATACTGATAATGATAATAATAATAAAATAACAAGAATAATAATTGTAATGGTTATGACAATGAAAATAAAAATTGATAGAAAGGATAATGATAGTAATGACAGTATCAATAAGGCCAAAAAAAAAATTGTTTGGTTGTCCTCGATTGCTTTTCTGGAGTAGGGGCGGGCGGGCGGATTTTTATTTTTTATTTTTTTTTTTCTCTTTTTTTTCCCCCATTTTGTTTATTTTTTTTTTTTTAATAATTTGTTTTTCCGTAAAAAAAAAATCATTGGGATTGTCAAGCATTTAAACAAACAAAGTCTATAAAACACTTTAATATGGTAAAAGACTAGTTTAATGTTCAATGAATATCAAGACCAACACAGAAAGTATTTTGGGCTTTGAAATACAGCACCTTTTAAATCTCCATTGTATTACGTATAGCTACTTGCGCCCTCTATGTAGCAAACAATGTGCAGTGAGCTTGCAGGGTGGTCTAATCCCTCCTGTAAACCAGTACAGATGGGCTTTAAAATGAGTTTAAGAATGCTCAGAACCTGATTTGAATGAACGGCATTTTGAAAAATAAAAATGGCAAGTTTAATAAATACCTAATTGCGTACTGAAAAGACCAAACTGGCAACGGGACGCATTTTGATCCTTGCAAATGCATAAAATGGTATGTTTGGCATTAAAGATTGCTCCCCCCCAAAAAAAAAAAAAAAAAAAATAAATAAATAAATAAATTAAAAAAAAAAAAAAAAATTGAATAAAAAAAAAAAAATGAATAAAAAAAAATATATATATATTACAAAAAAAAATAAAAAATACGAGCGGTCCGAAAATGACGAGCGGGCGGTCGAGGACAACCAAATGATTTTTTTTTTTTGGCCTTACGATAGAAGAAGTGATAATAATAAAAAATAATGATAATAATAATAATTATTATTTATTATTTAATCGACACATTTAAAGAAAATGCGCTTTACAATATTGTTATTAGCAGAAAAGGGTGAGTTTTGAGATGCTTTTAAAGGCACACTGTCCTACTTGTAGCTACTTGCTCCCTCTATATAGAAAACTTCCCAAATCGGTGCCTGTTGGTCCCCCATGATCCTCTTTTTCTTATGTTAAATGAGAGCTGAGTTAATGAGATAGCCACCTGTCACACTGACTTCGCTGGCTCTCTGGGTGGTCTAATCCCTTCTAGCTGCAGTAGTAAAGCCTCCCTTTAAAGGTATTGAATTTTTAGCTAGTTATGGTAATATATCGGTAGTCTATTCCACAGTTTTTCAGCTGCAGTTGTGAATGCTCTGTGTGAGCGTGTGCGTTTGGATGTATTTCGGTGTGTGTGTGAAAGAATCCGAGGACTGCGATATCTAATGCGTTAAAAGTGATTTTCCTGTTCTTGCATTGTTTTTTTGTTTTAATGTTGTTGCTGTTGTTGTGATGTTGCTGCTGTCTTTATTCCACTGTCTTGTAGGTCCCGTCTGGTAATGGTAAGGACCCACTAATTGCAGTCGCACACGAGATGCCATTTTGCCTTAATACGCAAGACTCCGTCAGCGACTCACACGGTGTGATACATGTATTAGTATTAAAGCAATCGCAGTGACGCCTCGGGTGAGATATTATTGTCCAATTACACTATTAATCAACTTGACACGTGACGTTTTTCAAAGGGCATTGAATCCTGTTAACATTCCATTAAAGATGGTCATGCTAATTGGGTAAATAGTCGTTCGTGAAGTAGGTAACTTTGCGATCACTACATAAAACTGAGGTAACGGGTATTACGCTCCCGTGGGTACGTCCGTGAGCTGCCCTCTATATACCCACGCATGAGCAACTTTAATACCGAGAAATCCAAATCGTCGGTCAGTTTGGAGTCGGTTAGGAATCGGTTTGAATTCGGTTCAGCGATGTAACTAACCACGCGTTGTGTATTTAGACAGGTTTAGTATCCAGGCAAATACTTTCATAAAATATTTCAGAACCTTCATGTTGGTCAATATCTTCAATAACAAATATTATGGGTGATTAGTCATTTTGATATGCTAAACGTGACAACTAAATATCGGGACACGGTCTTCCACCTCCTACCCCCCCCCCCCCTCTCTCTCCGTCATTTAATGAGATCTTCCTTCACTTTTGCTAATCTATCACGCCGATTTTTCTTTATTTGTTTGTTTGTCTTTCAAATACAATGGCTTACCTTTAAAAGCGACTTTTCGCGAATTCTTTTCACCAAGGGGGTGCTGTCCTCGGCAATCCGGACTCCGAACAAGTTGTGATGCGACTTGGCGTCCCAAGCACCGGTTCCGGTTCGGATTCGGAAAATGAACTGCCCTCATCGATACACAAGTCGTCGTAGAGGGGGCTAATTACCGACTCATTATCACTGGAATCGGACAAGGTGCCTTGTTCATCCAGTGGATAACCGGATCGGAGTCCATGGATGACGGTTTTTTGCCATCTACTCATCTTAACGGCTTTGGTCACTAAGATATAAGTTAAAAAAAAGTAAAATAAATAACGTTAAATATCATAGACCCGTCAACGGGACTCACCGTGTTTTAGCGTGCGACGTTTCACGTCAACTCGGGGATTCGTTTCATGCCGACTGGTCGTTGGCGGCAAATGGTTGTTGATCCGACTATTTATTTAGTTACTTACGACTTGTAAGATGAAACACTCTTATCAACACGAGCATTTTTTTTTTTTTTTTTTTTTTTTTTTGGGGGGGGGGGAAGGGGGGGGGGGGTGAAAATAAATAGCCCTACACAGAGCAGTAGGGGCATTTACACTTTCTTCCAAACACGCCACATAATGCCAAACCGGAGCTTGACCGCTCCACCAAGGGCAACTTCGCTTTACCGGCAGAAATGCCAAGCCCGAAACATTCCAAAACGAAGTGTGATCTTTTGGCGTGTTTCGGCGTGTTTGGCAAGGATGAACGATCGCAGTTGTAACATGGTGATGTTAGGTCACGCGACTTTAGGAGCGGAGCTAGCTGTCGTCATTGAAGAAAATGGTAGAACGATATAAACAAAGAATAACATACGAGAAGGTGATAGAAGGAAGAAACAAAGAATAACATAAGGAAACACAGAAAGAGGAAGTGATAGAATGATAAAAAAGAATAACATAAGAGAAGGTGATAGAAGGAAAAAACAAAGAATAACAAAAGGAAACACAGAAAGAGGAAGTGAGAGAATGATAAAAAAACCAAAGAATAACATACGAGAAGGTGATAGAAGGAAGAAACAAAGAATAACTTAAGAAAATATAGAAAGAGGAAGTGATAGAATGATAAAAAACTAAAATAACATAAGAGAAGGTGATAGAAAAAAGAAACAAATAATAACATAAGTAAACACAGAAAGAGAAAGTGATAGAATGATAAAAAACAAAGATTAACATAAGATAAGGTGATAAAAGGAAGAAACAAAGAATAACATAAGGAACACAGAAAGAGAAAGTGATATAATGATAAAAAAGAATAACATAAGAGAAGGTGATAGAAGGAAGAAACAAAGAATAACATAAGTAAACACAGAAAGAGGAAGTGATAGAATGATAAAAAACAAAGATTAACATAAGATAAGGTGATAAAGGAAGAAACAAAGAATAACATAAGGAACACAGAAAGAGAAAGTGATAGAATGATCAAAAACAAAGAATAGCATAAAAGAAGGTAATAGAAGGAAGAAACAAAGAATAACATAAGTAAACACAGAAAGAGGAAGTGATAGAATGATAAAAAAACCAAATAATAATATACGAGAAGGTGATAGAAGGAAGAAACAAAGAATAACATAAGAAAATATAGAAAGAGGAAGTGATAGAATGATAAAAAACATAGAAGAACATAAGAGAGGGTGATAGAAGGAAGAAACAAAGAATAACATAAGAACACTTAGAAAAAGGAAGTGATAGAATGATAAAAGAAAAAACACGAAGAATAACATAAAAGAAGGTGATAGAAGGAAGAAACACTGAATAACATAAGGAACATAGAAAAAGGAAGTGATAGAATAATCAAAAACAAAGAATAGCATAAAAGAAGGTTATAGAACGAAGAAACAAAGAATAACATAAGTAAACACAGAAAAAGGAAGTGATAGAATGATAAAAAACCAAAGAATAACATACGAGAAGGTGATAGAAGGAAGAAACAAAGAATAACATAAGAAAATATAGAAAGAGGAAGTGATAGAATGATAAAAATTTAAAATAACATAAGAGAAGGTGATAGAAAAAAGAAACAAAGAATAACATAAGGAACACAGAAAGAGGAAGTGATAGAATAATCAAAAACAAAGAATAGCATAAAAGAAGGTAATAGAAGGAAGAAACAAAGAATAACATAAGTAAACACAGAAAGAGGAAGTGATGGAATGATAAAAAACATAGAAGAACATAAGAGAAGGTGATAGAAGGAAGAAACAAAGAATAACATAAGTAAACACAGAAAGAGGAAGTGATAGAATGATCAAAAACAAAGAATAGCATAAAAGAAGGTAATAGAAGGAAGAAACAAAGAATAACATAAGTAAACACAGAAAAAGGAAGTGATAGAATGATAAAAAAACAAATAATAACTTTCGAGAAGGTGATAGAATGAAGAAACAAAGAATAACATAAGAAAATATAGAAAGAGGAAGTGATAGAATGATAAAAAACTAAAATAACATAAGAGAAGGTGATAGAAAAAAGAAACAAAGAATAACATAATGAACACAGAAAGAGGAAGTGATAGAATGATAACAAACTAAAATAACATAAGAGAAGGTGATAGAAAAAAGAAACAAAGAATAACATAAGGAACACAAAAAGAGGAAGTGACAGAATGATCAAAAATAAAGAATAGCGTAAAAGAAGGTAATAGAAGGAAGAAACAAAGAATAACATAAGAAAATATAGAAAGAGGAAGTGATAGAATGATAAAAAACTAAAATAACATAAGAGAATGTGATAGAAGGAAGAAACAAAGAATAACATAAGGAACACAAAAAGAGGGAGTGATAGAATGATAAAAAACAAAGAATAGCATAAAAGAAGGTAATAGAAGGAAGAAACAAAGAATAACATAAGGAAACACAGAAAGAGGAAGTGATGGAATGATAAAAAACACGAAGAATAACATCAGAGAAGGTGATAAAAGGAAGAAACAAAGAATAACATAAGAAAACATAGAAAAAGGAAGTGATAGAATGATAAAAAACAAAGAAAAGCATAAAAGAAGGTGATAGAAGGAAGAAACGTAGAATAACATAAGGAAACACAGAAAAAGGAAGTGATAAAATGATAAAAAAAATCAAAGAATAACATACAAGAAGGTGATGCAATGAAGAAACAAAGAATAACATAAAGAAACACAGAAAGAGGAAGTGATAGAATGATAAAAAACAAAGAATATCATAAGAGAAGGTGATACAGAAGGAAGAAACAGAGAATAACATAAGGAAACGCAGAAAGAGAAAGCGATAGAAGAAAGAAACACAGAATAACATAAGGAAAGACAGAAAGAGAGAGTGATAGAATGATTTAAAAAAAAGAATAACATAAGAGGAAAGTTTTTGCATTGGAGTGCCGCGCATGCCAACTAAAACACGCTAAAACATCACTGAGCTTTTCAGTCGGTGATTTTTCACCGTAAACGCGACTTTTCAAATGAGGTATTTGCAGGCGCGTACGCAGGATATTTTTCAAGGGGGGGGGGGGGGGAGGGATAAAAGGACACTTTTTTTGGGAGGGGGGTAAGGTCAACTTCTTTAGGTCAGCCATTGGTATAAATTTTTTTTTTAATAAAAAAATATATATAACAAAAAATTACCAAAGGTTTTTTGTTTTCCCCTCTAAAATACACACATAAAATAAGTGCGCCTAGTGGCGAGAAGAGAGTCGGAGTCAAGGAACTCTGGGAAATTGTAATGGATCTCCCAAACCTTCGAAATAAAAGCTCCGGCTAAATTGTGCCGCAGGCCCCCTCTTTTGATTGCAGAGGGCTTCTCCCTTTTCACATAAAAATGATTATTAATAAATGTGATTTGTTAAGCTTTATTTTATTGAGTTTGCTGGTTTGTTTTCTCTCTCTTTCTAGATACTGAGAAATTGTTCTTTGCGGATTATATGGGGAAGTTATTTCACGGATACGACGAGGGTAAACATTGATGATGATATATAAACAAATTATTATAGGCCTATTTAGAGGCCCAGATGAATCATCGCTTTACCTAACTATGGTTCCAAAGATGTCATCGCTTTGCCGAACTAAGAATCCACAGATATCATCGCTTTGCCTAACTATGTATCCAAAGATGTCATCGCTTTACCTAACTATAGATCAACAGATATCATCGCTTTGCCTAATTATGGTTCCAAAGACATCATTGCTTTGCCTAACTATGGATCCAAAGATGTCATCGCTTTGCCGAACTAAGGATCCACATATATCATTGCTTTGCCTAACTATGTATCCAAAGATGTCATCGCTTTACCTAACTATAGATCAACAGATATCATCGCTTTGCCTTACTATGGTTCCAAAGACATCATTGCTGTGCCTAACTATGGATCCAAAGATGTCATCGCTTTGCCGAACTAAGGATCCAAAGATGTCATCGCTTTGCCGAACTAAGGATCCACAGATATTATCGCTTTGCCTAACTATGGTTCCAAAGACATCATCGCTTTGCCTAACTATGGTTCCAAAGACATCATTGCTGTGCCTAACTATGGATCCAAAGATGTCATCGCTTTGCCGAACTAAGGATCCAAAGATGTCATCGCTTTGCCGAACTATGGTTCCAAAGACATCATTGCTTTGCCTAACTATGGATCCAAAGATGTCATCGCTTTGCCGAACTAAGGATCCACAGATATTATTGCTTTGCCTAACTATGTATCCAAAGATGTCATCGCTTTACCTAACTATAGATCAACAGATATCATCGCTTTGCCTAACTATAGTTCCAAAGACATCATCACTTTACCTAACTATGGTTCCTAAGACATCATTGCTTTGCCTAACTATGGATCCAAAGATGTCATCGCTTTAAACTGCGGAACCAAATATATCATCGCTTTACCTAACTATGGATCCAAATATCATCGCTTTACCTAACTATAGATCAACAGATATCATCGCTTTGCCTAACTATGATTCCAAAGACATCATTGCTTTGCCTAACTATGGATCCAAAGATGTCATCGCTTTGCCTAACTATGGTTCCAAAGACATCATTGCTTTGCCAAACATTCCAGGGGGCTCACCTTCCATGGGCAGAGGCGTAATAAGCAAAAACGTTTGGAAGGGGGGCAGAAGAAAAATCTGCGTCACCACCACTCGTACACGTTACATGCATGCCCCACGGAACGTTTTTGCAAAGTGGAGTATTAACGATCAGGTAAAGCGTAAATTGGCATGGGGTCCAGGGTCTGAGCCTCGGCAGGGGGTCAAGGGGTTGACCCCCTGAAGCTCAGTGTTTTTAGGCATAACATTAAGTTAGATGAGCACCCAAGGGCACTCTTTAAGGTAATTAATGTAGTCCAGTGGTCAGAACCCCCTGAAACTCAGAGGTTTTAGATATTTATCTATGGTCAGATGAGCATCCAGGGGCCCGCCTTAGGGCCCTCGGTGGGGTCCAGGGGCGGAGCCTCTGTAGCCTCTGGAGTTTTAGGCATTTAATTACGGTCAGATGAGCATATTTTGATAACTTATTTGTGACATTGGCAGCTCACTTTTTTTTTTCTCTCTCTCTTTCTTTCTTTTTCTCTGTAACATACCTTTTTTAAGTGAAGGGGGGGGGGGGGGTGGGGGGGGGTGGGGGGGGGGGGGGGGGGGCTCGATCCCCCAAGCCTAGCCGTTCTGCAGGCCCTGACATGAAGGCTTCTAAATAAGCATATATTTCGCCCGAGTGTAAATTTGGGAATTTCTAATTTTCCAATAAACGCATTCAAAAAGTATGACTTACACACAAAAATGAGAAAAAATACCGGAAAATCATGTCATTTCAGCAACATTTGTAAATCACTGGTATCGAATAAGAAATGACCCCTCCCCCCATCAGTACGCCAGCATTCAGGGGCTCATCTCTTCTCACTTCTATAACAAAAAATACAAACGCTTTCCCATCCTCTCACAATATTTCCTCGATATGCGCGTATCGGTAATATAAAAACCTCCATTGATAGATATAGCTTGCATGCGGAATGTTTAGGAAATGTAATTCCTGTTACCTTTCCTTTTCTTTGAATGGAATTTTATATGTGATTTAATTCAGGTTATTATCATTGTTATGTCCTTTTGGGTTAAAAATGCAAACCATCTTTACTCTTTTACTGTTTTTTTTTTTTTTTAGGGGGGGGGGGGGCGTTTTGGGGGGCAAAATGCGTTTTGCCCCCCCCCCCCCCTTCCACCCCACTTCCGGCGCCTACGAGAAGCCTTTTAAAATTTACAAAGGGAAAAACCTGTTTAGGTTTCGATTCCCTTGGGTCCAGAAGAATTCGAACACAACATTTAGATAAACCACAGACAGTGTATTTCTAATTCATTACGTACTATTTCAACACGAAATCTAAATGAGTGGAAGGTAAGTTCAATCTAGTTTCATTTTCGATTAAACCCAGACGGTGTGTTTCCGGACAAGTTGTGGATCCGGATAGTTGATTGAAAACAGCGATTCGAATAATCTTTTAAAGAATTGTGTCGGAAATTTATAGAGGGCACACAGTCAGAATTAAAAGTGCTATTTCATGTATATTTTTCGTTAAATCCGAAGACAAAAAGGACTGGTACTTCTGTTCGTAAAGTTTCCGGACACCTCCCCCCCCCCCCCCCATTCCAATCATAAGTGTCAGACAATGATACAAGCAGACGCGTACGCAACTTGTTGTTTGTGTGTGTTTTGGAGGAACCCCCCCCCCCTTTTAATAAAAAACTTATAACAATAATAATGGTGATGGGTGACCGAAAAAAGATGACCCTACCCCCCCCCCCCCCCCCAACGAAACAAAATATCGATCGGCCAAACTTTCTAATTTTGGGACAGACACACACACACACAACAAACAAAATTCTGCCCGATTTAAAAATGTTAACCCCCCCCCCCCTTGAAAAAATCCTGCGTACGCCACTGGCCACAAGTCTGTTGTGTTCAGCAAGCCATCATACACGATCCATTGACCATGCATTGAGTTAATTCTTTGTAACAATGACCTAGATTGTATTTATACTTTACACTTTAGTTTCGTTTGTCTATTTTCGGAAGTTTTTTTTTTCTCTATCATTTGGGTAATGTCGTCCAGTTAGTGTCACAGCACTGTAAAGTCATATTTAACTAATGTAAGTTATTGCAGGATTTCATTTTCTTTCTTAAGTGCAGGAAATGTTTGGTTTCCTGTTAAAGTGACTCTGTTACTTTGCCTCAGATTCTGAAACAAAATCCTGGATTTAGCTCATGCTGCAATAATAATAATACCCCTTTACGTCAATCAGGAATCCCATGACTTTTACAAGCCGATCGCCGGTCTGATTTTCAAGATATTTATGATTGGAAATAATTTTTCGTTTTTCTAACGGTTTTTATAACACT
Source organism: Strongylocentrotus droebachiensis (assembly GCA_035222895.1). Taxonomy (NCBI): domain Eukaryota; kingdom Metazoa; phylum Echinodermata; class Echinoidea; order Camarodonta; family Strongylocentrotidae; genus Strongylocentrotus; species Strongylocentrotus droebachiensis. The sequence goes on from JAVYIG010000096.1 coordinate 376,566, forward strand.
ACAGTCTATTGGAGAAAATGATTACGGTAAAACCGGTCACTCAAAGATTTTTTAAAAAACTTTTTAAAGGCACTTCATGATCATTTTGAAGCGCATTTTTGTTAGGGCTTCAATATTACACCATACCACAGAAAGTGATAACACGTAGGGCCATGCATCTCAGGTTTAACATTGTTAAACGATGCTTAAATAGGGATTTTTTTTATATTTTTGTTAAACTCATTCAGCTGGTTTCATTCTAGACGAAATAAGTCATTGTGAATGTGTAACCATTATTATAAAAGCATCATAATTTTTCAACAATGTTATGTAGCACAGCATTACTATGAGGAAATAATCCATATTGTTTTAGGTAGCAAAGAAGCAAAGTCCTTATTCCTGATGATCAGGGCAGGAAGCATTTGGTTTCCTTTCAACGGGGATGAATTGCATGTATTTATACCAATCTCCTGACAGTTTTATTATCTACAAATATATGCTTGTACAATAGCTGAGTATCTCTGGAAAAATAATGAAAAATGTTGTATTTCTGGTTTCATTTTCAAGATTGATGTAGTGCATTTTTGTTGTTGAATGTGTGTTAGCTGCCACCACCTCCCTCTCTACTCTCATACTCAAGGTGTTGTGGTCTAGTGGATAAGTAACCCTACTAAGAATCAAAAGATACAGATTCGAATTCCTGATACGAGACTAATGACCTTTGCTAAGACATCAATCTATATTTAAGACACTATAGACCCAGGTGAATAAAACGGGTACCTTGTAGGAAAAATAGAAAATGTTAACCTTGATTGCAAACAACTCTAGAGGAAAGCAGAAGAATCAAAGAAGTAGACTGGTGAAAAATTGAATGAAATCGTTGGAAAGACGATAAAGTTATCAATGTTTTGACAATTGTAATCACTAAAGGTATAGGCTCTTTTCAAATTATCCAAATCCCTGTGATGTCGAGGCAGACAACTTTTCCATAAGTTCCAACACCCAAATTGTCTAAATTTTCCAAAAAATTATTACTCGGGAAGGTCTCTTTTCTTTAGAGTACCTATGATGATATGATATCAATGATAAATTAAGGGTAGTGCCCCAGGGGGAGAAGATACTTGGTAGAAAAACAGAAATGTTCACATATGACGCGGTAAACCGCGGCGTTTTTTACTTCTCCAAACAAAATACATATCATATGACATGGTTGGTAGAAACAAATGAATACAATGATAATACAGTTGGGAAAATAAAACATAAGCAAACATGATAACACACAACCTTAAACAGTTATGGTAGCATACAAATAATATCGATTAAAGTATACAATTATATATGGAGAAAGGAAAAGAAGGCACTTATTACAAAAGAAAATGTGCACGTGTCAAAGTAAAAAGAGACACTCAACAGAGATGAAAAAAGGCACTTGTGAGAATGGAAATCAGGAATCTGTTGCAGGAAACGGGCACCTATCAGATTGTAATAGAGGCATTTATCAGATGTCAAAAGGGACATTTTGAAAAGTTAAAGTGGCTCATATAAAAAGCGTTTTTCTGACGCAATCCTACGTCAGACAAAATAACGCATCGAGTGCAGATAACATCCTCCTCGCATGGCGCTTCAACGGCCGCTCGAGTCACTGGCGCAATCCTATGTCAACAAATGACGACTTTACGCAATGTCGCCGCATGTGCAGATAAAATCACTACCAAATGGCGCACAAATGGTGCGCTAGTCGACGACGCAATCCTACGTCAGTAAATGGCGACATGTTTGTAACTTGCATTACAGTTATTTGGCGCGCTTAGGCTGCACTAATAAAAAAGTTGCTGACGCTGTAGTATGTCAGGCAAATGATGCCTCGTTAACAAAGGGGTATTTGTGAACATTACCTGTGATTACGTCTCCGAGCCTCAGCAAAACTTCTAAATATCTTCGACAATCTTCTGGCGTAGGGTCTAATCGAACGACGCCTAGCTTGAAATGTGTTGGTTTCGGCAACCTTTATCCTACGATCACTTCCCCCTGACCTTCATTTGATGAAATATTACTGATGACGAGAACAACAAGACTTGCGATTCTTCCCTCATGGCTCACAAAATGCAACTTATAATCCTCAGCACTCGCGTTTTTATAGACAATTTTGAAATCACACCAATACAACTATTATCTGTCATTGTATATTCATTTTCGATTTTGATGTTGTGGGCGGATAACTCGTCCAGGCAAGCATAAACCGTGTGCAAATATCACATTATGAAATTGATCACGTTTCACAGGATATTTCTTATATCACATGACTTTGTTTTGAAATATCAATTCTGTCATTTTGTCGTGTTTGTTCCCCAAACTACTGTGTCCTGATGACCTTTGTTTATCGTCCCTTTAAGAATATGGTTTGGTGGTTAATATTTCATATCACTTGCGGATATTTATCCACGTTTTAGCAGTGATCGACACTACAGAGATCACACTTTAAAGAAATGCATTTTATACCATTTTGCGAAGTTGCTAATTCCTTGTCATACACGGAACGCCTGTCTCGCCTAAACATGCCTCCTCTGTATAACAGACTTGTGTACTTCATTTTGTAATTAAATGCTTACACAGACTTTATGACATGCCTGAAAATATGCTACCAGTCCCAAGTCACAGAAGAATCCATATACTTGTTTTCAATCATGAATTGGCAAGATGCAATAGCTTGAGATTTTTTTAGTTTTTATGTTTTCCCCAGATTTTGGGAGCACCTCTCAGAGGAAGACAGAGACTTGTGTCTTGGCACTAATGTCTTTCCTTTTCTGAATGTGCTCCGGAATTTCCTCTTTGAATTGCCTCCCTTTGTAGAAGCATACTAGTTTGTGTTCACACTCTTTTCTCCATCATAGAATAACTCACAATTTGATATGTATTATTGATTTCTTAGTGCGTATGTTGTTATTATTGAGTTCGTATTCAATGTACGTTCTCCTTCTCTATCAATAGGGACTTTTAGATTTGCGTGGACTGATACGTGTAACGTCCATTCAAGGCAGTGCATTAAAAGGACGTAGATCGTAGCAATCCCCATTGTCTTCGTGCGAATCTAAAAGTCCCTAGTGTGTTCTATCACATCCGTTTTAATTTGATTCCTATGTTTTTCTAATTGTTCTATGAATCGATAATAATGTTCTTCAATTTTGATAACTTCCAATCATACCAATATTGATTTTTCCATAATTTTGATAACTTCCAATCATATTAATAATAATGTTACACAATTTTGCTAACTTCCGATATTACCGTATCCATATGACTGTATAAACACACAATTTTCTGCATTTAGCATGCATTTATCATACTTGCATAGTTTGAACAGCTCTTTTTTTTCAATCCTTTTTTTATAATAATCCTAACAGTAATTGATCTACATGTATATTGCCGTTTATAGGACACACATTGCTGTATTGATGTATCATATACCAAATTTAGTATGAATATATTATTTTAAATTAGTATATAAAATAAAAGTATTTGCTTCTGATCTACCTTATATGTGCCGAATATGAGGGTTAATTTTAGTTACACATCCATGTATATGTTTACCTTATCTTTATATTTTGCTTTATGTATGCACCAGCCAATGTGGAGAGTCTCTCGACAGAATTTTAAAATTCTTTTAGGTGATCCCCAGGCATTGGCTGGTGCTAAATATCATCCTGTCAATGTCAAATCATTATGTCAACCCTTTGTTGTTTTCTTTGTATTGTTATCATCTTGCCTGGAAATAAAATAAATAAATAAATTACAATTTTGAGAATATCTGCTCTCAAAATGATGATTTCCAGACCTTTATCGGTTAATAATTAAGTGAGGCTTAAGTTAATAGTTTTTCGAAACAGACGCAATAAATTGACTGCAAAATTTGCCGATCTGTTGTCAATATTTTCAAATTTCGCACCCAATTCTAAAGAAAATTTTGTCTCTTGGTAATTCTATGTTCCATGCAGATTTTTTGAGATAGCGAAATTAGGTCACGCGCGAACTATGGTCACACCACCATATCTGTCATTATTTTTTCATTTTCGATTTTGATGTGGTGGGCGGATAACTTGGCCAGGCAAGCACAAAAAACATGTGCAAATATCATATTATGAAAAATAATCACATGCTTCACCGGATATTTCTTATATCACATGACTTTGTTTTGAAATACAAATTTTGTAATTTTGTCATGTTTTGTCCCAAAGTACTGTTTCCTGATGACCTTTGTTTAGCCTTTCTGTAGGGATATGGTTTGTTGGTTAATATTTGCATATCACTTGATGATAATTCATCCACGTATTAGCAGTTTTGGTCACCTTATAGATCCCCTAGAAAATAATTGTATTTGAACCCCACCCCCCCCCCTCCCTCCTCCTCCTTTAAGAACTTCGCACAATATTTGATGTCTTGAATTTTTTGTCGCTCCTCTGTTTTTAAAATTCCTTGATCCGCCGCTGCTTGAAGTGAAATCCATATGGTGTAATATATATATTGTACCTCAACCAATCACATCGTCTGACTGGCTCCATGCACAGCGACTATATACAAACTGCCTGATTCTTATCATGTCGAGGTAATGCAATTGACGTCCAGTTTGCTATCGATCTCTTGGCATTCTGGTTAGTGTGCATACATTAGTTGTTGCTAAGTAGGACAAACATTATGGCTCGTCCTACCGAACAACATTTAATGTGTGCACTTCGTATTCTGACTATTATGATACAATTTTTCGTAACAGGTGAACGAAATAATTAGTAACGAGGCACTTAAAAAATGGTTTGTGCATTATATTTTATTACATTACGAAAAGGACACATTGGACGAGCCTTATCGTGAGGGCGCTTTGTCATGTCAACTGACCTTTTCAAAACCAGTTACTCTTCCCGATGTTTCTTTGTGTTATGATTTTAAGTCCCTTGTGCTATACGACGTTTCTTTAAAAAAACTTTCCTGTAGTCTGAAAAGGCCATTCAATCCGGCCGTGCTTGTTAGAGAAATCTGAAGTTTCAAAATGATTATTGACCCATGAAAGTAAGATTATTTGATGTTAATCGCAGATCCACTCCTCGTAGCTTTCTTCCCCCGTACTTGTCGTATTCAACTGGCATTATTTAGAAAACAGGATCATATTCAAACGACCATTTTCACTATTATTTGTATTTTGTAAGTGTATTTTGCATACGTCAGTTAAATGCAACACTATCAGGCAATCTAGGCTATGTGAAGAGCTGATGTTCTCTACTTGTTGTTGTTGTTTCTTTTTTACGTTTGCTTTTGTATTAAAACTAATATCCAATTTCCATTACCTTTATATTTGGGAGAACTTAATCTTTTGAAGTTTTTAAACTTGGCTTTTAAAGGCGCTTAGTATCCTAAAAAATTCGAAATCCTAACTCCAATCCTGGACACGAAACCAGCAGCGAGAGGAAGAGCGGGAGAGAGGAAGGGGTGAACATGGCAATGATATATTACGTTATCCGAAAGAAAGATTCACAAGGAAGCACCATGAGGTACTTCAGTTCATTTGTGGAAATCTTTACCATCAGGTTCCAGTCAAAGCACACCAGAAATATTCGATGAAAGTAATTCTCTTCGATTTCATTATTATTTTAATTTTTTTCTCACTCAAAAGCCACAGATATGTAGTATTTTGATAATCAAATAAAAAGTTTCGAATGTGGTTGACAGAGATAAATCGGTTTTCGCACTGTTGATGGTTTGACGAAATAAACGTGTATCCAAATAATAACCTCTCGTACCTACCTATTGATTAAAGTGAAAACCATAAAGTGTGATATCTATTGTATCTCAGCCATTCACATCGCCTGACTGGCTCCATGCAGATCGACTCCGAACTTACCGATTCATGTCCATTCGTGGTAATGCATTTTATGACCTGTTTGTTATCGATCTCTTGGCGTTCTTGTCGGTGTGACTAGGTTTAACACTTAACGAAAATCACGTAATAAAATCCGATTCAAAAGCAACTGAAGATATGTGGTATTTTGATAATTAAATAAAACGTTTCGAATGTGGTTGACAGATATAAATTGGTTTTCGCACTGTTGATGGTTTGACGAAATAAACGTTTGTTCAAATAATAACCTCTTGTACCTACCTAGTGATTGAAGTAAAAATCATATGGTGTGATATCTATTGTAACTCAGCCAATCACATCGCCTGGCTGGCTCCTAGCACTCCACGAAAATAAAACGTAATAAAGCTGATAACTGCTGCATACCGATTCTAAAGCAACTGAAGACCGGACGTTCTACAGTAGTACAACAACCCTCTCTTTATCCAAGGACAATTTTCAGGTAATATTACTTCTTCTGTTTTTAGTTAGTTACACTTGTTTGTTACTTATTTATGTTCAATTGCGTCCAATGAAATACGATTGTATGTTTTAACAGGAACAAATTATACCTTTAGCTTTTGTATACACTCATTATTTTGTTTATTGAAATGTTTTATTTGTCAGACAATAAACACAAACAGGTACAAAGTATGTGTTACTTTTGTTTAAAATGAACAGGAATGCTCATGTACACATATATGAACTTAACTGTAATTCATTTTAACTCAATATATTATCTTACATTAATCATTTATTAACAGAACATAAGACAAACATAAGGAAACCCGTATTCCTTTAAAGTCTTTGAGCCGAAATATAATGTTACACCATACACCATTTATTTAAAACCTGGTGATATCTTGCCAGTAGAATTGTTCGGCGAAATATAATGTTTACAATATTTCATTCTGGGATTGGCATCTTGATATTCACATCGCGAAATAAAATGTTTGCCACGTAAATGTTTATTTTCAGTAATAATTCTTTTTTGATTATTTGTCTCCTTTATACGTGCTAGCTATTCATTAGTTGGTACTAATTCGTTCAAAATGTTATAGTGCGTAATGTGAAGTGTGGAGTCAACAGTAACTTTTGCTGGGAAAGTGAAAGAATCAAAGCCTTGTTGCTTTAGCACATTGAACTGTTGGTTAAGACGAGTACATTTCTGGGTTATTCTTAGAGCAACATGGTAAACAAGCTTCGTTGTTATATTTACGATTTTGTTTAAGTTTGAATCAGAGAAACTAGAAGGGAATTTGCTTTGATCTGTAAAACGGCATGGTGATTTTGCCTCAATGAGAAATGCTTTTTCTTCTATTTCTTAATTGAATAAAGATTTTCCGTCTCATCTGATACATTTATTGTTCAAAATATTTGGGTTGGCACTAGCGTTGGGATCCTACAATTTTTAAACATTTTACATCAAAATTACATTTGAAAAGATATTCCCCAAAACTGGTGACAATAATTGTAAACATATTGATTTCTAACCTGTAGAGCTTTGTTTTCCATTTTATTTTTCGAGCTTGCAAAATCGATGTAATACAAATCATCCTAAGACCACCCCTTTATAACCTCACAAACACTCCACGTTTAATTCTGTCTTGACCTCCCCATTCACATTTGTATAAAACCTGTTTTTATTTTAGATAAAAGACTCAGGAGTTGAAATTATACTGGCTACATGTATCACATGCAATACAGCAACAGTTTAGACTTTATTAGCGTTTTGCCGTACAGTGAGAGATTGTACCTCTATGCCGTGCGCGCGCGTATCCCTGCGTGTATCTGACGCGAAGGCAATCTGAATGTAATCGAGAAGGCTTGACTCCAACTTTAATTTATCTTTAATATAAGGAGTAAAGCATAATTTGTTGATTAACGTTCTATTAGAACTTCTTCGATGTTGTATAAAACAAATAATGAATGTTTTTCATTCGTTCAATGGTGCGAATATTTTCATTCGTTGAAAGATTAACGTTAATTCTATTTAACTCGGCTGACGCCTCATTGAATAGAATGTTAATCTTTCAACTCATGAAAATATTCGCACTATTGAACTCATAACCATTCATTATTTGTATAATATAGTGTGGTACGGTTTGTCACTGAAACAGCTCCAGTAGGATTTTTGTGCCAAAGTTGATTTTTGTGCATTTTTGGATTTATTGGGGTCCAAGCTATCAGAAATTGATGGGGTTCAAATTTTCCCGAAGACACCAAGTTTCCCTATTGCGCGTTATATATGCCATTTTGGCGGCCAATATGGACCCCCCCCCCCCCCCAGGAAATGAAGGAGTGGTCTGACAATTTGAACCCCATCATTTTTGGCCAATTGGGACCCTTTGGAAGCCAAAACAGCAAAAATAATCAACTTTGGCAAAAAAAGACGCATATGAGTAGCATCTCATGGGGAACTAGACAAGCCTTCGGGTGTTTACCCGATAACAGGAATAGCCTTTATGTAATGCTCTGCATTTCCCCCATCCATTTCCCCATATGAAAAGGTCATTATCTTACTTTTGCCCTCGCCCGAAGATTCGCCGAGAGATGAGGGGCATTTCCTGAAAGGCCTACTGCTTTGCTGTGTGCAGGCTTGTACACAAATTATTTAATTAATAACGGCCTTCTGCACATGGAAACTGACAACCCACTCCCTTTAATGTATCTGTCTTCCACAGTTTTCGAGCAATTGCAGTAATGGCATCAAAGACTGTTATCAGTATGCTACTTCTACTCGCTGTTGTAGTCACAGCCAGTGCTTCTCTGGAAACTCAAGGCGAATCTGCGGTTGTCCGCGATATCCTCCTTAGCGAAACCAACATCCAGGAGCCTGCGCCAGATATGGTGAACTTGGAGGGGACTAAATATAAATTTAATAAGAGTAAGTAGTCTGCAGGCACAAACCCTTTTCAGTAAAAGTACGTAAGGTGTAGTTCAGATAATAGGGACTTTTAGATTTGCGTGGACTGATACGTGGTACTTCCATTCACGGCAGTGCTTTAAAAGGACGTCGATCGTAGCATAGACCTATTGTCTTCGTGCGAATCTAAAAGTCCCTACTCTCGCTGCAAAACCGCGGCGTTTTAGGTTCCTTTTTTTTTATAATAGGGACTTTTAGATTAAGTGGACGAGAACACGACGAGCGCCGACTGATCATGCGTGTCAACGTACTCAACTGCCATGTTGACTACAATTAGAAATTAGTCGTTGCCAGGTGGGACAAACGTTATGGCTTGACCTACCTAGCAACACTTAATATATGCAGTTGCATTGTGACTATTGAAATACTATTATTCTTATCAGGTGAGTGAAATAATTTGTATTGAGGCACTTCACAAAGACGTATGCATTAAATTTGGTTAAATTACGAAACTGGCCTATTGCTGTGGTAGAACATCCCTTCACTGCTATTATGCAAAAATATGTAGAACAGGTAATTATGCATGTGACATCTGTTCTACACATTTTTACATAATAGCAGGGAAGGGATGTTCCTTTTTCTACCTGAGTAACTGTATATTTTATGCACACGCGGCATATACTAGTACCGTACTAGATCTAGGAAAATCAAGGTTGACGCATTCTCGATCGCCGACTGAGACGACGTGACGCATGCGCAGTGCCTTAAAATGACGTCACACGTTACAGTCAAAGCTGTCGACGTGCAAATCTAAAAGTCCCTAATGACGTAAAGTGTACTACGCTGTAAACTTATGACACATAAAGCGCACTCCTTTGTTGTGCGCTGTTTCCGTTCATATAGACTGTAAAAAGCCGCGGCTGTTTTTTTTTTTTTTTTGGGGGGGGGGGGGGGGGGAGGGAGGGCGTTTGACAGCATTTTATCGCGTCATATGTATATGAACGAGCCCTAACATAGTGTATGAAGTAAGAGATGTAGCCGCCTGCCTGGTCTGCTGCAACCAATAGGCTAGGTAAACATTAAGTTTAGGGAGTTTAAGAGTATTTATAACACATCCAGGTACTGGGAGCTAGGCTCCGCTTTCAAAATGTTTGGAATTGTATTTAAGTGTAAAATTAGAAGAATCATAAAAAAGGAAATATTGATGGATCCAGATTTCCGACAAACCAACTACAAAAGGGAGAAGAAAGGGCAAAAAGAAGAGAAATTAAGGAAAGGAAATAAAAGAAAATATCGAAAAAGAAAAGGAAAGATTGGACCAAAATATGGAAGAACACAAAAAAGGAGAAAAAGAAAAAAGAAATTCCAGGGGTGTGGGAGATCTGAAATAAACAACAGGTGTTGCAATGAGGTGGGGGGGGGGGGGCCTTCTTAAACTCGACGTGTACTTCACAATAGGTTTAGCTACGGGCAGATGCTTTTATTATGAATGTCACAATATTCTTTGTTATTACGGAGGCGCGATGGCTCAGTCTGTTGAGCAGTGGTCTCGTAATCTGGTGATCCGGGTTCGAAACCAAGTCGATGCGCTATTTCCCGTTATGGTAAGGCATTAATCCTCATTACCGGGTCCCTCGGAGAGGACCTAAAGCCGTCGGTCTTCTGGTTGCTTACTAACAAGCACTTATTGCTTTCTTATCTGTCAGGGAAAATAACCACCACCACCACCACTATTTATATATTTTGTTTAATTCATTGCTAGTTCATTGAAGTATTCTATATCTTGCATATATATATATATATATATATATATATTAAACAAGGAATCAAACTTATTGATTTAAAAGTGAAAGGACGATGTAGTTGTCTTTTCTGATGTTTGTTTGATTCAAGAAAAATGATTTCAAAACAAAAGCTCCTTTAGAAAGATATTATTCTCAATATGACACACCGGACCCAAGTGAGGTTAATGGATACCTGACAGGTCTTTATTGGTTTAAATGCTAGAGCACCATACTTGCAGTCATGCTGAAGCCGGCATAACTCGACAGTGTGGAGCGCGATGAGTGTCAAAGTAGACAGATATGTCATACGAGAACCCGCGATGGGTATTAATGTTATTACTTGTATCATTATTATTACTTTCATTATTATTATTATTGTTATTAATATTGCAATTATTACTTTACATTTTCTTTCAGAGTGCAAGATAGGCGGTGTACCGGTCCCTTGCTAAACAAAGTAAGTACAATATTGTAAACCGAACCACACTTGTTTTCATTTTGTGAGAGAATACTTTACAGTATACAAAGTCATATTGTACTAGAAACACTTCCTAAAATCCCCTCTAGCGCCATCTCAGGTCAGCTGTAGCATTATTGTCCCGTAAGGGTGCTGTTGGTTCTTGCAGCGTGCCCTCTGTCGGCGAAGTGGACATTAGGTATTGGGTTTACCACTGATAGCAAGTTAGCCATGAGATGGCAATAAACAGTACACTTGGACAGAAAGTAAAGTATCGCATTAATGCTATGTCAAGCACACTTCCTCCAAGTCCTTTCATTTTGTAGCTTCACGCCTATGAAACGAACTGCAGAAAGCATCTGAAAACATATCTCTACAATAATTATTTTTCTTTCGACAAAGGGTAGTGCCAAGTGTCCCCTCGAAAAGGCGCTTTATCAATCCATATTAAACGTCAATCGGTGGAAAGAAATGGAATGTATTTACAGTTTAGTTTTTTTTAAGAGTACCAAACTTTGCGGACATATTGGCCAGTTAGTCAAGGCTGCTAGTGGTTCCCAACAATTTGGTGCTGAATAATGGTGGATGTCGTTGTTGTGATAACACAAGCGCCCTAACAGTAAATTTCCCCTGCTCCAGCCTGTCGCTTGAATGCTTCTGCGGTGAACCTCATGCGCAGTCTCAGTTGATTAGAACCATTAACCTGGACGAGGTGCGAACTTGACGTTAGCGCTTCGGTTCTTTTCAGAGGGGTCTAAAAATGTTACTGATCTATCTTATTGCTTGATGATGTCATCAAATTGGCTAAATACATGGTCTTAACTTCAGATTCGATTCCGGTTTTTATTTTCATTTCTCACACAACATAAATCTATGTGCTTTGATGTAATGCATTTTACAATTCATTCATTGAATTGCAAAAGAAAATGTTCACATTTGCTGTAAATAATGAATGCTTATTTTAATGAAAAATGTGGAAACGAAGGGATCCACCAATAAGCAGGGCTCGTAAAATGTGGATCCCTTAAATAAACATAATTCTAGATTTATCTAATACATACGCATATAAAATTACAGCACAAAGGGAAACACAGATTAATTAATCTGCACGTGTGAAGTGGGAATATCAAATTTTACGAGAGTCAACTTACATTTCAATTTAATCATTCCAGTTGATGGCTGCAAATGGAACAACATTGTAAATACATTACATCGTCTTGCTTTTCTCCTACAGATGCTATTGAGCGATTTATCGTGGTCGATCGACAAACTACAACATCAACAATCATCAAAACCGACAACCTGCAAAACCGACAAACCCGGAGGCTGATAATTATACTAATAATAGTAATAATAACGTTAGGTTCGTTATGCTATGAACCAGAGCAAAATAATACAGATTTCCTATAGAAAATCCATTTATTCAGATGGTCATATCTCAGCCAATACTTTACATATTCAATTGCTTTTTTTGTTTACATTTGGACATTTTTTAATGCTCTTTCGGAAAATGAAGAAAAATTGGGAAATTCTAAAAATTGATTTTTAAAATGTCACAGCTTCGGTAATCTATTCTCATTTGTAATATCTCTCAGGTAACAAAAAGTTAAACGCATGAATATAATACTTGCCATATAATTCATGGCACACACACATAACAAAAAGCTGCATACAGTGTACATGTTAACTGCAGAAACTGCTTAAGAAATATGGTCGAATTGTTTGTGAAGTGTCATATCTTTGGATCCAACAGGACAGTCGGTAACTTTATGCCTACAAGTCATCAATTATTATACAAATATCACACTTTTCGTGGCATATTCAAAATAAAAATGCACATACCAAGATATGCTTAAGATAAGAACATTTCAAAATGTTTGTTTATTTTGTGGTGGACTCGGTGTAATTTCTGAGTATTGTAAAATTGTGTATGATGATCTTAGGATGGGTGAAGTGTACATGTTTTTGAGGGGGTAGATATCCGTGTTTAAAAATGTGTGATTTAATCAGCAAAGTGTATCTTTATAGAAAGTGTCTTTGCATACAGAGTTGACTGGTATTCAGCTGATGAGGCCCACAAAAAAAGAGTTATATATATATATATATATATATATATATATACATATATATAACGAAACAAATGAGGTGAGGGGGGGGGGGAGGGCTGGTAAAACAGAAAAGGGGAGACGAGTTGAGGGAGAGAGATTAGAAGGAGACAGAGAGCGACAGACACAGAGAATGGGGAGAGGTTGACATGGAAGAGAGAGAGAAAAGAGAGAGAGAGAGAGAGAGAGACAAACACAAACACAAAACTTGTATTTAGTCATTCAAAAGTCTTTTCATTCAAGTTTGTGGAAATGCATTTCAAAGTAATTGAAGTTTTAAAAAACATGTTCGTAAATGAAAAAGTGAGGTTTATCTAAAGGCATAACGAATATCCCACTTTTCCTTTGATCTATAAAATTATAATGTATAATAAAACGTCAGTCTGAACAGTTTTCTTTACCAACTTAAGTCCGCAAACGTTACAATAAATGAAAAAGGTATAAAGTACATTCCTGTAAAATCAAAACAAAAATATTCATATCTCTTCCTCTTTTATTTTTGTTTCCAATTCATGTTTTCTATTCGCTTAAGATTGAAATTTATCGATTACAAAATTAGGGTTACTAGAAAAAAGTTAACATGGTAATTATAAGAACACAAAACATTCAAACAAATAAATAGAGTTCAGTTATAGTGCATAGATACAATAACTTTAGGGAGAGAAGCACATATCACAATGACAGTTTTGCAAGTAAGTTTTAAAAAAATGCAATCTTTCAAGTCCCAATCAGGAGGAAAGCCTCAACTTCCATGCTACTGCGCATAACCAAGAAAACTAACACACACACGGATATATATGGGTATATATATATATATATATATATATAAATAAACACAAACACACACAAACAGACATTCACTTATACACATACCAGCACCAATGCTATTGATAAAACTATAATATTAATAACGAGGATATTATAATAATAATAACAACAAGAATGATGGTATTAGCAATATTTTATTATGCACCCTTATATATCCCAAGCTATGGTCGATAGGCCTGACAAAATATATACAGTTTAACAAATTACATGAAGCAAACGAAATACATCACATATACCATATAAAAGCTAATATTGAGCTCTGGTATGGAAATCGTATTTTGAGAGAAAGTTGCTATGATTTATTTAGAATTATTTGTACTGCAGTAGATTAGTTGTTTGCACCAGTGAAATATAGAAACAAACGCACAAAAACTTACTTGGCATCATATTGAATTAAAAAAAAAAAAAAAAAAAAAAATTCCACAAAGTGATCTGTTCTATAAGTACACGGAGTCGGGCCTACTTACCCGGATTTCCTTATCTTTCTATGCTCATTAATCAACCACTAAACATTTTCTACGAACATTGATTGGCACATGTCACTTATTTGTTATCATTTAAACATTCAGTGTAAGTTGCGTTCTGTTTATCAGAACTCAAGTTTATCTTCAAATTCAATGAACATACAATGATAATCTGACAATAATTCGATGTAATCTAAGTTTTTAATCATTACATTCCTTAAAATATAAAGTTAAACAGTTCTAAAAAATATTCAAAATATTTCCTCGATCCGTTTAAACTGTATTTCAATATATATCAACCACGGTCTAAACATAATTTAAAACAGTCTAAAAGCATAAATCCATTTCAGAAGCAAAGTATTTATAACTTCTTTAATCATGAACAGTTTTCCACATACTCTTTACACTACAATTAAATAAACTTAAATGACATTCTGATAATTATTACTTATACGCGCAATATAGCATTCCCACATTCTTTAAAATGTGAAGTATAATATACTTTAAAAGAGTTACAGTTCTTCTTCTATCCCTTTGAAACATATATAAATCTATATACAAATGCATTCTTAACATATTATATTGATGTTCATGCAGTCTAAAAACATAAATCCATTTCAGCAGCAAAGCATTTGTAACTTTTTATTTTATTTAATAACAGTTTTCCACGTACTCTTTAAAATATAACTCAATGAACATGGAATGACAGTATGACATTAATTTGATGTACCTGCAGTTTCGAATGTTTACATTCTTGAAAGCAAAAGTATAATAGTCTTAATAAATATTTACAATTCTTCCTCTATTCCTTTTAAATATATTTGACAATCTATATGAAATGCATTCTTAAGAGAATTTGATCTACTTGCAGTTTTAAAGCGTAAATCAATTTAGAAATCAATGTATTTGTAATTTCTTTAATCATTAACAGTGTTCTACATACTCTTTACACTACAATTCAATGTACTTAAATGACATTCTGATCATAATTTCATATACGCCCAATATAGGATTCTCACATTCTTGAAAGTGTAAATTATAATAGTCTTAAAGATAAAGTTGAGTTCTGGTCATGCGATTGCATTGCGAAAGAAAAGATGTGGAATTGATCAGAAGAGGTTGATCATCTAGCATATAAGTATTATAGTGTACTGCAATGTTCTGGAGTCATCAAAATCATAATAAAGTTGGCCCAGTCTTGGTAAAGTAACAAGCACTGTACACAGAAAGATGTATATGGGACTTTACAAATGGTGTCTGGGAGAGTATACCTAGATTTTTTTTATCTTTCTATGCTTGTTACTTAACCAGTATACATTTTCTACCAAAATTGTTTGGCAAATGACATTTATTTGTAATCTTAAACATTCAGTGTAAGTTTCGTTTGATTCTGTGATAATTTTTTTTACCAGAACTCAACTTTATCTTTAACAAGTATTTACAATTGTTGTTCTATCCCTTTAAACTTTTTTTTAATCTATGTACAATACAGTGTTTAGATAATGTGATGTACTTGCAGGGTATAACCTTAAATCTATCTAAGAAAGCAATGTAAATTTACATTCTTAAACAGTTTTTTTTACAGTTTTCTACATACTCATTAAACTATTATTAAATGTACATGAAATTGCATTCTGGCAATAATTTGATGGACTTGCAGTTTCGAATGATTTCATTTTTTAAAATGTAAGTATACTAGTCTTAACAAATATTTACAATTCTTTTGTCATCCCTTTAAACCATATTTCAATCTATATCAAATGCAGTCTCTGAAAAATGTTATGTTCTTGCAATCTAAAAGCATGAATCCATTTAAAAATCAATGTATATTTAACTTCTTTAATCATTAACAGTTTTCCATATACTCTATTCACTACAATTCAATGTACCTAAATGACATTTTGATAATTATTTCATATACGCCAAAAATAGAATTCCCACGTTCTTTAAAATGTACAGCATAATAGTCTTAACAATTATTTACAGTTTCCCACATACTCTTTACACTACATTTCAGTGTACATAAAAGGACATTCTGATAATATTCTCAAATACGCGCAATATAGAATTCCCACATTCTTTAAAGTGTAAAGAATAATAGTCTCAACAAATATTAACAATTCTTCCTCTATCCCTCTAAACGATATTTCAATTTATGTACATTACAGTATTGACGAAGTTTAAGAAAGCAAAAGATATGTAAATTCTTAAACAATTATTTACAGTTTTCCACATGCTCTTTAAACTAAAAATCAATGAACATGATATGACAGGCTGACAATAATTGTATGTAATAGCAGTTTGTAATCATAACATTCTTTAACGGGCAAATTATAATGGTCTAAACAAATATTTACAATTTTTTGTTATCCTTTAAACTATATTTCAATCTATATAAAATGCAGTCTTAGCAGAATTTCATTTAAATGCAGTGTAGAACCTTCAATCGATTTAAGAAAGCATGGTATATGGAAATTCTTTAACAAATATTTACAGTTTTCCAAATATACGGCGCAGTATTGAATTATCACAATCAGTAAAGTATAATAGTCTTAACAAAAATTAACCATTCTTCCTCTATCCCTTTAAACTATAATTCAATGAACATAAAATGACAGTCCGACAAGAATTTGATTTACTTGCAGTTTTGAATTTAAACATTCATTAACTGTAAAATTAAACAGTTCTAACAAATCTTCAAAATTCTTCCTCCATCCGTTGAAACTATATTTCAATATATAAACAATACGAACTGAACATAACTTGATGTTCTTGCAGTCTAAAAGCATAAATCCATTTAAAAAGCAAAGCATACGTAACTTATTATGTTATTTACAGTTTTCCACATTTCTCTGTACACTACATTTCAGTGTACATTGAATGACATTCTTATAATAAGTTCATGAACGTGCAGTATTGAATTAACACATTATTTCAAATGTAAAATATAATAGTCTTTAGAAATCTTTACATTTATTCATCCATCCCTTTGAACTATATTTCAATATATAAAATGCAGTCTTAACAGAATTGATCAACAAGCAGTGTATAATCTGAAATCTATGTAAGAAAGCGAAATATATGTAAATTATGATATATAGTTATTAAACAAATACCCTCACAATGTCGGATACTAACTTTTTTACAGATTGCATTATTTATGTTTAATCTTCACCATTGCGATTTGCCTCCTGCTTTGAATGCCCTTTTAAGCAAACCAAAGATGGAATTGCAGTTATGATTATAAAGTAATATTACTTTCAGATATTTCATTAGAATTATGGACTACGGTAGCAATAAAACAAAATTGTTGCCGATTTGAAGAAGAGATGTTAGAAACTTAAGCAATTTAATAAGAAACTCCTGATATGATTGAATGAATAATTATGAATATTTTGGTCATTTATTCAATACTATTGGATGTATTATTACATTAAAGTGTTTTTCCAAATTTGTATGATTTTGGATACACAAGTAAACGGCGTGTTGCCAGATTCTTGGTAGTATTTTGTCTGTGAATAATTCACAATGTAACCAAAACCACGCAAGATGTGTTATTTTGTTGAATTAGGCAATTCTCCTAGAGACGCTATAATAATAATGAAAATGATGTATAACAATATCATTACTACTACTGCTACTGATGATGATGATGATGTTAACAACAATTACACTGATGATGATGGTTTTGATAATGATACCAATTTTCTAAATTATAAGGAGAAGAAGATGAGGCAGGGGAAGTATAAAAAAAAAAAAAAATAAAATAAAATAAAAGAAATATAAGAAGATGAAAATGTGGTGGTTGTTGTGCTGGTGGTTACTTTACCTGACTGCTAATAAAGCAAAAATGCTTGTAAATAAGCGACCAGACGGTCAATGGTTTTAGGTCCTCTCCGAGGGACCCGGTAATGAGGATTAATGCCTTACCAAAGGGCACTAGTGTATCGACTTGGTTTCGAACCCGGGTCACCGGATCACGAGACCACTGCTCTAACGACTGAGCTATCGTGCCTCCCAAGGTAGTGCAGTGCCAAGTTGGGGGGGGGGGGGGTGTCGAACCTAGGACATTTTAATTTATTTCACTAGAGTCAAGTTTTCAAACCAGTTTTCTTATCCAGCTTCTCAAGTATAGCCTGCATTTGCTTTTTAAGTTCCTCGTTACTCATGATTGCTTCACGATGTATTTCCTGTATTTGCTTTTGAAGTTGATCGTTACCGCTGGTTGCTTCAAGTTGAGCGTCAAGGGTAATCTCAGACAGATTATAGAGTCTATTCCGGACTTCGTCGATTCTATCCCTCATTCCATCAATCTTCATATCGGGAGTCTTCATGTAATTAACACGCCCCTCCTAAAATGTATTGAACAATATAATATTTATCATTGGATGAAAAGTACTTTTAAATTAATCGACAAGATAATTTCCATTCCTTTAGTGAGTACTTTTGAACCCTAACAGCGTTTTTCGTTAGCCTGAGACCGTCGTAGATGGCGTTACACAGCTTCGAGAGAATTTGGTTGAATACGTTTAAAGGGACTTGGTAACATTGTTCAGATGAGAGAAAGTGGTGCTAAGGTAGTGACTTCAATGCTAGATGTATAATTAAAGATAATCTGAACATTTAAGTGAAAGCAGATTATTATTAATGATAACAATTTGGAAAAACTGATCTGATCGATACCTTAATTCTCCCAACTATAATTTAATTACATTTTAGGTGAATGTGAATCGTCACAAAGCAATAAATTGGTTCTGTATGCCATTCCAGACATTTAAATGTTGACAGATTTTTGATAGCCTGTTTTATGTCTTTTTTACATGAAAAAAACAGTTGGGAGGATTCAAAAATGGTTGGGAGAATTTACTGTTAATCACTAATAGATGGTGTTGCACAGTGATGCCTTCAAAGAAAACCATAGATATCTTTGTGGTTTGAGATTTTTTTCAGGATTGTTTGCATGTCAGAGGAATGTTACCGAGTCACTTTAAGAGATTGTGTTAGCCTTCTCCTCTATTCATAGTGTAGTCACTGCTGTTTCTTATGTTGATAGTCTCCCGTATCCATCTGGTTGGCTTGTGGTGCTCTTTGGACAATATTTTATATTTGTCTATTAACGCCATTAACGACGGCCTTAGTCTGACTAAAAACGCTGTTAGCGTTAAAGTACTCAATAATTGATCGTATAAAGAGAAGTTTTTAACCAATACACTACCAATCAGATAAGCTTTTTTCAGGATACTTTATCATTATTTCTGAAAACCAACATAAAAAGCTTTGCCTTTTATCCATTTATCGGATGTTTTCGTCGGCTTTTGAGATTACACGACCTTTCTTAAAAACATAACCCATATCCACACACAAAAAAAAACCAAAAAAAATGATAGTACTGATTTTCCCGAACTCCCTAGACATATTACCAACCAGTCATAACTTTCCTTATATACAGCGAGCTAAATTAATCCAATTTTAAATTTAGTATCCTCTACTAATTAAACGTAACGGGACATAGCGTTATTATCCTCGCGAGATGGTATTATTTTATTTTTTTAAGCAATGAGGGTACAGAAAACCAGGATATTATAGTTTTCCCCAGATCATCTAGAAATATTATTATCTAGTCTCAGGTTGTCTCTTATCTAGCGAGTAAAATTAATCCCGTTCTCAATTAAGTATACACTGCAACCGGACATAACGTTTTTAATGTATAATCGCGAGGTCGTATTATTGTTTACAAAAAGTGAGGGCACATACAAAACCAGGATATTACCGCTTCCCTCGGATCCTATAGAAATATTAACAACTATTTACAGGATTCCTTGTATATAACGACTTAAATTAATCACAACTTGTATTGATAATCCACCTTCATTGAAGGGTCATGTATAGCTTCATTGCTCTTCAATCATAAGATCATATTTAGTTTTGCTTTGAGGGTTACAGAACAAAAACATTATTACAAGTATTGACTGTTTCGTATTAAGGGGTAAGGAACAAAAAGTAATTACTGCTTTCTCTAGATTCTCTATAATTGTCACTACCTTGTCATTAGTTTCCTTGTATCCAGCGAGTTGATTAATCACACTTCACATTACTAATCCATTTGGAACATGCCTTATTTTTCTATAATCGCAAGATCATATTAATCTTTTTTAAACGATGAGAGGTGCTATACAAAAAAAAAAATTATTATCGTATATTTCTAGATTGTCATAATAATATAGGCCATTTTTATAGCGCACATGTCCACCCCAAATGATGCTCAAGTTGCTCCTATA
Organism: Strongylocentrotus droebachiensis; assembly: GCA_035222895.1. Classification (NCBI taxonomy): domain Eukaryota; kingdom Metazoa; phylum Echinodermata; class Echinoidea; order Camarodonta; family Strongylocentrotidae; genus Strongylocentrotus; species Strongylocentrotus droebachiensis. The sequence goes on from JAVYIG010000096.1 coordinate 397,208, forward strand.
CTACCCTTTCTCTGCTTGGCTACCGTTTTAGGTGCTCACAGCATTGAAGTAAATGTTCCTTAACCGTACTCATTTAGCACCTGGGCAGACAGTGGACAAGGTACATTAATGTCTTAACTAAGGTCATTAGTGTCGCGGCGGGACTCGAACCGCGAACCACTGGCATGTGATCCACGGTCCAACGACGTATCCTCTATAGACCATGACACCTCTGAGGAAGTAAATATAAACAAATCACCTTTTTGAGCTTTTCCAGAAATTCCACCAAGTAATCATGTGTGTCTGTAAAACACATGAGCCTGTAGTAGATGGCGTTCAATGGGGAGACATTCTTCGAGTTCAAGAATGTTATCGTTTTGTATTGCAATACACTTTTCTCCCAAATGTAATTCTGCATGGCCATGATCCCTTTCGCCTACAAAACACATCAAATTTCAAGTGTCACGTTTATTTTCTTCTCATAAAAAGATAGCAACAAAAATATATATATCAAATAAAAATAATAAACACATACACATAAACAAATACTTGAAATAATTACAACATTACCGATAAAGCGGGGGTGGAATTAATTGCATTATGAGTGGAAGAATCTTCAGAGGCCATTGTCTCGTCAAGGGCTAGCTACATGTTTAAGTTAAAATAATAATTATAACAATTGAAGGGACAAGAAATAAAATAGACGATTATAAAAATATCATGATAATACACAGCTTATGAATGCGTACATTTATTGCAGGAATTTCATAAGGAACACTTTGAATTTCTTTAAAATAAGGCAAGTACACTGTTGGTCGTAATGATGGAATAATATTTTTTTACCCCAATTTATTGAATGATTTTGACAATGATTTATTCCTAATAGATCAAGATAAAAGTATACATTCTCAGATTGTATTGAATGACAATTGGGGAGTGTTTGTTTTGCGTGACTGCTAAAGCATGTGTGTGCTACTATGCTAATCAACTAGGGAACCTACGTCTTTAAGTCATGACTGACAGTAATGGGGATTAATGTCTCATAAAATGGCACTAATATGGCACATCGACACGGGTTTAATCCTGGGGGCTCACAGTAACGAGGCCATTGCTTAGCCAATGAATCATGACTGTACGCAGCGGGCGCTCGGGTACGTCGACGCCCCCACACAAAAACATAAACAAAGAAAATACATTAAATTATCAATGATTCATTGCATTTTTCCCCAATCCCCAACAGGAAAAATTCCTCTGTAGGGCCATGCGTTATGGTTTAAGGCATGCCTACATAGAGGATTTTATTATGTTGGGGGTCGGGTAAAAATGCAATGAATTATTGAAAAATTATTGCATTTTCTTTGATTTTTTGTTTTTGTGGGGGCGTCGACGTACCCTAGCGCCCGCTGCGTACAGTCATGATTCATTGGGTAAGCAATGGCCTCGTTATTGTGAGCCCCTAGTATAAAAACCGTGTCGATGGGCTATATAAGTGCCCTTTTATGCGACATTAATCCCCATTACTGTCAGTTATGACTTAAGGACATATGTTCCCTAGTTGATTAGCATAGTAGCACACACATGCTTTAGTAGTCACGCAAAACACACACTCCCCAATTGTCATTCAATAAAATCTGAGAATTTATACTATTATCTAGATCTATTAGGAATAAATTTTTGTCAAAATAATTCAATAAATTGGGGTAAAAATAATTATTCCACCATTATGACCAACAGAGTATATAGAAATCAGGTCAAATTGCTAACAAAAATATATTAATGGGAAAGGAAACGGTACAGTATGTATACTGATGAGGACAGCCTTGCTTTGTACAAGGATATCATTGCTAATAACATTATTATATTCCATAACTCTTGCATTCTCAATCCTAAACCCGGGGCCTTATTCTGCCGTATTTCATCCATCACGTTTTTGCGTTCCTTTATACGAGGCCACATTATCATTGAATTAACACACAATTTGTAGATGGAGTCCTTTTTTTTATATTTGTGGATATGGTCCACCAGTTGTTGTGGGTATATCTAATTCAAATAGTTGTCATTTCCAAGTCCCTAAAAGAATTTTAAAGATGACAAAACAAGCAGCATCACTTTTGACCCCCCAAAATACCAAAAGCAGGTTAACTTTTCAAGATTTCCCTTCTGCTTTTTGTACACACTACTTAGTATTAAACGTTGATGGCGTTAAATAATAGCGTGTTATACGCCGTTTTCGGCGTATTTGTGCATAGTTTCCGAAGTCATGTATGTAATATAGCAATAAAAGAAAAAGTAGTTATGTTGCCAATTTATAGAACAGCATGTGATTAATTAAGCCTTGGAAGAAAAAAAAGACAGCAGGAAAAACTTACCTCAATAGAGTGTTTAATAGTGTTGGCCTTTTTCCGTATGACGCCAATATCATAGACTGCCAAACCAGTCTAAAATGTAAAGTCAAAGAAGGATAAAATTATCAGACAGCAATCAGTAAATAGGTTATTAAAGTACCCTTTAACTTCAAATTTCTTGATCTTTCAAACATATTTTTTTCTTCACACGCGAACATCCTTCGAAAACTATCCTTTTGTTTTGAAATGCCTCACTATCAAGCGCATGCCTACATAAAGTCAAATCCCCTCTCAACCCTTTCCCCCACAAAAACATAATTAAAACCCCTATTACACACAAACACACACACACGTGTACATGCAAAAAAGCAACAAAGTTATGTGCTGCGAATATTATACTCCTTACTAGGAGGTTCATGACGACCATCGGCATGGTAAAGAGAAAGATGATAAAGATAACATGGGTAGTGTGAGGGTAGAAGACTACGCTTGTGAAGTCCTCAGCAGCAGACGGCTGGTATAAATAGTCCATGGGATGAAAGACTGTATCAAAGTCTATTTCACCGGTAAGCATGGTCAGAGACTTAACTAAGGAGTCCCCAAATGTGTGATACTGCGTCTGAGAATAGAAATATAAAAAAATTGATATTAAGAAGAATTCTGAAATACGCAAAAATATAGTACACATGTTATGGAAATGTATTCAAACAATTTGTATTGTTATACCGTTGTAACGCTAACATCCAACGTCTTTTTTAAATGTGAAATCAGCTATTGCTGTTATTTACATCTATTTGGCCTGCACACATAATTCACCGTATTATGCTCGTAATATCTATTTTTGAAGACTATATAAATATCAGAATCCTTTGCGGCCTAAAGCTAATAAGCCTACTTTTCACCAGTGGCTCCTCCATATTACACTCTCCTTTTATTTAAACTTTAAAATCAACATTGCATGCAAACTACCGGTTTTAAAGGTACTATGTCCCATTTGCAGGCCAAAACAAATGAAAAGGTTTACTTCCAACGGCATTTGAAAGACAATAATATTTAGAAACTTCCATCAAAACGAAAGGGCTCTATTAGTGGGGAAAATTGAGCCATAATGCATGGTCGTACAGAGAATTTTGTTATGTTGGGAACCGGGGTAAAATGCAATGAACTATTGAAAATTTATTGCATTTTTTATTTTATTTTTATTTGTGGGAACTGCCCCCTACCATAGCCCCCGCTGCGTACAGTCATGGTTCAGTGGCACAGCAATGGCCTCGTTACTGTAAGCCCCAGGATCAAAACCGTGTCGATGTGCCATATAAGTGCCATTTTGTGGGGCATTAATCCTCACTACTGTCATTTATGACTTAAGGGCGCAGGTCCACTAGTTGATAAGCATAGTAGCATACACATGCTTTAGCAGTCACGCAAAACAAACACTGGCAATTTATTATTCAATAAAATCTAAGAATGCATACTATTATCTAGATCTATTAGGAATAAATCATTGTCAAAATAATTCCATAAATTGGGGTAAAAAAAAGATATTCCAACTATATGACTTTGAGCGACAGTGTCAGTTGCTGAGTGTTTACGTGACAACTTCTCAGCCAAAAGGATGATCTCTAACAAAGAGAATATTGTATATACCTGATTGATGATAAGGATGCAGAATACCACAGCAAAGGTGCAAATAAAGATTCCAGCAACAAGCAAAAAGTTTACCATAGTCGATATAACTTCTGTAAAACAATAAGTAGAATAAAACAAAATATCTCAGATTAAATAGCGATATGATTTTTCGAAAGAATGGAGAAAAATGGAGGAAAAAAATGCAATGACAAGGGATTGACCATTCAATCATTTGTCAAGATACGGAGCTGTAAAAAGGAAACTTCACTCCATGAAATAGTTTAAGTTAATCTGAGATATCGTTTGTGTTATTCCCATTCAACCAATAAGATTGCCCACCAAATTATATGATAGAGATATGAAGCAAGATGTCCTTATCGTAATGTAAAGTTACGATATGTCACGATAAGGGCATCTCTATTTTATTGATAACGTGACGTACGGTGCGAAGTTGTTTTATCAAATAAACGTATTCAAATTTATGGCAATTTTAATAGCCCATCCATCACCTGAAAAAAATGCAAAGATTACAAAGACGTATAAAGTAATGTGTATAAATTTACAACGGGCTATTCAAATTGCCCTTGAAATGATTTTCGAAACAAACTGTGGAAACCTGCTTAGGCGACAACATGCAAAGACAGACGAAAAGTCTATAAAGACCCCCCCCCCCCCTTTCCGTTTAACGTGAATAGTTTCTCATTGGAACGAATCCTAAAGGGGTCTGTCCATAAAGGCCACCAGCCTATTGGGAATATGCTTCTTGTCTCACTTGAGTGGTCTTTATGTACAGGTTTCTTAGTTGTTACGATCATGTTTGAATTGGAATTTCAAAAACATATCGTTTATAAAACTTGTTTATAAATACCAAACAAGGAATTTAAAAAAGCGGTCTTAATAGGCAGGTGGTCTTCATGCACAGGTCTTTATGCACAAGTAAACGTTTCAAGGACAAATATAATCAAATGAATACAGAAAATTAGGTCTTTAAGACTATTGGACTTTCTTTACAGGATTTCGCGTAGGCAGGTTTCACGAGGAGGCGCGATTGATCGGTGGTAGAGCAGTGGTCTCGTTACCGAGAGGTCCAGGGTTCGAAACCAATTTACTGCGCTCGGGTCCTTTGGTAAGGCATTCATTTTTATTACCAAGTCCCTTGGAGGGACTTAAATCCATCAGTCCTCTAGTTTTCTTACCAGTCAGGTGAAACAACAATCAACCATCAATAATCAACTGTATAATTGTATTGGTACCTATAAACATGAGAATGTAGATGCCGAAGAATGGAGCAGTTTCCAAGAAAAACATGAAATTAATCCAGGCTAAGAGAACTGCATATGCACCTAGTTCCCATTGCCATTCCTGCAATAAAAGAAAGAAACACAAATTATATTTTCTGGTTGTTCGTCCGTCCGTCCGTCCGTATCTCAAGAACCAATTGATGGATAACCGCCAAACGTAGGTCATGTATGTATCATTCAGAGCTAATTAATTGATTAGATTTGGAGGTCACGAGGTCAAATTTCAAAGATCACAGGGCTCATTATGTATGCAAAAATAGCTCGTGATCGCGTTATCTCAAGAACCGATTGATAGATTACCGCCAAACGTGGGTCATGTATGTGTCTTTCAGAGCTAATTAATTGATTAGATTTGGAGGTCACGAGGTCAAATTTCAAAGATCACAGGGCTAATTATGTATGCAAAAATAGCTCGTGATCGCGTTATCTCAAGAACCGATTGATAGATTACCGACAAACGTGGGTCATGTATGTATCATTCAGAGCTAATTAATTGATTAGATGTAGAGGTCACGAGGTCAAAGTTCAAAGATCACAGGGTTCATTATGTATGCAAAAATAGCTCGTGATCGCGTTATCTCAAGAACCGATTGATAGATAACCGCCAAACTTGGATCATATATGTATCTTGCATAGCTAATGTAGGTATTAGATTTGGAATGGTTGATAAGAAGTCAAAAGTTGTAAAATTTTCTCATATTACTTTATGTATTTTATCACTATTCTGCAAACTTAGTAGAATGAGGAGGAATTGTTGTAGTAGTATGAGGAGGAAAGTAGGATTAGTAGTAGTAGTAGTTGTAGTAGAAGAAGTACTAATAATAGAAGTAATAGTAGTAGTAGTAGTAGTAGCAGTAGTATTAGTAGGAGTTGATTTTGTTTTTGTAGTAGGAGTAGTAGTAGCTGTAGTTGTTATAGTTGTTGTTGTTGTTTTAAAATGTGAGATTTTTCTTATATCGCTTTTGATAAAGTTTCTATAATGATCAAAGATGATGATGTAAAACTCACGGCTTTAACGGTAACACCGTGGCCAAAGTAGAGATCACCAAACCCCGGTGTGACGAACAGAATGATCAAGATTAGGAGAGTGAGCTCTCGGGCAGCACTTAGCAATACATGCATCCAGTTAGACTTTGTTTTCCTGTACGACCACTTCCTATGGATCTGAATAAAGAAAACATAAATAAAAAGAAGGTATGTTTGCGATCGTGTATCTACTTGTTTTATTATTACAGAGCTTACTATGATAGCCCTTTTCTGCACATTTGTTAATGAAAAGTTCATGGTAGTATGCCATCAGGTGCATTTACATTATATTGTGTACACTTTCAAAAAGTTTGTTGTAGTTTATATATGTCGTATCACTAAAATTGTATATGATTTGTGTGTTGCTGAAGAAATAAATTTAATTAAAATATATTCAATTAGATATTGTTGGAGCATGTGGTTGTAATCAAGGGTGATTTTCGTTCATCATATACAGTCAGTCTCGTTCCCCTCATAACTATTTGTATAACTTCCTGTTCATGCTGATCTGCAGAATATTAGTATGTGATTGATTTTGTGTGTTTATTTTCATGGTGTTATCCATTCATATACATTGAATTTAATTGTATCTATTTAACCGTAGACATATACAAATAAATAATACCACCCCCCCCCCAAAAAAAAGAGCACATAACACACCCAATACAAAGTGAATAATGATATATTCAGAGCCACACAAAAAAGCTTATTGCTTACATATTTTACACTTTGAAGAAAGAACAGAGTAATTTTTATTCCTATTCCATTTAATATAGTTATAAACACTGTGTATAGAAACATAATCTGGTTTGGAATTTAATTAGCTATGAGAATAATTTACACCATAAGACGTGTTCAAAAAGATCTGATTTAATTCTTCAATGTTTGACTCTTTTATTTTATCTTGTTGCACTTTAATTTTCTCTTTGTCAATGTTAATTTTTCTGCAACAGCCTGCCAAAACAGTTACGAAATTCTCCGCTTTTGTAGAGCCTACCAACTACAAAACGAATAACCAACGACATAGACATTTTCCGAGACATGTACATAAGCTTCTCGAGCCCCACTGTTCAACAAACGACAGTGGCGGATCCAGGGGGGGGGGGGTCGAGGGGCCCGCCCCCCCCCCCCCCTTGGAAAAAAAAACGTGTAAAAACACGTGATTCTTAGCTTTGGGGGGGGGGATGGGCCCCCCCTCTCTGGCGCTCAAGGGGGGGGGGGGTCAAATTTTTTTTTTCGAGCACTAAAAAAAAAAAAAGTGCTCAATACCCCCTCGCGAGATGTTGCCGATATAAGCCTAGGTATCAAAGCATAAAGAAGACACAAGAAGTCTTACAAATTCAATGAAATAGATGACAGTAAGCACGAGAATGAGCCAGGTCCCGATCGAACCAAACAGGATCAAAGCGATCGGGTCCAGGTCCTCCTTCCACTTGACCTCTCCATCAGCCAACCACGTGTAGTTGCCCCCTGATAGGTGTTTTTTAACATAGTACGGTGGAGGGATGATAAGGCTATGGAGTGTCAGGAAGACTAGCAGTGTGAGTTGGAGAAAAAGTCGGAGCCAGTATTTGACACGAAAAACTGTGTGCTTGTAGTTAAACATCACACGAACTACAGGGTGGTGCAGTAACTCCTTACTCTTATCATTTGCAATCTGGAAAAAATGCAGAATGATAGTTATTCGAGAGAATCTTGGTTTCATCTGTGATTATCATTGCTATGATTATTCTGTAAATATATCATGACTTTCCAACAATTGACCACGCTGGTTGCTATTTTGTCTGATATTTTATATTAAAAAAAATACTAGGGCCCGTCTTTTGCTTATTCAGGTTTGACAAAAGGAAAAACTTCTTTTCGAAAGTCGTTGCGATCAACTTTTTTCATAAACCCGATATTGGACAAAAGCCTAGATCTAGCGTCAGATTTTGATTTTCGTAGAATACAGTTAATCTCTCTAAGAGAAAAGAGTTGTGAGCATGTCTAGTGTTCATTTCAGTTTCAGTTTTCTGTTATTGTTTCGTATTTCACATAATTATATTTAACCTTTTGTAATGATCTCCCAGCTGCCCTAGGGCGCTCCAAACATTCAGGGAATACATTTCTGTCAGGAACCCATTTACTACACCTGGATGGAGAGGGGCAAATGTGTACTTATTTTTTTTCTTCATCATACCATGTGTTCCAAAGGATGATTTTTTGAGCGGCATGAGCGATCCGTGACATAGATACTGGCACCACTTTTCAATTCCCCCTTTTCATTGAAGTTAGAAGGCACCTACAAAAATAAAAAAAATAATCAACATAATGATATGAATCTGCAAATTTGCTTATAATATTCATGTTTTCATGATCGTTAGCGTTACGTTCAATTTCCCCAAGGCATAGGCCTCGCAGACACTTACAAAAAAAAATGCACACAATTGTTATAAATATTATTAAAGTCAACTATGTACGACGAGTTTGGGGTAAAAAAACCGCCTTGTATATTAAATCATGTCTTTTATGATTCGATGTTGGGTGAGAGAATCGATGTTTTACTATTCACAATTATTTGCTGCAAACAAGAACCCTCCTGTGCTCCATTAGAATATTTATCATGGGATAAATAAGCCTATACCAAATGCTTCAAGATTATTTCACTATTTCCAGTACAAGATTAATCTATACCAGTATTAAAAAGGTTTATGAGGAGCAAAACAAAGACCCGAAACAGGTAATTCTCCGCATTCATCGTGTCACAGAAAGCAATCTCTTCGTCATTGGCATGCAATTGGTGACTATTGATTTATGCGATATTGCACGTGGGGTAAACACACGACTGTGCAGATGCGAAGAAAGTAACCGAACTATTAAAGTAATTTTTGACTCGCCTAAAATTAACAATACTTATTTAAATTCTATGTCTAAGCAGAACCGTTGTTAATATACAAATCATGATAAGTCTCGTGTCAAACTCCCTCAAATAAGGTTTAGGAATATTAACAAATACAAGCATCTCCATCGTAAAAACTCCTCAAATTTGTAGAAAGTTATTTTACGAAATTAAAGATTCAAGAGACTTGTTTCGTAATTCTTATCAGTTCTACCTCGCTTTTGTCGTTATCAAGTGATACAGTGCTGAGATCACCCTTTACCGCTTTATAACCGTTTCTCTGCGTATTCGTCTTGTTGTCTCCTGTGTTCGAATCTGAATAGAAAATGTGAAACTGTTGATCGCTGTATGTACTGCACAGAAGGTCTGCCTGTGGCACATTGTTTTTATCATGGAACAACCTATATAGACCATTTGAAAGCTTCAATATAATTTCAAAATGCCGAGCGCTAGAATTATATACATAAGTATTAATATTTGTGTTACAAAGTGATCCTTCAGTTAAAGGTGAAATTCAAAGAAAATCACAAATATGTCAACTTATGTATCATTAGAAACTGGTAAGCTAACAGATGGCCATCGTACAAGTTTTAGGTCAACTACATATCGGGTGATTTATAAAAGTACAAATACAACCACCTCCACAGCAGCTGGGATATACGAGAGATACGCCGGAAAAATAACGATGTTTTAATGACGTCACTATATGGACCAATACTGCCCAAGCAGACGACATCCCATAAAGAATGAACATAATTGCAAAGCTATTATTTGTTAAATTATAATGAGTGTAAGGTATATAAATATAATGGCATGTCAAACCATTCAAAAGGGGATATGACCCGATTATGATAACTAAAATCTTTTGCTTGTAAATACACAGGATAGGGGTTAATTAACAATCAAAGAAACCAGACTTTCAAGTTGAAAAAACCCCGGATTGATATGAAGGACGGCATTTGTTCCCTCTTGATACGCCGAACATACCGCGGTGTGTGCAGCTGAATATACAATGGTGTCTTATTTTGTTTACAAGCGACAGATTCCTTTATTTTTGTATCGCTGCATTTGTCATCAAAATAAAACCATGCGCGGGGTTTGGAATGAGGCAATAGATTATACATTTAGCCTGACGGTAGTGAAGTAAGAGAAAGAACTCAAGAGAAGTTGAAAACGCAGGCACTGACAATGTGTGAGATGTCATGGGACATCGTCTGCTTGTACTGTGATCTCACACATCTCAGCAGCGTTCGGAGAGCTCTTCAGGTACTATGCCGAGGCTGTATTTAAGCGTTTCGTAATTTATACTAATCATTAATTCTAATGTTTCCAAGGATTGAATTTTGATAACCTTGTCGAATCAAAGTTTCAACTTTGCAATAATGAAAATAAAGTTAGTTTTTAAAATCAATGAATATCTACTTTAATTGGTGACTAATGTTTTGTGCAAAATTGCAAGTGTGGCAAACGAGTGAACGCACAAAGGCGAGGAAAGCGATTTAAGTGTTTATTTTATTTCTAGCATTTTGACGAAGAGTCTAATTGACAGTAGATTAATTTGTTTTGATTTGTTAACGATTAAAAGAAAAAGAGAGAACGGTCAAATGCAATATTGACAATAATTTGTTGTCCAGTCAATAATATATGCACCTGATTGTAACTTTATGTTTAGTTTCCTTCAGGGAGTACGTTTAAGGTTGATAAATGACATTGTTTCGTCATTTAAAGCCACACTGTACTAGAAGCCCTACCGCCATTTTATATCAGCGGTAGCAGTTTGGTCCCGAGGAAAATAAAGGTATACACGGGGAAAAGTGAAATGTAGAGATAGTGTCTATGAATTGAGTACTATATACAAATATGCAGTAAAATTGATATTGTATACAAAGTATAAAAAGATACACATATATAAATATGAATGTTACTATTAATAACAAAATCTTTTGTATCAAGATAAATGCTAACTTCGAATCATCGCGTCGGTCGGTCGTGAAACAAAAGTGGAAGATCATGCTAATATGTACGTTAAGAACGAGACCTTTCGTAAATTTGCCATAGGGTTTCCACAAAGAGTCGGGTAATTTGAAGCATCCCATTTCTAGTTGAAAGGGATTTATTTCACAAACTTTATCCCGACATTTCGTGAACATTTACTATGCGTGTTTTCACGAAAGGTCGGGTAACGCGACCACCCGATCCGACGCGATGACCCGATGATTCCAAATATGCCAAGATAAACACAATCGCAAAGACTTTCTAAAAATCAGCTTTGGGAAATTTCCATTTGCATCAGCTAATGAAATATTATTTCTTTGTGATGACGTTGATTTCTCGGAAGTCTGTTACTATTGTTTCAGTAATTGTGGTATAATTACCCTCCCTCATCCACTCTGAGTACCAGTCCTCTAGTAATTCAAAGTCCACTTTGATCTTGACATTGCCGAGTTCTATATCTGCAGCGTTGACTTCCGGTTTGATGCACTTATCCAGCACAAATTTGCAGACACCTTTTAAAAATCACAACAATTATGATAGTGTAACGTGTTCATTTAACCATGCTGCATCAAATCAAACTGATCTATCCAACTTAACTCAAGTAACTCAGGACCGTAGATGATGACAACCTCACTCGAAGAAGGATGGAATAGAACTAACTTTAATATCCCAAATTATAACATGTGTCCAAGTACAGACCAGGCATCATTTCAAAATAAACCAATCAGGGGAAGTCATGTGATAAAAGAAACCAATGAGGTGAACAGGCTAGATAGATCAAAGGTGAGAGTCGAAGAGAACGAATGAGAGAAGAGAAAGTACATGTTGCTAGGGCAGGAAAAGGTAACAATGCATAGAGAAAAAGAAGACAAAAAAGGAAACGGGTTGGAAGGTGAGGAAGGAAAACAGAGTGCGGCAGTAGTGCAACTGAAAGACTGTGCTGTAAGAAGGTGAATGAAAAGGGAACATGAGCTAGGAAAATAAATATGCAAATGAAGAATGCAAATATATAAATGAATATGAAATAGTGGATAAGGAAGAAGGTAAGAAATTTACTAACTGAAATAAGAAAATTTTAAACCGTTACAATAGTATAGTGATTGTTTTAACTGACTGCTAAGACACTACGTATATATGCATGTACGTTAGTAACCAGGGAACCGACATATTTAAGTCCTCTCTGAGGGACTTGGTAATGAAGATTAATGCTTTACCCAAGAGCGTGAGCGCATTAACGTTGTTTCGAACCCGGGACATCCCGGTTGTATTCCTATTAAGGTCACAAATTCTTCGTTCTCTGGAATTCCTCTTGTGTGACCGTCCAGGAGCCATTTTGTCCGTTTCGGGACGTTTTGGTGGACCTTTTTTCGCCATACCTATCAGCACAATCACAAAAGCTACATACTTCTTACACATTTCTCTGTATAGTCCGAGAGAAGCCCTTTCGTTTGAAACGTAGAATCGCGTGCGTCATTACACGCATATCGTTGTGACACGGGTGCATAACTAGTTATTATTGTCAACATAATGTTCGGATATTATTTCAATTTATTTCAAATGTCTTGAGCAAATGCCAAGCAAAATCGTTTTTCAGCTTGCTATAGTTGTTATAAAAGATATCAAAGCTCCGTTAAGAATTCTTTCTTTCTTTTTGTTTCTCTCTCTGTCTGTCCGTCTGTCTCTTTGTATATGTATTTTTGTTATTTTACTATTTATCTCTCTTTCTTTGATTTATCATGAAAATATTGAGTACTACTACAACTGCTAGCATTAATGATAATAATACTTATAGTAACGATAATTATGATATTAGTAATACTGATGCTATTAATAGCTATTACCTTGTTGTTGTCCTCGATTTCTGCTAGTCCCTTGTCAGTTTTCAAGATGAGAGCACTAGTCATTATGTAACCTTTTTCAATCGCCACGTGGAGTGCTGTTTGTCCCTTCTCATTCCTGTTTATAAAAATAAAGCAAGTCATCGTTGAAAAGAAACAAATACGTTTTAAAGTGATACCGAACTTTCTGCCTTAGCACACTGTTTCTTGCACAGCACCACTTTACGGTCAACATACCAACCGTGCGTAACTAAATATGTAATTTCTACTTCGCAAAAAGAGGACTCCTGAGATGGAATTTTGAGATAGGTATTTTAGGACCATTTTTTGTATGTATTCGAGAATCTTACTCTTTCTTTGTTGGAACATCCGGGTTCTTGAGGATAGCCTTTGTTGTTTGATGATGACCCTTTTGTGCAATTAAATGGAGCAATGAGTTACCATGACCATAAGTGTTGTTGATAATGTCCTTGTCCCAGGCAACCAGCTCAAGTAAACTCCTGAATAAGATATAAAAGACAAAGATGTAGAGACAAGATTTTGTTTCTAAAGTAGAGGTGTCGTGGTCTTGTAAAAACATCTTCGGACTGTCGATCACATGGTTCAAGTCCCGCAATGGAAAGACATTAACCTACATTTTTTTCATTCCCTACCAATGTGTTAAATAGGTAACCGCTAGGATGCGAACGTTAATTTAGTTTTACAAGGTGATGCCTGGCCGGCATACTCCCCAGGAAGTGGAGCGCGTGCACTATCACGTGCAGATTAGCAATTGAATCAAATGGCTTGGGTAATAATATAGTTAAATCGACTGATATGAGAGGCCTGGCTGTTTTATAGGCTCAAGGGGTCATGGCCGGATGCAACGTCCCCGAGAGCCAACAGCCAGGCCTCGAGTAATAGAGCAGTCGATATCTCTTTTATATAAGGAATTGACACAAAAATCTACAAATAATTTTACCTTATCCTTTTCTTGAGTAAAGATTGGTTTAAACATCACGAAAAATCTGAGAAACTGTCTGTTAAGCTTCGCTGGAAAGATGACTGAATGTTATAATCATTTGGGAATCGCAGACAAAAAGCGCTGTATGGTGTCCGCGCTCGCACAAAGCAAATTTTAACATGTAAACCAATGGGGATATCATAAAAACTTTACTATTTTCTCGGTAACCGGAATATTTAGGGAATCCTTACTCATAAACTGAAGAGTATCATTCCAAAAGGAGCTAAATCCACTTTATTTCTCGATTTTCCCTTTTATTTCTCAACTTTCCCTTTAGTCATGCAGCTTCATGTTGTTATATACATGTTACAGGTGTCACCCTGGACCAATATATATCATAAGAAAAATCTACCAGTTCTTTATGATTTTTACTAAAGTTTTAAAATAAATTGTGTGGATTTAAAGGTACTATGTCCCTTTTGCAGCCAACCTCAAATTCTGTAGAACTTTGCAGGAATTATGAATATGTCATGTTTGTCCTATCTGTAAAATTTAAACGTTAGCAGTGTCCTCATAATCAAATTATGCAAGGAAACCCGTTTACTTGCTAGACTTCACTGTCAGACACTATTGAGTGACTGACTGGCTTTTTTTCCTTCTTTGGTAATAACATACATGAAAAGAGTTGTAAAGGATACATGAGCATTTGTCTACATCAATAACCCACTTCTTGTGATGGCCAAGATTAAACTGATTGAATCTTTGCGCAGCATAAAACGTATGACCATTCGGTACAATTGTCTGAAAATCAAGACTATTACTTTTGGGCTCTATAGCCCTAAAGTCGATTTGACAACTAATAGTCGTTATTCTCCCACTTGAAGACATTTTCAAGCCCCACATTTTTTAGAGAAGTTCTAAATTAGTATTATCTTTCAAATGCAGTTGGAATTTAACTTTTTCATTGTTTTGGCCTGCAAATGGGACATAGTACCTTTAAATTATTTTGGAATAAAACATGGATTTAGCTCCTTTTTGGAATGAAACTGTGATATGCTGTTTAGTTTCTTTTCGAAATGTTTTTTTAGTTGTAATTTTATTATTATTATTTAAAAGGAAAAGTTTGCTACTTAATTTGAATAAATTTTAGTGACTTTATTGAGAAGAACCAAAAAAGAAAATCATTTATACACGCATTGTCCTATCACGAAATCTGTTAACTTTCGAGAATATTTCTCTCTCACAATTGTTTCATCACATAGACCATTTTGTGCGGTGTTTACATAAATGTAACAATTAGACACAAATATCATGATTCAAAACAGAGTTTTTAAAATTAAAAGCTGCTTTAAGATTGAATATAAGGTACAGTGATCTCTTTTTTATTTTTCTAAAACGGATAAATCAATTTCAGTTGCACCAGGCAAGTATACTCAGAAATATGCATAACATTTAACATACAATCAATTGTGCAACCTTCTTTTAGATTGTAATTATGAGCTTGAAAGCTTCAAGTTCAAACCTTGCATTTCATGTCATACTTCATGTCATGTCATACTTCATGTCACAATACACGGAAATGTTTCATGTAGTCCTTTTACAAATCTAATGGCAGGGGTGGTTAAACTGGTTATGTTAAATTTCAGATAAAAATGAACTGAAATAATAATTCAACATAAATTAAAACAACGCAATGGGGTACCTATGTACAACACGTATATACAAAGTCAATGAAACCCACTTGCTTGTTATTATGGATTAACTGATATTGATGATGCACCTGAAGTATTAAATACTAGCGATCCTTTTTTCTACAATCAAGAGTAAGGAAAATTCATCGTGAATAATAAAGGTCAAGATAGTCGATTTGAGTTACAGGGTATACAGTACAAGTCAAAATCACCAAAGCTCAATATGCAATTAAAAATAAATAATAATACAAAATAGCTAAAGAGACTTGGTAAATTGGTGTATACTTGATTGAATAAATTGTTAAATTTTGATATCTGTTTTTGATGATGATCAGAAGGATCAAGAAACAGCCTTAGTGTTACGATTTTGAAATATATGACGTTATCAAGATATCTATGACTAAATACCACTGTTTATAAAACCATAATGGGGTACACTTTAGTATAGCAATACAGTCTATGGAGGGAAACAGTCTCGCATTTCTGGTTATTTAGATGTTTCTTCCTTTTTATTTATGAAGCACATAATAATGCTTGATTCCTCTATAATTCAAATGTAATGTGTAAAACATCTTAGCTTCTGTATTTTATTCGGAGCAATATGATGATCACAAGCAGAAATGTGAAATCTTTGAAGCAGAAAGTACATTGTGCCAGGAAGCAAAGCCAAGCCAGGGGTGCGTGTGTTCTATACTGCGCTCTCATTGGTCAATTGGATTTAGCTCCTTTTGGAACGAAACCGATTTGGATTTAGCTCATTTTGGAATGAAACATGCGTCGACCAATAGGCATTGTGCGTTATTGTTCCAATTATCGATCGAATTATGGACCGCTCCGCCGGTCCTCCCGTAGAGTATAAAAGACCCTTGCTTACAGTAGTTATTATCACCAGACGAAGTGTTGCAGATGGGCACGAAACGTCGTGAACTTTTAGATTCCTTATTGACCACATTGCGAGACAAACGAATATCACTAGCGATATTATTTTCGAAACATGATATTGTACCTTAAAATGTTCATACTTCCTGGTGACATTTTATATTGTGACATTTTGTTCTCATGTAGGAATTGATTATTTCAAGACAACAAATATGGATTTAGCTCCTTTTGGAATCAGGCTCTTCATCAACTATTGACCTTTACTGGCATTGTTCGTTTCTTTACGAGAATGGCTAAAATTACGAGTACAATTTTGACCAATCAGATGGCCAGATTTGTAAAGAGAGGTATATAATGTATTACAATGAAAACCGCTTATAAACGTAGCATTAGGCGCTATACAAATGTGATGAGTATCATTACAGAGTTGTAATTGAAAGATTATTTCTCATTTGATAAACAAAACGCTATCTACCTCACATTTGGTACCAAAATGCTAACGTCATATTCGCGCGTAGTACAGATTTTGGCCGTTTTTTGTTGTTGTTATTCTTCAATAATCTTTGTCTTCCTCCCTTACACGCATCCCACAAAAAAGAAAGGCAAAGGTTATTTTCTCATCTGATTGCTGCCTATCACAAATATTATCTTAAAAACATGGTTATTAATGAAAAGCGTTTTCATAGCATAAAGAAATATTCTTTTTGGTGCGGCTTGGTATTCGCGTGTGTAAGTAGCTGTGTGGGATGTGACATTTTCCGAGACCCATGTGTTTTCGTAAACGTCTCCAATGTAGACTAACAAAATGCAGTATCCATGCATTTCCCGACACGTATTTTTTTCATTTTACCGCTTCCGAGGAACATTATTTCAGAGTACAATATTTACTTGGTTTTAGTACATAAATTAATACAATTTTAAACTAAAACTGTTCTAATAATTGACATATTCCTTTTACATTTCATAATTTGTTTCGGAAGTAAGAACAATTCAAAATGTTTTTTTTTTAATTCTACCTTAACCTCTTTCTATAGTCTGATTCTAACGAATTGTTTGTCTTATTTTTCATAAATTCAGTAATACTAATAACGAATTTTGTAAACCAATTTGCATGTTCATAATTGCGCACACCAATTATAATAACCTTTTCATCAATACAGACTATTATTTGGTATATTATTGCACATATGAAAAATCATCTATTACAAACATCACATTTATTTGTATTCAATATTTTCGACTTAACTAAATTTTCTATCGATGGTAATATTCTATGTTAGACTGAGTCTAAAATTAAATTGCCTAATTTTATGAATCGATATTTGTTTCAATCTAATTAATAAAACATAATTTCGTATTAAGTCCTCTGGTAATGCAAAATAGGCCTGCCAATAAATGAGAAACAGTGGCTTCGTTCGTTTCATTTTTATAAGAACAAAATATGAAAAAATCTTGCTTTTTATACAATGTATATCTATCGAATTTCCTGCTGATATTTCAAACAAATTATTATTATCATTACTTTATGGCTGTATTTGCCTATAAGGATTATCATGATATTGCTGTAATGACTTGACCTTAGAAGAACTTTGCATTTGTAAATGTAATTGTCTTGTCTTTATCGTATGGCTTAAAGTATGGCCTTTTATTCGATTGTCACTCATTTCTTTAGTGACACCTGTAACATTATTAACGTGTCACACAAACTTTCTCTGGCAAGCACATTCTAAACCTTATTGTATTGGGATGTGCAGTTATTCTGGCAAGTACATTCCACACCGTAGGTGTTGGGATGTACAACCATGGAGAAAGTCTTAAAGATTTAATTTTGGATGCTTGGTCTACCATATTTGGTCCGGCATCTTTCAAATCATTATTAATTACACTTCCTTTTATTTTTTTCATTTTTAGAGTTCCAAAGAAAATTAAATAATATTTGTTCATATCTTTAACAGATTTATAGGTAACAGGATATAATGTTGCAACATAAACCGTTTGTGAAATCAGTAACGATTTAATTATACATATTTGTATATCTATTCGGACTGGATAGATATCGTGTAGTCCCGTGTCAATCTTTCTGTGTACAGTGCTTGTAACTTTACCGAGACTGGGCCAAATTTCAGATCATCACATCAATAGGTTATACGTAATACACCAATACGTATATGCTAGATGATCGACCTTTTCTGATCGATTCCACCTTTGCTTTCACAATGCAATCGCATGATCAGAACTCAACTTTATCTTTAAGTGCATTATAACGTTTTTCACGCCCTGCTATGCATCGTGTACTTTAAAATAGTCGGACGGTACTTAAAGTTATGCTCACTTTTTCATGAAAAAACGTAGGATAGTCTCAGTCAATGAATCACATGTGACCGCGATTGTCCGATCATTTGAAAAAGACTTGTATAAAAAATAATTCATATTTCGTTTATTATAAAAATGTAAAATCTTACTCTGTTTGGCCTTTTTCTGCACAAAGTCGGGTCAATTCCCTTATCTCGTCTTGCCCCTTGTTTATCTTGATTTCTTCATACCTGTTGAGCAATGCCTGGAAATTAGAACAAAAGAAAAAGGAAATAAAAATACGTCTATTATAGGTTATACAAAGCTTTGGTATGGGGTCATGAATTCGGTTCAAATGAACATATTGGAAGCATACATGCGATCCTACAATATACAGTTTTCGTTGTCGCGGTTCAAATCAAGTTTAAAGTTATGAAATTGCAAATAGTAAACTCTTTATGTTGTGTAGCCCCCTCTCAAGGTCAATATATTAATTAAGCTATAAAACAATGTTTCTTGACTAAAATCAACCGATTAGCTATTCTCGTTTAGAAATTATATATAACGACTACATATTCTGTGATTTGCATGGTCGCAGCTACCATTGTACGGCTGTAGGCGCTATTTGAAATTCATCAAAATTTACCGGGAGCACCGGTAAATTTTCATATTCATTTTTTCTTAAAAGCAGAAGTGTTTTATTGGCTAAATTTTCTAGTGCTTATAATACATCAAGAGGGGCATCCATATATATCAAAATGGTAAAGATTCACTATCCACCCAATTTTCAATTTTTTTCCAAAACTTTGTATTACCTTTGAGGAACATATACATACGTATAAACATTATTAAATAGAGAGAAAAGGGTAAGTGAGAACAAGTCTAAATTAACGAAGGATTGAAAAAAAAAACTGAATGAATAAAGTGTATATATATATATATATATATGTGTGTACAGATATAAACTAAGTATGTGTGTATGTGTGTGTGTGATGTGCGTACGCGTGTGTGTGTTTGTGGGAGGGAGGGGGCAGGGTTGGGAAAGCATTGCACCAGTGAAATAACCTACAGATTTGTTTAGGTTTTTATATACAAAAGGTGAATAACGTGCAATTGACTTATAAATTGTGTTTTTGTACTTTAAATTTACTCTGTTACCAAGTTATATACTGCAAGTGAGATTTTGTTTAATTATGTTTATGTATAAGCAATTTATATCAATATGGAAAACATTTATTTATTATATATCAATTGTATGCTTGTGTTTGTATTACACATTTGGAGAAATAAACAAAATTGGAGGAAAAAAAGGTGTATGTAGACGTTTTTGTATGTGATGAAGCGTATGCAAGTAAGACTTGGACAAAGGTTTCATGTATTTTTCTGTTTTCACAAAATTGAGGCCGGCCAAGATCCTTATTTGTCTTCTTTAATCACCAGGGCCCTGTTTCATGAAATTAATTGTCAATAACAAACGCCATAATTTTCAAACGACTTTCCTCTCAGCCAATCTAATGCACGGATTTTAGTAGCTTATAACAGGTATTGTAACTTTTAATTGATATCAAGTTTTATGAATCGGGGCCCGTTTGAGAAGCAGAATGTGGTACAAAGGAATTAACAGAATTGTTGTTGCTTATCTATTTTGCAAGGGTATTGAAAAATTAATTTGTGGCCTCAGGGCCTGCCAAGAGCGCATCAGTCCAAATGACTCGCAGCAAACAAGGCCGATGCTTCGCCTCGGTCTATGAAAACCATTATTGTTGGGCCAGTGAGCCCTTAGAAAGTAGGTCAGAAGGCTCAAAATAAGTTATACTTCTATTGGTAGGTCGGTCTCATATGACGTGGGTCCATATGCCATATGTCTCGTGGACTAGCAATCGGTCTTGTACAATTATGGTTGGTTGGTTTATGTTACCTGACTGCTAAGGAAGTGTGCAAATTCTGTTTGTAAGCAACCAGAGGACCGACTGCTTTAAGTCATCTCCGAGGGACTATGGGTAATGCAGATTAATGCCTTACCAAAGGGCTCTAGCGCAGCGACTTGGTTTCGAACCCGGGACCTCCTGGTTACGATACCACTGCACTAACACTGAACAATCAAACCTCCGTCTATCGTCGGTCTCATACGGCACCGGCCTCGTGGGTTGGACATACCTGAAATACTTTGAAGAGATTTTCTTCCACCGAGATCCACTCTAGAAACTCAAATAATGTTGGCTGATCTTGACGTTTGAGTAGAACCACCAGACAGTCGATAGCATATTTCTTGGCTGCGTGCTTCAATAAAGATGGTGGATCTTTAGGATCGCTCTCCTCCATAACATTATGAATGTCTTCATCACGTCTTTTGAGTAATGCAGGGGACAATACCAACAATTATGAGGTAAATTTACAATAAAAAACAAAAAAAGCAAGTATCTTATTGGTGGCGTAG
The DNA here is from genome assembly GCA_035222895.1 of Strongylocentrotus droebachiensis. Lineage (NCBI taxonomy): Eukaryota > Metazoa > Echinodermata > Echinoidea > Camarodonta > Strongylocentrotidae > Strongylocentrotus > Strongylocentrotus droebachiensis. Next base: position 418,441 of record JAVYIG010000096.1, read on the forward strand.
TCACACGTTAAACACAAGAACCCCCTACAAAAAGGAAGGGAAGAACTTATACAAAGGTAACAAGACTTCTACTTGCAGCCTTCCTCAAAATCGCTGGTCTCTGTTGATTCCTCTACCAGACGTCCAATAACGGTGAATCCTAAAAGCAATACTTTTTAGGGGACAATCCTACAGTGTGAGTGAGAAAACATGAGTGTTTTAATAGACCGGTATAATAACATATATAAACTTGTGGATGTTTCCTTTTAAGGGAACAAGTGACGAGTTATTCCATTAACCTATTATTATTAATGAATGACTGCAATACTCGGAATCCAGTCTGCATATATTGCTTGTGGCTTGCAACGAACAGTCACGTATCACGTCTCACGTTCATGTTTGCGGTGTTTCGTAAAATAGGTGACTCTAATTTACGAAGTGAAGGGCCTACCACTGATTCGTTGTTTTCCACGCCGGTAAAACACGAATGATCACGTCTACCAAAACGTGACGTGATTGTTAAGTCAATATTGTTAAAATTGCAAGCGCTCGTTACTAAGACTATTCATGACGTCACCGTAATATGTATGATCTGTCTATGTACAGTATACGTATCGCTTGCGCTTGGCTAGCTGACAACGCCTCGCGACGATATCGACGAGGACGGGGCCGGCACGGTTTGACGACGTGGCGATCGAGGCTAGCCAGCGCTCAGCGAGCCGCAGATTATCGATGATACAAAGTGAGAATGTAAATATACTTTGGGATGATTAATAAGTATAACTTTTCAGCTGTTGGGATTTCAGCTAGTATAGACTCTGTAATAACATGCGATACTATATACGGCTTTGCCACTGCAGTGGACTTTGGGCATGCATTTTTGCATGCATGCATTGGCCTAGCTACTGGCCTAGCCTCGCCGAGCTTCCTGGGTGACAAATGAGTCGAGTGAGACAGAATGAGAGCAAGACTGTTGATGGTCTGGCCTAGTGTTTCATAAAGATGCATGTTCGTAAAGTTATGCATGATATGACTTTGTGAACGGCTGGAAGGGGAATATGGCAAGCCAAATGGATGTCTCGTTCATTTTTTATCGCATTCTTTAATCATAAGTGATTAGCTAAAGTTGACATATGCATGTCATTACAGAGTCTATACTAGCTGAAATATGCATGTCATTACAGAGTCTATACTAGCTGAAATCACAACAGCTGAAAAGTTATACTTATTATCATCCCAAGGTATACTTACATTCTCACTTTGTATCATCGATAATCGTCGGCTCGCTGAGCGCTGGCTCAGTAGGGAGTTTTCGCAAACTCATTGCGGACAGAGAATCTACGGTTCGTGTGCAAAATCGTGAAGCTACTACAGTAACAGCAGGGTTACCGCTGAGGTACTGAAATCTAGAACGGGTTTTGGCCAAATCTACGGGCGTTCGCAATGACGCCCCAAGTGAATAAACAGCCAATCAGCGAGCTTGTACCAAAGATGGTGATGGGAATTTCGTCGTTAAATAACGATGGATGACGAATTTCAACGCGCAGGGGCGGATCTAGCTTTTTGCAACGGGGGGGGGGGGATACGGGGTAGGGGGCAGTGAGCACTATTTTTTTTTTTCATTTGAAAAAAGTGCCAACCAAAATTTCGGGGGGGGGGATAGAAAGCACCTTGGGCAGCCCAAGGGGGGATTTAACCCCCCCCCCCCCTCTTCGGTGAGTTTTTTTTCTTTCCGAATCTTGTTTCTGAACCACAACAACATGAATATGGATATGACATGAATTGTTTTACAACTTGATGATAAATTGTTGAAATTTGATAAAAAGTCATTTTGTGGCTCGGTCGAGACAAGTTGTACTAGTCGCGTAGTCCCGTATGTAATGTACTGCGTGACAGGGAATAGGCCATTTTCGTAATGTAATCAAATTTAATACACAAGTCTTTGTGAAGTTCCTCAAAACAAATTATTTTTATTCACCTGTCTAGGATACGCAATAGTCAGAATGCAAACTGCATGTAAGTGTGGCTACAACTAATTTTTGCAGATTGGATTCTGTCTATTGAAATACTATTATTATTATCAGATGAATGAAATAGTTGTATCGAGGCACTTGATTCACTTGGGGCGTCATTGAGAACGCGCATAGATTTGGCCAAAACCCGTTCTGGATTTCAGTACCTCAGCGGTCACCCTGCTATTACTATAGTAGCTTCTCGATTTTGCACACGAACCGTAGATTCTCTGTCCGCAATGAGCAATATGAGCAATATGCACCGAACGACCTCTACTACGAGTGACGTCACTTTGAGTAACTGCGCATGCGCCACTTGCTTCTAGCTCGTCGTCTGTGAATTGACACAACGGGAGTCGGGCAAATTTTAGGCTAATCTCGAAGTGATCACAACGACTACGAGCTGGACACAAATTCCGAAGCCAGCCATCAGACTACAGTATCTGGTGAGAATATAATTCAAGAAGATATATGTGACTGCAAAGAAAAAGAAAAAAATACCTATGATTTTGATCAATCACGTTACTTCAACCTATTTAATTTCACTTTTTTGACGAAATTAAGAAGTTTTCTGCACAGCTGAGGTTCGAACGGCTGTGCAGACTAACTATGACGTAACAAAGATAACTTGTCGCGCGCATATTATTGCGTATCACTGCGCATCACTGCGCGTGCAATTAAACATTGGCACCGCGTCGTGTGACAATCTAAAGCGCTAGCAAGAGGAGACCCAAAGGGGATTCAACGACGAGCATAACAATGACGTCACTCGTAGTCGAGGTCGTTCGGTGTCAAAATATAAAGCTCGCTATTTTGATGTGGGGGGGGGGGGGAGGTAACAGCTGGGAGGCAAGGCCCTTTGCACCCCGCCCCCGATCCCCTTCTTTTCCCCCTTTTCTTTTCTTCTTCCTCTTCTTTCTTTCCCTTTCTCTCCTCTTCCCCTTCTTTTCCTTCTCTCTCTCCCCCTCTCTCTTTCTTTTTTTTTGCGGGGGGAGGGGGGGGGGGCAAGGCCGGCTTACCCCCTGGATCCGCGCTTGCTAGCCTCGATCACCACGTCGATCATTGCACCATACAATATATTTTATTTGTATATATTTACATTTTATTGTACATTATATATGTTTTACATTTTAGTACAATAAGTAATGGTAGTAGTATTTGTTTCATCCATTTACTGAATTAGTCGAGCATACATATGCGCAGAATAAACCACAGAGTTACACAACAAATTCTGGCCTGAAGCACTTTTTTGCCATTAGTCTCTTCTCAATGACAATTTGCATTATTTTTTTTAAACGCCAGCGTCAATTTGCGTGAGCTTTCGTAGATTGCATATAGCAAATCAACTAATTGTTGGGTCACGTAACCCAACACTTTGTATATTTGGGTGACCTGTTTCACGAAAGGGCGCAATACGTGAACGTGAACATGAATGTAGTACGTGATACGTGACTGTTCGTTGCAAGCCATTGCTTGTTGCTATGTAGGGTGACCCTCGGACAAGCATCCAGGTCGTCACGAACAACAGTTGTTTAAACATTATGCATAACATTTGAATATTTTTATTAACCGGTCTATGCATATTGCTATAAGAGAGAGTTGCCAGTTTGCACAAACATATTTATTGACGCTTACTTCGGTAGCTTGTATTCACGGGACGATATTTCACGATTGGCTGCGCAGAAAACATTTTTTTCTTTCGATTAGCAACCCGTTTAATAACCAACCAAAAGGTTGGAAGGAATTCCGTGAATGCTTAGAGCTCGGAAATCAAAAGGGCCAAACCAGGGTGGTGGAAATATGCGCGATACAAATATATATATATATTTTTTTACAAAGACACTTAGGTTGACCTTGGTGCAGCCGAACATAAAATATTATCCCATGTATGTGGAAGCGTCAATAAATGATTAACAAGTACATATCACACACGGTCATATTAACATATCACTTGTATAGACGCATTAGGCTCTCATGGACAATTCTACATCGTTCGCGTGTTTACCCAATAAGTGTTTTTAATCAATGACATAAAAAGGTTGAGAAAACTCAGAAGTTATTTTGTTGATCTTTACAAGAACTCAGAGACCCCTTATATAGTGTTTATGCCTACCTCTGGTGTAACAGGTCACATACGAGTTCAGTGACCTCGGCTTGGTCTCGACTGCAGGCAGCGTGTAGCGCCGTTAATCCTTTCTTGTTTTGACATTCAAGGAGCTTAGGACAAATGTTATCAAGCATTTGGACAATTTCGTGATGTCCGTGTCTGCAGGCAGTGTGCATCAATGTCGAACCATTCTTTGACTTGATCTCCAAGAGGTGATCGCGATCAGCCGATTGAGAAACTGAAAGTGATATGAAGGAAAACAAGTAGAGGTGTCGTAAGTCGAGTGCTTTAAACACTTGATTGGAGAAAGAAAGGTCGTGCAGATAGCCATTCGGTATAATGTCCATTTTATATAATCTCCAAGAAGTATATAAACAATTTGGGCTATTGCGCATTTAGTCTAGTTTCCAGTCGGTCGAATTCCCCTTTTGACTAAGTACAATGTTGTCTTCTATTCATGATATCTTTTAATCATTCGATGATTATTGTTATTTATGATTAAACAATTATTAAGCTATATGGATAGTAGACGAAATTCACCGTCATATGTTGCCCTCCCCCACCCCTCAACCCGTCGTTATGAAATCCTGGACCTGACACTACATAATGGCAGAGACAGTGGCGTAGCGTTGGTCTAGCCATAGAGGGGGCATTGGTACCATCAGGGGCTCCGGTATCCCACGACAAGTTAAATTCGGATTTTAGACAGTCGTTCAATTGGTATGACATCACAACGATTCTCAGCATATTTAGATTTTCCTCGTCCTTCAAAATTAAATCTCTTTTTATAATCATATGACTATTTAGATCAACAATTATCACGATTTTAGAAGTTTGAATTGCACATACTTTCAAAATTTAAAATCTTAGTCAGGTCGTATAGTGTGCGTTGAGCTTTATACTTACCACGTTCCAAGCAGTATGAGACGAGTTTCGTGTCACCGCACTTGACCGCCTCATGGAGCACGCATTGTTGGAAAGCGTTTCGGGCTTCCAAAATCTGTTTTCCAACAAAAGCACAATATGTTCACATGTGAATGGGAATAATAATGCTTATATCAAAATCATTGCACAAAATGGCTTGCAAACAGCGGCGGTTCTAATGGGGGTTGGGTTGGGTTCTCAAGTCTCCCCACCATCCACCCACCCCCCCCCCCCCCCACGAAAAACGCGAGACACATGTAGAAAATGAAAGCAAGAGTCCTAATTATCTATTATAAATTATCAATTAATTATCAATTATACTTGGTAATGCATGGGACAAACATTGCCAGGTGTAATTTATTTGCTTGGCAGATTGCCCTACACAGTGGCAAAAAGAAAATAAATCCAATAACATGAATAATCAAATCAAATCAAATCAAATCAATATAAAAGCTCTTACCTCTCGCATGTCGTGTCCTTTCTGATTGCAAATGTCAAGGAATCGAAGGGCAAACTTCACTTGCCCTTTCCTAAGGATGATGTGAAACGGTGTATCACCCCGAAGGCTATCTTTTGCCAGAGGATCGGCACCATGCATGAGTAGCAGCATGGCATTATCAAACTGATCGTTCTGGCATGTGATGTGGAGAAGGGGTGAAGTTACTGCTCCGGACTTTGATTCTTGCTAGAACGGAAGATGAATAAAGCACAATGTTTATTACAATATAATTTGATATTGCTTAACTTCTACGCAATCCATGATGTGTGATAATAATAAACAATGACTTTGTCGGCTTTTCCGAAAAAAAACATTTGTGTATCTACATGTATGTTTAATAGCTTGGAGGCTGATGGGGGCGACAATCAGATGGACCTTGAGACACAGATTCTCCAATACTTAAGCTCTTAGAATGACTCTTAACCCAGTGAAGTGTGAAGCAATGCAAATATGCTTCATGAAATAAAAACCTGGAAATCACTCCTTAATTTACTACAATGTTTCACGAAACGAACTTGACGTACATTTTTTTCAACAGCAAACCGAAATCCTAATTATCATTTCTTGTTAATGCATTGATATTGTTAAGCTTTACTTTGTTTCCTTTTTATTTAACGGCACTTAAGTATACACTGTGACAAACTTATGTTCTGCATGGCCTTCAATACCGACTTTGGATGAAATTTCAAATTGATTTCGTATTGAAATATATTTTGCATTATTATTGTGTCATTTGCTTTGAACAACCATTTACCCACAATTTTCAATAACCTTCTTGTCAGAACGTCTATAAGTATACTCACCCTAGTCTGATTATGTTTAGAATGATGTTGCATGTACTTTGAAGTGTGTATGTACTTTGAACTTGATTTAAGTGCAATATTTTGAGTTTGCTATTTATTTGTGAATAGTAATCATAGTAAAAATATTTATATAGATTATTGTAATCATAATATTGATACGAAAAATAGTAAAAAGAATGATATTAATAATAATAGCAGTAGTAATAGGTTTGTATTAGTGTAGTCAACAAATGCTGACTGGCACTGTATGTGAGAAAATAATTTCTGTTATTTCCACTTAATCTTTGTCATTATGATTTCATTTGCTTTAATTATTACATGTTATTAACTATTTTGTTTCCGTAATTTTGACGTTTGCTTTTTCTATTGCTTTTATTTCAATAAACCATTACACTTGTCATTCACCAAAAAAAAAGGTAACATCGTTTATATGAAGTAGGGCTTTGATCAATACTTACATTTACATCAATCTGTGTGTGTGATAGGAGGGCAAGGATGACCTCGCGTTGACCTCTGACGTCACAAGCTAACTGTAATGGTGTACAGCCACGGTAGTCCTTCTCGTCTGCGTGTACCTGTTCCTTTCTTAATAGTTCCACCACTTTTATTTTGTCTTTAACCTGGTAATAAGTACAATTAGACAATTTACAATTTCAGGAAGGGAACTATTAAAAGGGCTCATTTGATCACATGTTGTTTTTCACATTGGCAACAAAAATATTTGTTTGTATTGCTACATTGATCTTATTTTCTAATATTGCTACATTCACAAACTAAAATCTGATGTCTTTAAAAGCAACATATACGCAGAGGAACTAAGTCAAATCGTAATGTATGAAATTTGCAATCTGACTATACAGTGCGTCCCAGAAAAACGAAACCGAGAACTATCGATGTTTTATCATAACTTAATGACAATTATGATTAATATATGACACATATTTGGAAAGCTTAGATCCTTCTCGAAGAGAGGAAACCAAAAAGTCATTTGGCGGGCGGTATCTGAATTTCAAGGAGAAAATCACATTGCTAGAAAGTTCAATTTCTACCCTTTCATCTGACAAGTCAATCAGGAAAAATGAGCCAGGAATAACAAAGTTCTGTTTGTTTAAAGTAATGCTTGCATTTCCATAATTTGATCAAACGAGTTCGTTTTCACTGGCTGCCTGCCGTAGCAACTAACAGAGTTGACAACAGACTTAACTCTGTTTCGTTGACGATCAGCCATCAGTATACATGTACTGAAATACAATCTTGTAATAACAGGCGAATTAAATAATTTGTAACCAGACACTTAATTAACAAAGATTTATTCGTTACATTTGATTACATAATGAAAATAGTCTAGTCATGGAGTTTGAAATAGTTCCCATCCACACAGTTTTTTCGAGGGAGGAACTCTTTGTAGCTCCATGAATTGGCATTGGCCATACGCGACGGGGCGAACTCTCCGTACTTCGGCATAGAGATAGGTGAATCAGATACAATACGGGCCCTCTTGACAAAAAGAGTTTCGCTTAAAGGCAAATTAAAAACATTCATGGAACCAAGCCTCAAATACACGATCCTGATTTCAGTTGAAAATCAAATTGCGTTTAATCGAAACTTTGTATTGCAAGAGATAGGCCTAGTTCTGAATATACAAACAAAAAAGACTTACTTGGCTGACGCTTTTGTCTTCTCCTTTGACTGCGAAATGCATAGGTGTTTGTCCATCTTTGCCTTTCACATTAAGATCTAGCAATGAAAAGTGATATCAAACTCTTATAAGTAGCATCTTCATACTTTCTCCACATTACAGTGCATATTCTTACCCCCATGGGGAGCATTTCACCTAGTCATATTTTCACTGGCCCGCACATGGTAATACAATCACAATGACGTTCACATCCCACCAGGTACCCATTTAATACCAGGGTATAGAGGAAAATGACGATAAGTGCCCTGCCGGGGCTCAGTGGGGGGGGGGGGGGGGGATAGTGAGCACTATTTTTTCTTTCCTCCCGAAAATTTGAAAATCGCGCCGGCCGAAAGTTTGCTCAGTGTAGGGGGGTGGCGGGAGGGGGGGGGGGGGGGGGGGATAGTGAGCACATTTTTTTTTTTTTTTGGGGGGGGGGTCCTCGGAAATTTAAAAAAATGCACCCCCCCCCCTTGAGCGCCAGGGGGGGGGGGCAAACTCCCCCAAAAAGGTAAAAATCACGTGTTTTAACATGATTTTTTTTTTCTCAAGGGGGGGGGGGGGGGGGGGAGGGGGGGGGGGGCGGGTTGCCGGGCCTGGCCACCCTGGATCCGCCACTGCTCGAACCCGAAAACTTTGCATTACAAGTTAAGAGATTAAACCACTCAACTTCAACATATCTACATCCCAATAGAAACCAATCCTGAATCGGTCACTTGAATTGAGGTATGCTTTAATAATTTCACAAATGTATGCACTTGTCAACTTACGATTAACTGGTTACATGTCGTGTTATGTATTGGCATCTCATAGCCAAGAATTGTAACACTTGACATTCCTTACGAATAATAAAGCATGCTATCAGACATGACCTAAAAGTCTCACTTGTGTCCGACCGAATATGATACATGGTAGTACGGATTTCGACCCATAAGCCGACGTTATGATGGATAAAATGTTTTACAGGACTCATGCTGAGAAGCTAGCCCACTGTAGGCAACAAGCTACGCACACACACACACACACACACACACCGATGAAAGTACACACAGAATTGACTGTCGCTGTATACATATTAAAAGCGAGAGTATGAGCCCGAGTTTGACACAGTTGCATGAGGAGAGGACAGCTACAAGATGGCTTCGAACGACAAGCCCTCCATGAACTGGTCAGTACTTGATTTGCTGAAAGAGTGGCGCAGATTCAAACAGCACTGGGAGTTTACATTCAAAGGTCCTCTTGCAGGAAACTCAGAGGTAGAAAAGGTCAACTATCTCATGACTTACATCGGGGACAAAGGAAGAGAAATTTACCAGATATTTGATTGGCAGCCCGGTGGTGAAGGTGCAAACGGGCAACGGATTCCAGCAGAAGATGAAACGTTTACGGCAGCCGAAACGAAACCAAATCCGGGCCACGGTTAACTTTAATAGAAGAAAACAGGAAGAAGGCGAGAAAATTGACAATTTTGTCACTGACCTGAAGATCCTCATAAAGGACTGTGATTATCAAGAGGAAAATAGAATGTTGCGGGATGCAATAGTCCTGTGTTCGCTACACCCAAGTTTTAGAGAGAAACGCCTTGATGATGGAGATTCCCTAACACTTCAAAAGGCTATTCATGTTGGGCAGAACCATGAGCTATCTCAAGACTCCATAAAGATGATACAGCTTGAGGAAGTTAACGCAATCTCAAGGCAGGCCAGAGGGCAGCAGAGAAGGAAAGCTGGTCCCAACAAAGGCTATCGCCAGGATAATTACGCACACAAAAAGAAAAAAATGCACCAGATGTGGCTACAGCACGGACCATGAGAAATGTCCGGCCATGGGCCAGACCTGCAATGTCTGCAAAAGAAAAAACACTCTGCTGCAGTTTGCTAGAGAAAACAAAGCATTTACAGAGTAGGGCAGCGTGAAAGCGCTCAGGAGAGTGACGAGTCTGGATCAGACGATTTCGCATATGAGATTGGATCAGTACACCAAGTAGGTGGCGGCAAGGCCAAGGATGAATGGTATGAAACGGTCAACGTCCAAGGTAAAGAAGTTGAGGATCGAATCGACACCGGAGCTGCACAATCCATAATGCCAATCCAAGTCTTCAAAGCATTGCAGTGCAGGGAGAAGCTTGAAGAGACCCGCACCAAGTTTGCTTCAGACACTGAACATGAATTGAGAGTGATAGGATCAGCCCTTCTCCCAACACGCTACAAAGATGCATGCATTGAGGTAAAATATTATGTAGTAGATGCAGCATCCAAGCCAGTTCTTCTCTCAGGTGAAGCAAGCAAAATGCCCAAGCTGATTAGACGACTTCACAGCATCGAATAATATCCAGAGTTACTGAGTTTAACAGGATTTCTCCCGGGAACATATACATTGAAGATTGATCCCACCGTGAAGCCAGTCATTCATGCCCCAATGAGACAGCCCAAGGCACTGGCAGAGAAAATAGTGGCCAAGTTGAAGGAAATGGAGACAAATGGACGCCTCACAAAGGTTACAGAACCCACAGACTGGGTGAACTCAATGGTCACGGTGGTCAAAGGAGAAAAGGTGAGGATCTGTCTAGATCCTAAAGACCTCAATCATGCCATCAGAAGGGAGCACTACAGAATTCCCACTGTAGAAGAGGTTGTAGCAGACATGCCGGAGGGAGCAAAGGTATTCTCCGTCCTCGACGCAAAGTCAGGATTACTACAAATCAAAATCAACTATGAGTCAAGTCTACTCACAACATTCAACACTCCGGTTGGCAGATACCGATGGCTCCGCCTACCCTTTGGCATCAATAGTGCCCCAGAACTGTTCCAACGCATAATGGATGAGATGCTTAGTGACATAGAAGGAGCCAGAGCAGTCATGGACGATCTCCTCATTGATGGGAAGGATCTGAAATCACATGATGAGATCCTAGAGAAGGTCGTAGCAAAATCAACTGAATGGAACCGGAAGCTCAACTTCACCAAATGTCACATTCGCCAGTCTCGAGTGAAGTACGTGGGACACCAAGTAACTGAAAGTGGTCTCGCTCCTGACCCAGACAAGGTCAAAGCTGTTGCTGAGATGCCAAAACCAAAAAGCAAGGAAGAAGTCAGGAGGTCCTGGGATTTCTTCAATACTTGTCAAAGTTCATTGACAAATTGAGTTAAGTGGACGAGCCTCTGAGACAGCTGACAAAGAAAGACGTCGCCTTTCACTGGGGGCCAAGAGAGGAGCAGAGCTTCAATGAACTGAAGAGGCATTGTACCTCAACACCAGACTTGGCCTTCTATGATGGTAAGAAGGACCTAACTATCCAATGCGATGCCAGCAGCTATGCAGGCGGAGGTGTCCTTCTGCAAGAGGGACAGCCGATAGCATACACGTCCAGAGCGATGACACCAACAGAGATGCGGTATGCACAGATTGAGAAGGAAATGCTCGCAATACTGCACAGCTGTAAGAAATTTCACCCATACATATTCGGGAGAAGCATCACAGTGCAGTCCGATCATAAGCCTGTACAGTCCATCTTCAACAAGCCTCTCCTGTCAGCTCCGATGAGGCTGCAGTCGATGTTACTGAGACTGTATGCCTATGACCTAGATGTCCACTATGTACCTGGAAAAAATCTGGTATAGGGAGACACTCTGAGTAGGGCAAAACTTCCTGAGACTGAGCCAGATGCACCAGCCCTCTTGGTCAATATCATTGATCATATTGCAGTAGCACCAGACAGATATGCAGCGTTCCAGAAGTGTACTGCAAATGAGCTCAACGACCTTCACGCTATAATCGTGAAAGGGTGGCCCGACACCAGGGCGGAGACACCATACTCGATCAGAGAGTACTGGAGTATCAGAGATGAGCTAGCAATCACTGATGGTGTCATCTACAAAAGGATGATAATTGTGGTTCCGCCTAGCATGAGAAATGGTATGCTAGCACATATTCATGGTTCTCACCTCGGGATCGTCAAGTGCAAGAAGAAAGCAAGGGAGGCACTGTACTGGCCAAGTATGAATCAACATATAGAGAGGCTAGTACAAGATTGTGCAGAGTGCAACTCCTATCAGAACAAACAACCTGCAGAGCCTCTAAAGGCAACAACGCTGCCGGACTTACCATGGGCCGAAGTTGGTTCAGACCTGTTCGAGTGGGAAGGCAGTGCTTATCTTCTGGTAGTGGACTACTTTTCGAAGTTCATAGAGGTCGACATGATGGCTTCAACCAGCAGTGATGCCGTTATCGACCGCCTGAAGAAATAGTTCGCTAGGCATGGGATTCCCCTGAAAGTGGGGAGCGACAATTGTCCACAGTTTAGCTCACAAGAATTCAGAGAATTCTGTACCAGCTACGGTATCGAACATGTGACATCATCACCCCGATACCCTTAAGCGAATGGTGAGGCGGAACGAGCAGTACAGACTGTGAAGAGAATGTGGAGAAAGTGTGCCGACATGAAGCAGGCACTCCTGGACAACAGAACAACTCCATTAGCCAGCTGTGACCTGTCACCAGCACAACTTCTGATTGGTAGGAGACCTCGCAATCTCCTCCCAACAAGCAAACAACTGCTTAAACCCAAAGAGATCAACATGAAGGCAGTTAAAGACATCTTGGACAACAAGACTGCAGAAACCGAAAGGTATTACAACTCCAGGGCAGGAAAGGTTCTCCCTCCATTAAATCCCGGAGATCCTGTACGGATGGTGACACTTCCAGGCACTCCGAATGGCTTCCAGCGACAGACATCAAGTAGCATGACACACCAAAGTCTTATTTGGTTGAGTGCAGTGGAAAGCTGTACAGGAGAAACCGCAGAGATCTGAGGAAGACGACCGAGTGTGCTAACAAGCCGCACAACCAGCCTGCAGACAAAGGTGTAGCTCCACGCCTGGTGACGCCGGCCCTGCAATCGTCTACATTTCCCGCTGCCAGTCAGCCCGATACTCGCGTCGAGCAGACCAAGCAGACAAATCCACAGGCACCTGTACCCAACGCATCTATCCATGCACCAGATCAAACAGAGGCTGACCACGCTCAAAAGAATACCAGCTCGCAGCACCACTACCGAACCAGAAGTGGACGCGTCAGCATACCCCCAAAGCGTTTGATCATGGATTAGCAATATAGAAGCGTTTTTAATGTAGCTGGTAGTTTAGAGTAGCACAAATTTAGTTTATAGCTCGTCAAGAGATAAAATAGATGAAGCGGTTTAACAAGCGATATCGTGATACGATGCGAAATACCACTTTTGACAACCTCAAGGATCAATATGTTTTAGACACATCGATAACAGCCTGAATGGTAAAGATTCAGAGTAAGGGTGAAGTGCTAGTAACCTCTCCCCTCTTAGCTCCACGAAGGAATAAGCGTTAATAAATGAATCTCAACAACAAGGAAGAACCACGTCAGTAAGGACCTGAATGGTAAAGATTCAGGGTAAGGGTGAAGTGCTTGCAACCTCTCCCCTTTAGAAAGCATAATAGCGTTGATAGTGTAGACTCTCTTTGAAAGCTGATATTAGTTTGAGTTAAAGATTTAGATCTTACAAAGCATGCATTCAACTGAAAACTCTACCAGACAATACAAATCGTAAAATTACTACGCCAGATGAGAACTCATAAATTGGACTCAGTACGAACTCAGTTGAAAACAAAGTATTATTATTGTGCAGTTATGTGCTAACCTTTCATCTAAACAGAAAAAGGGAGATGTTATGTATTGGCATCTCTTAGCCAAGGATTGTAACACTTGGCATTCCATACGAATAATACAGCATGCTACAGACGTGACCTAAAAGTATCACTTGTGTCCGACCGAATATGTTACATGTCGCTTTTCCGATATTTCATAATTTGGAAGGTTCGATACTCCGAAAGTTTACAAAGGAGCGCACACCAAGGTTCATAATTCTCCAGGTTCGCATTTACGAAAAATAAATAGGGTTCGTTAATCACAACAAATGAAATGAGGTTCAACAGGTTAATATTATTCAAAATGACATGGAACCGTTATCGATTTTTCGAAATTACGGACCTTTGGATTATTACTTACTTATTTATACTAATGAATCCAATTTAAATATTTAAAGTTATGAATCCCCTGTTGTGGGAAATTTGTGTTTCAGAAAACATTCGGAAAAAATTAACATTCAGGAACAAAAAGATCCAGTCCTTTGAATAAACGAACCTTCGGAAAAGCTGTGTTTCCCATTTTATTTACCTGCTTTGTTGTCTATGAGAAGTTCAACCCAGGGTACGAGTGCCTTGGCACAGGCATAGTGGATCACACTGTTTCCTATTGTGTCTGTCTGCTCTATCGCTTTACTAATGTCAGCGGCGATGAGGTCTGAGAGGAGGTGCCTAGCCTTATCGATGCTAGGGTTTTCAGATTTCACGAGCTATGATCAACAGAGTAACAATAATAATAACAATAATAATAATAGTGATAATAATGATAAGATATTAAGAATTATGATAATAATGATGATGGTAATAATAATGTGATGTTGCTGCGGCATTTATTATTGTGTCGTTTGTTGTTATTATGTCGATGTTGAGCTATCGTCGCCGCCGTTGTTCTCTCAGCCTCCTGTCATGTGCTGGTAACGACCAACTAAAGGCATTTGCACACGAACCGTCATATTGCCTGACGCAAGAATGCCTGACGCAACAATGCGTGGTTAGTCACATCGCTTAACCGTATCCAAACCAATTCGTAACCGACTCCAAACAGACCGCCGATCGGGAATTTGTGGGTATTGTTTGATTTATTCGTTTGTATTTAAAATCAGTGTATACATTTGCTCACCTTAAGAAGCGACGGATCGGATTCGGAATATGAACTGCCCTCATCGCTACAAAAGTCACACGTGACGCCTATTCAATTGGCAATACATTTTGAAAACATTACATTAATACCCCCAAATTCCCAATCGGCGGTCTGTTTGGAGTCGGTTAGGAATTGGTTTGGATACGGTTAAGCGATGTGACTAACCACGCATTGTGTATCAAGACCGGTTTAGTTTCCGGACAAATGATTTCATGAAACCTTTATATTTGTCGATATCATCCATAACAAATAGTCGTGGTGATTAGTCATTTTGATATGGTAAACGTGACAAATTTATCTTTGATAGGTAGAGGGACACATAATACACCCTCCCCCCTATTATGAGATATTTCCTTCTCTTTTGCTAATCCATCATGCCGATTGTGTGTGTGTGTTTTTTTTTGGGTTTTTACAGACGTGTATCAATCAGGTATGATTATTAACGTCAGGGGACCGACCTTTAAACGTAACCATCCGAAAGACGTTACTCAGTTTCAAACCTACGTCCTCGGCTGAATCAGTTTGTAACTTCCACTGTTAGCTGGATTACAGGCGCACGCCACAACGCCTAGTTGTTTTATTTGCTTGTTGTTTTGTTCGTGTATTGTTTGATTTATTCGTTTGTATTTAATATCAGTGTATACATTTGCTCACCTCAAGAAGCAACGGTTCGGATTCGGAATATGAACTGCCCTCATCGCTACAAAAGTCATCGTAGAGAGGGCTAATTATCGACTCATCATCACTGGAATCGGACAAGGTGTCTTGTTGTTCCGGCGGACACCTTGATCGGCCGAGTCTGCGGATGTTGATTTCTCGCCATCTGTTCATCTTTCTCGAATTTGGTCACTAAGATATAAGTTTAAAATAAAATAATATAAGCAACGTTTAATATCACAGACAACTCAACTAGACTATTAAACCATGTTTTAGCTTGCGACGTTTCACGTCATGTTCATAATGCTTCAACAGGCCGGCTGGTCGGTGACGGCAAATGGTTAATAGTGACCCGTGTCTTTTCATTTATTTATTTTTATCTTATGTACTTACCAATGTGAGATAGAACACCATTATAAACACGAGTGCTGTTTTTGTTTATAGAAATAAACACAACTAATCATACACACAGCAGTGTCGTGTATGGAGTCGGGATTAAGGAACTTTGGGAAACGTTGAGGGATGTCCTGAACTGCCGAAATGTAAGCCCCTGCTACATTGTGTCGCAGGCCCCTTCCCCTGATTTAAGATGGCTCCATCCTTTTCACATAGCAATTTGTTATTATTAAATAATCCAGAGAAAATGTTCTCTTGCAGATTATATTGGAAGTTATTTAAAGGGTACGATGAGGGTAAACATTTATTTGATTTGAATTGATTTGATTTTTTTCCACTCAAGTATCCACCAAAAATATTCCGTATGGGAAAAGAATTTGTCTTTATTTATTATTCTCACTGCTCGTTTTTGTAACAAGGATTTGTTACTGTTGATTTGCTGGGCGTTTCCGCACGCAAAAATGCCACAGTCTAGATAGAAAAGAATGAGGGTTGAGAGGAAAGTCAATAAAATACGGGAATGCAAGGACAATTTGATTTTTTTGCAAGGACATTTTGTTTCGAGAAAAAAGTTTACACATGTGATCAATATTTTTTTTTCCATGTTAATTTATTATTTATGGATATCCCAAGAAATTTCGTGCAAAAATACAAATAACAGAGAATATAGTAACATTATGGTTGGCCTATTTATATACCCAGATGAATTGTCGCACTGATACCTAAATATGGATCAAAAAAATATTATCGCTTTGCCTCACTGTGGATCCAAAGATAAATTGCTTTGCCTAACTATGGATCCAAAGACATCATCACTTTGCCTAACTATGGATCCACATACATCATCACTTTGCCTAACTATGAATCCAAATATATCATCGGTTTGCCTAACTGTATATCCAAAGATATTATTTGTTTCCCTAACTTTGGATACCCAGATACCATCGCGTTGCCTAACTATATATAGATCCAAAATATAATCGCTATGCCTCATTATGGTTCCATAGATATCATCGCTTTCCCTAACTACGGTTCCAAAAATATGATCGCTTTGCCTAACTATGGATCCAAAGATCGTCGCTTCTTCGGAAAGATCATGACGACTGGCCACGTCTCATTGATTCTAATATAATACCCATTGTGAGTTTGCGATCGATTGGAGGACTTGTAGTCAATCTGAAACAACTGCATTCTTAAGGAGGGGAAAGAGAGAGAAAGAGGAAGAGAGAGAGAGAGAGAGAGAGAGAAATAAAAGGTACAGCATACTAACTTCGTAAGAGTTCAAGCAAGTACATTTCAACAAAAGGGTAGTACGCAGTTGTAGCAATGAAGGAGTGGCAAGGTTATCACGATAAGCCTATTGATATTTACAAAGGGAGAAACCTGATGGAGGTATCGATGCCTATGGGGTCCAATAAAGCTCGAACATAAAATGAAGACAAATCACAGGCAGTGTATTTCTAATTTATTATGTACTAAAGAGGATAGTGACACGAAAACGTAATGAGTAAGTAATGAGTAAAAGGTAAGTTCAATCTTGTTTCATTGATGAGTAAACCCAGACGTTGTGTGTCAGGACAGGTTGTTAATCCGGACAGTTGATCGAAAACAGCGATTTGAAGAAATTTACAAGCAATATTTCATAAATCTTTTAAGATTTACGTTGGAAATTTATAAAAGACACACAGACAAAATGGTTAGCCTATTTGATGTATATATTCAGTTAAATTCAAAGGCAAAAGAGAAATGTTTTTGTTTGTAAAGTGTCCGGACAGCTAACCGCCCCCCCCCCCCCCCCCCCCCCATCATAAGTTTCAGACAATATGATACAAGCTTGTTGTGTTAAGCATGCCTTCATGCACGGTCCATTGATCATGTATTGAGTAAATTCTTTGTAAAAGGACCTGGGTTTCTCTATATTTTGTATTTAATTTGAGAAAAAGTTGAGAAACCTATAAAAGAAGCATTCAAGAATGTATTCAAGAATGAAAAAAGGGGAAAATTACGAGTTTAGTGCAAAAACAGAGGGGGGGAGGAAGGAAGGAGGAGCAGGATAAAAGGTGAACGAACCGGAAGGAGGAGGGAGAAGGGAGAGGAAGAAATTAATAGATAGAGAGAGAGAGAGAGAGAGAGGGAGAGAGACAGGGTGCAGCATCCTGAGTTCAAACAAGTTTAAGCAAGGACATTTCAACAAAAGGGTAGTATGCACTTGTTACAATGAATGAATGTCGGGCTAATTACCACGAGAACCTATTGAAATTTACAAAGAGAGAAACCTGTTGAAGATATCGATGCCCTAGGGTTCAACAAAACTCGTACATGAAATTTAGATAAACCACAGGCAGTGTATTTCTTATTATATTATGTACTTTTTTGACAGGATAGTGACACGAAATGTTATTGAGTAAAAGGTAAGTTAAATCTCGTTTCATTTTCGAGTATACCCAGACGTTGTGTGTTCGTACAGTTGATTGAAAACAGCGATTTAAAGAAGTTTACAAGCAATATTTTGTAAATGTTCTGAGAATTATGTTGAAAATTCATAAAAGACACACAGTCATAAATGTTAGTCTATTTGATGTATATTTACCGTGAAATTCGAAGGCAAACCCCCCATTATAGATTTCAGACAATGCTACAAGCCTGTTGTGATGAGCATTACATCATGCACGGTCCATTGATCATGCATTGATTGAATTCTTTGTAAGAAGGACCTAGATGTTCTTTATATTTTGTATTTAATTTGAGAAAAAGTGGAGTAACCTATAAAAGAAGCAGAGCTTGTGAAGCTATATGTCCCATTTTAGGAGGAAAAAAAAATTGTATTCAAGAATGAAAAAAGGGGAAAATTACGAGTTTAGTTCCAAAAAACAGAGGGGGGGGGATATGACAGAGAAGGAAGGAGGAGCAGGATAAAAGGTGAACGAATAGGAAGGAGGAGGATAAAAGAGAGAAAGAGAGAGAGAGAGAGAGAAAGAAAGAAAGAAAGAAAGAGAGAGAGAGAGAGAGAGAGAGAGTGCAGCATCCTGAGTCCAAACGAGTTTAAGCAAGGACATTTTAACAAAAGGGTAGTATGCACTTGTTAAAATGAAGGACTGTCAGGCTTACCACGATAACCTATTGAAATTTACAAAGAGAGAAACCTGTTGAAGATATCGATGCCCTGGGGTTCAACAAAACTCGAACATGAAATTTAGATAAACCACAGGCAGTGTATTTCTTATGATAATATTCCTTTTTAACAGGATAGTACGGTGACACGAAATGTTATTGAGTAAAAGGTAAGTTCAATTAAGTTTCGTTTTCGAGTATACCCAGACGTTGTGTGTCCGGATCGTTGATTGAAAACGGCGATTTAAAGAAGTTTACAAGCAATATTTCGTAAATGTTCTGAGAATTATGTTGGGAATTCATAAAAGACACACAGTCATACAAGTTAGTTTATTTGATGTATATTTTCCGTGAAATTCGAAGGCAAACCCCCCATTATAGATTTCAGACATTGCTACAAGCCTGTTGTGGTGAGCATTCCATCATGCACGGTCCATTGATCATGCATTGAGTAAATTCTTTGTAAGAAGGACCTAGATGTTCTTTATATTTTGTACTTAATTTGAAAAAAGTAAAGGAACCTATAAAAGAAGCAGAGCTTGTGAAGCTGTATGTCCCATTTTTAGGAAAAAATCAGAGTTGTATTCAAAAATGAAAAAGGGGAAAAATTATGAGTTTAGTGCAAAGTGGTGGGTTATAGATGTAGACAAATGCTCATTTACCTGTTACAGCTCATATTTTGGTATGTAATTACAAAAGAAAAAGAGATGTCAGGCATTCACTCAATAGGATCTGACAGTGAAGTGTAGAAGGTAAACAGATGTCCTTGCATAATTTGAATACTAAGACACTGCTAATGTTTAAATGTCACAGAGAGGACATACATGACATATTCATAGTTCCTGCAAAGTTCTACAGAATTTGATGTTGACTGCAAAAGTATAATAGGGAGTTTTCGCAAGCTCAACGAGGACGGAGAATCTGCGGTTCGTGTGCAAAATCAAGAATGGTTTTCGGGTAAAACTACGGGCGTTCTCATTGACGCCCCAATTGAATCAACAGCCAATCAGCAAGCTTGTACCAAAGATGGTATGGGAGACTGAATCCAGGCTGAATTAGGGGACAGAAAAGAAGAATTTGGAATCCTCAGAATTATAGTAGATGGGTCACGTCTTGCTAATAATAACATGCAGTATACACATGAATTTGTTAATGGGACTACACAAAATTGTAGTATAAAAGTGTGGTCCACAATATCTAGTTTTTATTACTCATATTCGAATATTAGGGCATTTAAAGAGCCACCCTTCTTCAGGGGGCATAATCTTTCACTCACACAACAAACAAAATAAGGAAAAATTATCAAAGTTATTTGTAGCCTTTCTCAAAAATCACCCTTCTCTTTAATCCATGAGAGAAAAGATGATGTATTGTTATGTATTCGAAATTGAATGAACCCGCAATGACCTGAATGATGTCATTCTGATGGTTTCATTTTTGACAACAATTTAATTGTGACAAGGTTACCATTGTTATAGAAGCATCATGCATTTCCATCAGAGCTTAAATGCACGGCACCATTATGAAAAACATTCCACATTGTTTTAGGTGGCAAGTAGCCAAGTCTAGATTTATGATGACTAGTGAAGCAAGATTTTGTTTTCGTTTTGACAAGGATGTTGTTTCTCCAAGTATGAAACAAACTAATTTAAGGTGTTTATACCAATCTCCTGAAAATTTCATTATCTGCAAATATTCGCTGGTACAATATCTTAGTATCTCTGGAGAAGTAATGAAAAGTGTGGTATTTATGGTTTTATTTTCAAGATTGATATGATGCTTTTTTGTTGTAATATTTGCGTTAGCCGCCACCCCCTCTCCATTGTTATACTCAATGTGTTGTGCTCTGGTTAATAAGTCACCATTATTGCAGTTCTTGGCCATGTAGTAAGGAGAGATGGTCTTGAAAAGTCCCTTATAACAGGAACAGTGGAAGCCAGACGAAGAAGAGGCAGACCTGCTATATTTACTGGTTCAAAGACATCCACATATGGACAGGGGAAAAGCTGTCAGAGACAACGAGAGCAACAGCTGACAGAGAAGGATGGCGTAAACTTGTGATGGCCACATCAGCGCAGCTAGCGCCACCTGGCTGAAGAAGAAGACTACGAATCACACGATACGGGGTTCGAACCCCTGACAAGCGACTAATGTCCTTTGCCAAGATATTAATTTATATGTACCACACTAGACGCAGGTTAAGAAAACGGGTACCTTTTAAGAATTATAGGAAAATTTAACCTTGATTGCAACCTACTCTAGAGCAATGCAGACAAATCAGAGAAGTAGACTGGTAAACAAATGAATAAAATCGTTGAAAACATGGTAAAGTTATGAATTTGTGGAAAGTTGTAATAAGTAAAGGTATGGGCTCTTCAAATTAGCCACATCTCTGTGATGTAGAGGCGGACAACTTTCTTCTTTGTTCCAACACCCAAATTGACTAAAATGTAATTGTTTTTTTCCACCAGGTACCAGTACGCAATGGTTAAAGTGACATGACTTCTAACATATAGCCTTAAAACCATCGTGTAACAATTTAGTCGTGTTATTTCATTTGTAAATCAGAAGGCTATGGATTTCACTTAAAGATAAAGTTAGGTTCTGGTCAAGCATTTGCATTGTGAGAAACACCCTGTAGAGGCGAACGGGAAATTTGATATTGTAGCACATATGTATCGGTGAATATAATTATGACGTCTTGAATTCCTAAGAATTAAAATATATTGGCCTTGTCTTGCTGATAATAACATGCACTATACACACACATTTGCATATGGGACTACATTAATCATATTCGAATATGATAGCATTTGAAGAGCCACCCTTTTCAAGGGCATTTTTTTTTCTTCTATGATTCTCTTCAAATCTAACAACAAACAAAGTAAGAAAAGATGATCAAAATTATCTTTCACCTTTCTCAACTATCAACCTACTCTTTAATCCATGAGAAGAAAGATGATGTATTATTATGTGTTCGAATTTGAATGAACCCACAATGGCCTGAATAATGTCATTCCGATGGTTTCATTTTTGGCAACAATTTAATTGTGAAAAGGTTACCATTGTTATAGAAGCATCATGCATTTCCATCAGAGCTTACATGCACCGCATCATTATGAAAAACATTCCATATTGCTTTAGGTGGCAAGTAGCCAAGTCCGGATTTATGATGACTAGTGAAGCAAGATTTTTGTTTTCGTTTTAACAAGGATGTTGTTTCTCCAAGTATGAAACAAACTAATTTAAGGTGTTTATACCTATCTCCTGACAATTTCATTATCTGCCAATATTTGCTGGTACCATAGCCGAGTACCCCTGGAGAAATAATGAAAAGTGTGGTATTTATGGTTTCATATTCAAGATTGATATGATGCTTTTTTGTTGTGATATTTGCGTTAACTGCAACCCCTCCCCCCTCACCATCCTTATACTTAAGGTAGGTGTTGTGGTCTAGTTGATAAGTCACCCTACCACGAGTCATATGATACGGGGTTCGAATCCCTGACATGAGACTAAATTCCTTTGCCAAGTTATTAATCTATATTTGCCACACTAGACGCATATTAAGAAACGGGTACTTTTAAGAATTATAGGAAAATTCAACCTTGATTGCAATCTACTCTAGAGAAAAGCAAACAAATCATAGAAGTAGACTGATAGAAAATTGAATAAAATTGTTCAAAATATGGTTAAGCAATGAATTTGTTGAAAGTTGTAATAACAAAAGGTACGGGCTCTTCAAATTAGCCGAATCTCTGTGATGTAGAGGCGGACAACTTCCTATTTGTTTCAACACCCAAATTGACTAAATATTCAATTTTTTTCTTCAAAAATGTGTGACTCAGGAAGGTCTTTTCTCTTTAGAGGGCCTATCATGATATGCTATCCATAATATATTTAGGAAAGTTCCCAAGGGCAGAAGATACTTAGCAGTGAAACAGAAATGTCCACGTATGACGCAGTAAACCTAAGCGTTTTTTTCTAAACAAGACACATAATCATATGATATGGTTGGTTATAACAAATTAATATCACAATAATTGGTAGGGAAAATAAAACATAAGGAAACATGATAACACACGATCATGCAAAAGATTTTGTAGCATACAAATGCGATAATAACACCGGTCGAAGTATACAAATGATACACTGGTATAAACTATATTTTTAATTAACAAAATAATAAATTGTGGGGTATATGGAACAATGACCCATTATCAGTAGAAGTAGAAGTAGGAGTAACACGAGGAAGAGGTGTAGCAGTATTATTATTATTATTATTATTATTATAGTAGTAGTAGTAGTAGTAGTAGTAGCAGCAGTAGTAGTAGAAGAAAATGTCTAAATAGGCCTAGTAAAAGTAGTCGCAGAAGTAGTTATAGTAGTAATTGACATGTCAAAGGCTTTTTGATAGAATGCCTCACAATATCCTCCTATCCAAGTTAGCAACCCAGTACAATATTCGTGGTAACATATGGAAGTGGGTACGTTCCTTTCTATCAAATCGGCTCCAAAGAGTAATGTTCCTGGGTTCTCTCTCTTCTTGGAGTAATGTCCCTTCTGGTGTGCCCCAGGGTAGTGTAATTGGACCGCTACTTTTTAATCTATTTGTCAACAATGTTATCTCTGATGTTTCCTCCGATCTTTTTCTTTTTGCTGACGATATGTTACTGTTTCGTACAATTCGTTCACACGATGATGAAATGCAATTGCAACATGACTTAGACTCACTCCATCAATGGACAATTACAAATGGCATGTCATTCAATCCATCCAAAACGAAAGTGATGCATATAACTAGGAAGCGGAACATCCAAAATGCCGTCTATACCCTGGGTGACACACTGCTTTCTTCTGTCACTTCTTACAAATATCTTGGTATTGTAATAGGTTCAAACCTCTCTTGGAACATTCAGGTTGATGCAATTACTGCACGCGCGAGTCGTCTTCTTGGGTTTATAAGAGTTGTAGCCCGTGGTTCGTCCACCTCTGCTATATTTGCCCTCTACAAGGCCTTGGTACTGCCAATACTTGAATATGGCATCCCTGCATGGCATCCCAATACCCTAAAACAAACACAACAATTAGAAAGAATCCAACGTATAGCAACGCGCGTTGCTCTTAAACAGAGAAGAGGAGAAATGCCGTATGAAGAAAGGTTAAGGGTTCTCAACTGGTCTACCTTGTCAGCTCGTAGAGATTATCTTTTATGTTCATTTACCTTCAAATGTCTGTACTTTTGTTGTGACTGTGAAACACTAATAGAAAACATAGCCATTAGCAAGAGACGCCTCTTTACACTGTCCTTCATTCATCAGCAATCACGAACACAGGCCCTGTTCCTGTCCGCTTCCCGGAGATTTCCTCGGGTATGGGATGAATTACCGTTAGAGGTTAGGGATGCATCGGTGGTCTCCTCACTTTCATCCTTTCTACTCTCTATGAAGCGGTCCCTTCTCGATTCTAACTAATTTTCAAACTGAGAGGGGCTTCCTCACTGAGAGTGGGGGATTCCTCCTTTTCTTTAATAATCATTGTTTATCAATATCCAAGAACTTATTGAAACACTGGATTCAGAATGTTACTTGTTTAATTTTTTTTTTTTCTTTTTTTTTTTCTCTTTCAATGATACAATGATTATATTAATTGAACCTGGAACAATGGTCCACATTGATAGCTTCATATCCACATTATGCCACTCTTCTTAAATGATAACACCATAGGCCCTACTCAATATTTGTGAATGATTATCAATCCTAATGCTTATTGCACCTTTAATTTCTGCAAAAATTGTACATTATTGTGGTACATGACGTTTTATAATTTCCTTGATTGTATAGCCCAAAACAATATTTACGCTCTATTCATATGTATATTTTTGTTATATACAAGAAATTGCTGGTCAGATTTACCTTGAACAATTACACATCTCTTCTTTTTTCTTTTTAATTAGAATTTCTTTGAATGAGACACCGTTGGATCAATTGAATAATGACGATTTATGTTAATTGTGTTCTGGTTATTTTAAGTTTTAAGTTTTTTCTGCATACAAATCTTAAAGCACTCTATTCATTGCAGCTTCATATCCTCTTAATGCATTTATCGAAATTTAATTTAATCATGATTTTCTGAATGAGTGTTTGTAATTATTTTGTATACTTATATAATGTGAACCTTGCAATATATTCTATTATGTCTCGGAATGGCATGTGAGGGTGCACATGCCCCCGGGCAACAGGGAAGAATTTCGCTTTTGTGCACCCTGACCCACATGCTATTGCTTCTTTATCTTACTTTGTATTTTTCCTATTTCACTCTGTATACACCTATATACACTGTACATGCTGAATGTGTTTTTATGGTCGAATAAATAATAATAATAATAATAATATTGTTGTAGTAGTAAAACTAGTAATATTAGTAGCAGATGTTGTTGTTGTGGTAGTAGAAATAGGAGTAGTAGAAGTAGAAGTAGTAGTAGCAGTAGTAGAAGTAGTATTAGCAGTAGTAGTAGTAGTAGTAGTTGTAGTAGTCACTGGCGTACTGATGGGGGGGGGGCTTGGGGGGCGCCAGCCCCCCCCCCCCCCAAATAAAATTAAACCATGACTTATTTTCAATTCCATACAAGTGATTTATTAATGTTCGTGATATCACATGACTTTCAACAAAATGCGCGTTTCTCCATTTCTGTTGCAAACTGACACATTCCCAAATTGCCAGGAACAACATGTTTTATATAGTTACTAATGGGTCTAATTACTGGCCACTAACAGTAACACTAGTAGAAAAGTCCTTTCCAGAAGCTACTGCGACAAGCACTGCCAGGAGATGTTACCCACCACTTGGGCTATGCATTCACAGATTTGCGAACGAACGTTCCATACGTACATCATGTAATACTGTCCCGTTAAGGGGCCCAGTGGGGACTGAATTCAGACAAGGACACGATACAACGAATCGTCTTCTTTCTCTTATAATTTAATGAAATTATATAGCTTCCGCGCTTCGCGCGGGATGGGCAAAAATGATTCCAGACAAGGATAAAGAGTAACAATCATAATGAAACCTCAAATCTTTTGCGCGAGAGGGGGGGGGGGTGCGAAAATGAATTCAGACAAGGATTAAGAATAATTTAATAACACTTCAAAGCTTCCGTGCTTCACGCGAGAGGGGGAACTGAATTCAGACAAGGACACGATACAACGAATCGTCTTCTTTCCCTTATAATTTACTGAAACGTGAAAACTTCCGCGCTACGCGCGAAAATGATTCCAGACAAGGATAAAGAGTAAAAATGAAATGAAACCTCAAAGCTTCCGCGCAAATTCAGACAAGGAGACAATACAACGAATCGTGTTCTTTCTCTAATAATTTGATGAAAGTGAAATGGGCGAAAATAAATGAGAACAAGGATTAAGTGTCGAGAACGGTACTAAAAACGGATCGCCTTCTTTCTCTTATTATTTAATGAAACGTCAAAGTTTCCATGCTTCACGCGGGAGGGGGGAACTGAATTCAGACAAGGACACGATACAACGAATCGTCTTCTTTCTCTTATAATTTAATGAAAGTGAATAGCTTCCGCGCTTCGCGCGGGATGGGCAAAAATGCTTCCAGACAAGGATAAAGAGTAACAATGTAATGAAACGTCAAATCTTTCGCGCGGGAGGGGGGGGGGGGGGCGGTGCGAAAATTAATTCAGACAAGGATTAAGAATAAAAATTTAATAAAACTTCAAAGCTTCCGTGCTCCACGCGAGAGGGGGAACTGAATTCAGACAAGGACACGATACAACGAATCGTCTTCTTTCTCTAATAATTTACTGAAACGTGAAAGCTTCCGCGCTACGCGCGAGATGGGCGAAAATGATTCCAGACAAGGATAAAGAGTAATAATTAAATGAAACGTCAAAGTTTCCATGCTTCACGCGGGAGGGGGGGGGGGAACTGAATTCAGACAAGGACACGATACAACGAATCGTCTTCTTTCCCTTATAATTTACTGAAACGTGAAAGCTTCCGCGCTACTCCGCGCTACGCGCGAAAATGATTCCAGACAAGGATAAAGAGTAAAATTAAATTAAACGTCAAAGCTTCAGCGCAAATTCAGACAAGGAGACGATACAACGAATCGTCTTCTTTCTCTAATAATTTGATGAAAGTGAAATGGGCGAAAATAAATTAGGACAACGATTAAGTGTCGAGAACGGTACTAACAACGGATCGCCTTCTTTCTCTTATTATTTAATGTAAGTGAATAGCTTCCGCGCTTTGCGCGGGAAGGGGAAAACTGAAAAATAATGTAGTTCATGGCCCCGGGTTTATAGGGTTATATTTGTAGGCATTGGGACATTGGCATTAATATATTTGTGTCGGTAATTGGTGTCTAGTTTTGTCGTTAATCGGTGGCCTCTACAGAAGACCTTTTTTTTCTTTCTAGGAAGTGCCGGTGGTAGTTCTCAAATTGCAAAACATCCTTACTCTTATATGAGAAAGCAATTTTACGTCATATTACTCCAGGAAGTGCCTGAAATGCGTCTAATGTTTGTTCTAAAATTGCAAACGCTTCCTACTCAGACCCACCCCGTTTGGTCGCTCCGTTCCCTCGCTGCTAAAGCCTCGCTCTGTCGCTTCTTCTTTTTACATATATTTCACCCCATACCATTTGTGTCCCCCGGTTAGAAATTCCTGGATCCGCCACTGATGCCCACCCCTTGAGCTTCGATCGGGGGCTCCGCCCCTTGACCACCACCGGGGCTTTGCCCCTAGACCCCACTTTGAAAAACGTTCAGCGGGGCCTGCATTTTTGTCAGCCCCCCCAAACGTTTTTGCTCATTACGCCACTGGTAGTAGAAGTAGTAGTAGTAGTAGTAGTAGTAGTAGTATTAGTATTAGTATTAGTTGTAGTAGTTGTAGTAGTAGTATTAGCAGTAGTTCACCTCACCCACCTCCACGCGCGATCTGGGTTAAAAATGAAGAGGGCAAAGCCGCTAAGATTTAATACAGTACAATACCTGTCAAAAGCGAGGCGTCATTCACAAAAATGTTGGCCCACTTTCATGAAGTGCCCTGACTTAAATCTTGTAGCCTTAAAACCACCGTGTAACATTTTAGTCGTGTTATTCCATGTGTATATCAGAAGGGTATGTATATTTTCATCTAAAGACAAAGTTGGGTTATGGTCAAGCATTTGCATTGTGCGAAACACCATGTAGAGGCGAACGGAAAATTTGATATTGTAGCACATAGTTATTACGTATCGGTGAATATTAAGAGGTCTTGAATTCCTTAGAATAAACATAAATTGGCCCAGTCTTGCTGATAATAACATGCACTATACACATACATTTGTATATGGGACTACATTAATCAAATTCGAATATGAGAGCATTCGAAGAGCCACCCTTTTCAGGGGAGATTTTTTTCTTCTATGATTTTCTTCCACTCTAACAATAAATAAAATAAGGAAAGGTGATCAAAATTATTTTTCACCTTTCTCAAAAATCACCCTTCTCTTTAATCAATGAGAAGAAAGATGATGTATTGCTTTGGGTTTGTACCTGAACGAACCCGCAATGGCCTGAATAACCTCTTTCTTTTTTTCTTTTTTTTTCTTGACAAATATTTCATTGTGACAAGGTAACCACGCGTATAGAAGCATCAGACATGTTCATCAGAGCTTAGAAGCACAGCATCATTATGAAGAAAAATTATACATTGCTTTATGCGGCAAAGAAGCAAAGACCTGATTCATGATAACTAGTGCAGCACAGATTTTGGTTTCGTTTTAACAAGGATCTTGCTTCTCCAAGTATAAAACACCCCAATCTCGTGAAAATGTCATTATCTGCAAATATTTGTGTTAGAGCCTCCCCCTCTCCATGGTTATACTCAAGGTGTTGTGGTCTAGTGGATAAGTCACCCTACTACGAGTCACATGATACGGGGTTCGAATCCCTGACAAGAGACTAAATTCCTTTGCCAAGTTATTAATCTATATTTGCCACACTAGACGCAGGGTAAGAAACGGGTACCTATTAAGAATTACAGGAAAAAATTCAATCTTGATTGCAATCTACTCTACAGTAAAGCAGACAAATCATAGAAGTAGACTGGTAGAAAATTGAATAAAATCATTTAAAATATGGTACAGTTATGAATTTGTTGAAAGTTGTAATAACTAAAGGTATGGGCTCTTCAAATTAGCCGAATCTCTGTGATGTAGAGGCGGACAACTTTTCAATTTGTTCCAACACCCAAATTGACTAAAATTTAATGTTTTCTTCCACCAGGTACCAATACGCAATGTTTAAAGTGACATGACTTCAAACATGTAGCCTTAAAATCATCGTGTAACATTTTAGTCGTGTTATTTCATTTGTAAATCAGAAGGCTATGGATTTCACTTAAAGATAAAGTTAGGTTCTGGTCAAGCATTTGCATTGTGAGAAACACCCTGTAGAGGCGAACGGGAAATTTGATATTGTAGCACATACGTATCGGTGAATACTATGAGGTCTTGAATTCCTCAGAGTTATAATAAATTGGCCCAGTCCTGATGATAATAACATGCACTATACACATGAATTTGTATATGGGACTACATTAATCAAATTCGAATATGATAGCATTTGAAGAGCCACCCTTTTCAAGGGCATTTTTTTTCTTCTATGATTCTCTTCAAATCTAACAACAAACAAAGTAAGAAAAGATGATCAAAATTATCTTTCACCTTTCTCAACTATCAACCTACTCTTTAATCCATGAGAAGAAAGATGATGTATTATTATGTGTTCGAATTTGAATGAACCCGCAATGGCCTGAATAATATCATTCCGATGGTTTCATTTTTGACAAAATGTTAATTGTGACAAGGTTACCATTGTTATAGAAGCATCATGCATTTCCATCAGAGCTTACATGCACCGCATCATTATGAAAAACATTCCATATTGCTGTAGGTGGCAAGTAGCCAAGTCCGGATTTATGATGACTAGTGAAGCAAGATTTTGTTTTCGTTTTAACAAGGATGTTGTTTCTCCAAGTATGAAACAAACTAATTTTAGGTGTTTATACCAATCTCCTGACAATTTCATTATCTGCAAATATTTGCTGGTACAATAGCTTAGTATCCCTGGAGAAATAATGAAAAGTGTGGTATTTATGGTTTCATTTTCAAGATTGATATGATGCTTTTTTGTTTTAATATTTCCGTTAGCTGCCACTCCCTCTTCATGGTTATACTCAAGGCGTTGGGGTCTAGTGGATAAGTCACCCTACTACGAATCGTATGATACGGGGTTCGAATCCCTGACATGTGACTAAATGCCTTTGCCAAGTTATTAATTTATATTTGCCACACTAAACGGGTACCTATTAAGAATTATAGGAAAATTCAACCTTGATTGCTAATTTATCTAGAGAAAAGCAGACAAATCATAGAAGTAGACTGATAAAAAGTTGAATAAAATCGTTCAAAATATCAGTGGTAGATTTATGAATTTGTTGAAAGTTGTAATAACTAAAGGTATGGGCTCTTCAAATTAGCCAAATCTCTGTGATGTAGATGCTGACAACTTTTCTATCTTTGTCAACACCCAAATTGACTAAAATTTAATTTTATAGCCACAAAGCTATGGTATTCACTTACAGATAAAGTTAATTCCGGGTCTAGCAATTGCATTGTGAGAAACACCTTGTGGTGGCGAATGAAGTAGTTGGACATGTAGCACATACGTATTGGTGTATATTATGCTGTTTTAAAATTATCAGAATTGTAATAAATTGGCCCAGTCTTGCTGATAATAACATGCAGTATACACATGAATTTGTAAATGGGACTACACAAACATGTAGTGGTCCACAATATTTAGTTTTTAATAATCATATTCGAATATGAGAGCATTTGAAGAGCCACCCTTCTTCAGGGGAGATACTCTTCCACTCTAACAACAAACAAAATGAGGAAAGATTATCAAAATTATTTATCACCTTTCTCAAAAATCACCCTTCTCTTTAATCAATGAGAAGAAAGATGATGTATTGCTTTGGGTTTGTACCTGAACGAACCCGCAATGGCCTGAATAACCTCTTTCTTTTTTTTCTTTTTTTTTCTTGACAAATATTTCATTGTGACATGGAAACCACGTGTATAGAAGCATCAGACATGTTCATCAGAGTTTAGAAGCACATCATCATTATGAAGAAATAGTACAAATTGCTTTAGGCGGCAAAGAAGCAAAGACCTGATTGATGATAACTAGTGCAGCACAGATTTTGGTTCCGTTTTAACAAGGATGTTGTTTCTCCAAGTATGAAATACCCCAATCTCGTGAAAATGTCATTATCTGCAAATATTTGTGTTAGAGCCTTCCCCTCTCCATTGTTAAACGCATGGTGTTGTGGTCTAGTGGATAAGTCACCCTACTACGAGTCACATCATACGGGGTTCGAATCCCTGACATGAGACTAAATTCCTTTTCCAAGTTATTAATCTATATTTGCCATACTAGACGCAGGATAAGAAACGGGTACCTTTTCAGAATTACAGGAAAAATTCAACCTTGATTGCAATCTACTCTAGAGAAAAGCAGACAAATCATAGAAGTGGACTGGTAGAAAATTGAATAAAATTGTTCAAAATATGGTAAAGTAATGAATTTGTCGAAATTTGTAATAACTAAAGGTATGGACTCTTCAAATTAGCCGAATCTCTGTGATGTATAGAGGCGGACAACTTTTCTATTTGTTTCAACACCCAAATTGACTGAAATTTAGATTGTTCAAAAATGTACAACTCAGGAGGGTCTTTTCTCTTTAGAGGACCTATCATAATATGCTATCCATGATATATTTAAGGAAGTGCCCCAGGTGAGAAGATACTTAGCAGTGAAACAGAAATGTCCACGTATGACGCAGTAAACCTAAGCGTTTTTTTCTAAACAAGACACATAATCATATGATATGGTTGGTTATAACAAATTAATATCACAATAATTGGTAGGGAAAATAAAACATAAGGAAACATGATAACACACGATCATGCAAAAGATTTTGTAGCATACAAATGCGATAATAACACCGGTCGAAGTATACAAATGATACACTGGTATAAACTATATTTTTAATTAACAAAATAATAAATTGTGGGGTATATGGAACAATGACCCATTATCAGTAGAAGTAGAAGTAGGAGTAACACGAGGAAGAGGTGTAGCAGTATTATTATTATTATTATTATTATTATAGTAGTAGTAGTAGTAGTAGTAGTAGCAGCAGTAGTAGTAGAAGAAAATGTCTAAATAGGCCTAGTAAAAGTAGTCGCAGAAGTAGTTATAGTAGTAATTGACATGTCAAAGGCTTTTTGATAGAATGCCTCACAATATCCTCCTATCCAAGTTAGCAACCCAGTACAATATTCGTGGTAACATATGGAAGTGGGTACGTTCCTTTCTATCAAATCGGCTCCAAAGAGTAATGTTCCTGGGTTCTCTCTCTTCTTGGAGTAATGTCCCTTCTGGTGTGCCCCAGGGTAGTGTAATTGGACCGCTACTTTTTAATCTATTTGTCAACAATGTTATCTCTGATGTTTCCTCCGATCTTTTTCTTTTTGCTGACGATATGTTACTGTTTCGTACAATTCGTTCACACGATGATGAAATGCAATTGCAACATGACTTAGACTCACTCCATCAATGGACAATTACAAATGGCATGTCATTCAATCCATCCAAAACGAAAGTGATGCATATAACTAGGAAGCGGAACATCCAAAATGCCGTCTATACCCTGGGTGACACACTGCTTTCTTCTGTCACTTCTTACAAATATCTTGGTATTGTAATAGGTTCAAACCTCTCTTGGAACATTCAGGTTGATGCAATTACTGCACGCGCGAGTCGTCTTCTTGGGTTTATAAGAGTTGTAGCCCGTGGTTCGTCCACCTCTGCTATATTTGCCCTCTACAAGGCCTTGGTACTGCCAATACTTGAATATGGCATCCCTGCATGGCATCCCAATACCCTAAAACAAACACAACAATTAGAAAGAATCCAACGTATAGCAACGCGCGTTGCTCTTAAACAGAGAAGAGGAGAAATGCCGTATGAAGAAAGGTTAAGGGTTCTCAACTGGTCTACCTTGTCAGCTCGTAGAGATTATCTTTTATGTTCATTTACCTTCAAATGTCTGTACTTTTGTTGTGACTGTGAAACACTAATAGAAAACATAGCCATTAGCAAGAGACGCCTCTTTACACTGTCCTTCATTCATCAGCAATCACGAACACAGGCCCTGTTCCTGTCCGCTTCCCGGAGATTTCCTCGGGTATGGGATGAATTACCGTTAGAGGTTAGGGATGCATCGGTGGTCTCCTCACTTTCATCCTTTCTACTCTCTATGAAGCGGTCCCTTCTCGATTCTAACTAATTTTCAAACTGAGAGGGGCTTCCTCACTGAGAGTGGGGGATTCCTCCTTTTCTTTAATAATCATTGTTTATCAATATCCAAGAACTTATTGAAACACTGGATTCAGAATGTTACTTGTTTAATTTTTTTTTTTTCTTTTTTTTTTTCTCTTTCAATGATACAATGATTATATTAATTGAACCTGGAACAATGGTCCACATTGATAGCTTCATATCCACATTATGCCACTCTTCTTAAATGATAACACCATAGGCCCTACTCAATATTTGTGAATGATTATCAATCCTAATGCTTATTGCACCTTTAATTTCTGCAAAAATTGTACATTATTGTGGTACATGACGTTTTATAATTTCCTTGATTGTATAGCCCAAAACAATATTTACGCTCTATTCATATGTATATTTTTGTTATATACAAGAAATTGCTGGTCAGATTTACCTTGAACAATTACACATCTCTTCTTTTTTCTTTTTAATTAGAATTTCTTTGAATGAGACACCGTTGGATCAATTGAATAATGACGATTTATGTTAATTGTGTTTTGGTTATTTTAAGTTTTAAGTTTTTTCTGCATACAAATCTTAAAGCACTCTATTCATTGCAGCTTCATATCCTCTTAATGCATTTATCGAAATTTAATTTAATCATGATTTTCTGAATGAGTGTTTGTAATTATTTTGTATACTTATATAATGTGAACCTTGCAATATATTCTATTATGTCTCGGAATGGCATGTGAGGGTGCACATGCCCCCGGGCAACAGGGAAGAATTTCGCTTTTGTGCACCCTGACCCACATGCTATTCCTTCTTTATCTTACTTTGTATTTTTCCTATTTCACTCTGTATACACCTATATACACTGTACATGCTGAATGTGTTTTTATGGTCGAATAAATAATAATAATAATAATAATATTGTTGTAGTAGTAAAACTAGTAATATTAGTAGCAGATGTTGTTGTTGTGGTAGTAGAAATAGGAGTAGTAGAAGTAGAAGTAGTAGTAGCAGTAGTAGAAGTAGTATTAGCAGTAGTAGTAGTAGTAGTAGTTGTAGTAGTCACTGGCGTACTGGTGGGGGGGGGGGCTTGGGGGGCGCCAGCCCCCCCCCCCCCCCAAATAAAATTAAACCATGACTTATTTTCAATTCCATACAAGTGATTTATTAATGTTCGTGATATCACTTGACTTTCAACAAAATGCGCGTTTCTCCATTTCTGTTGCAAACTGACACATTCCCAAATTGCCAGGAACAACATGTTTTATATAGTTACTAATGGGTCTAATTACTGGCCACTAACAGTAACACTAGTAGAAAAGTCCTTTCCAGAAGCTACTGCGACAAGCACTGCCAGGAGATGTTACCCACCACTTGGGCTATGCATTCACAGATTTGCGAACGAACGTTCCATACGTACATCATGTAATACTGTCCCGTTAAGGGGCCCAGTGGGGACTGAATTCAGACAAGGACACGATACAACGAATCGTCTTCTTTCTCTTATAATTTAATGAAATTATATAGCTTCCGCGCTTCGCGCGGGATGGGCAAAAATGATTCCAGACAAGGATAAAGAGTAACAATCATAATGAAACCTCAAATCTTTTGCGCGAGAGGGGTGGGGGGGGGTGCGAAAATGAATTCAGACAAGGATTAAGAATAATTTAATAACACTTCAAAGCTTCCGTGCTTCACGCGAGAGGGGGAACTGAATTCAGACAAGGACACGATACAACGAATCGTCTTCTTTCCCTTATAATTTACTGAAACGTGAAAACTTCCGCGCTACGCGCGAAAATGATTCCAGACAAGGATAAAGAGTAAAAATGAAATGAAACCTCAAAGCTTCCGCGCAAATTCAGACAAGGAGACAATACAACGAATCGTGTTCTTTCTCTAATAATTTGATGAAAGTGAAATGGGCGAAAATAAATGAGAACAAGGATTAAGTGTCGAGAACGGTACTAAAAACGGATCGCCTTCTTTCTCTTATTATTTAATGAAACGTCAAAGTTTCCATGCTTCACGCGGGAGGGGGGAACTGAATTCAGACAAGGACACGATACAACGAATCGTCTTCTTTCTCTTATAATTTAATGAAAGTGAATAGCTTCCGCGCTTCGCGCGGGATGGGCAAAAATGCTTCCAGACAAGGATAAAGAGTAACAATGTAATGAAACGTCAAATCTTTCGCGCGGGAGGGGGGGGGGGGGGGCGGTGCGAAAATTAATTCAGACAAGGATTAAGAATAAAAATTTAATAAAACTTCAAAGCTTCCGTGCTCCACGCGAGAGGGGGAACTGAATTCAGACAAGGACACGATACAACGAATCGTCTTCTTTCTCTAATAATTTACTGAAACGTGAAAGCTTCCGCGCTACGCGCGAGATGGGCGAAAATGATTCCAGACAAGGATAAAGAGTAATAATTAAATGAAACGTCAAAGTTTCCATGCTTCACGCGGGAGGGGGGGGGGGAACTGAATTCAGACAAGGACACGATACAACGAATCGTCTTCTTTCCCTTATAATTTACTGAAACGTGAAAGCTTCCGCGCTACTCCGCGCTACGCGCGAAAATGATTCCAGACAAGGATAAAGAGTAAAATTAAATTAAACGTCAAAGCTTCAGCGCAAATTCAGACAAGGAGACGATACAACGAATCGTCTTCTTTCTCTAATAATTTGATGAAAGTGAAATGGGCGAAAATAAATTAGGACAACGATTAAGTGTCGAGAACGGTACTAACAACGGATCGCCTTCTTTCTCTTATTATTTAATGTAAGTGAATAGCTTCCGCGCTTTGCGCGGGAAGGGGAAAACTGAAAAATAATGTAGTTCATGGCCCCGGGTTTATAGGGTTATATTTGTAGGCATTGGGACATTGGCATTAATATATTTGTGTCGGTAATTGGTGTCTAGTTTTGTCGTTAATCGGTGGCCTCTACAGAAGACCTTTTTTTTCTTTCTAGGAAGTGCCGGTGGTAGTTCTCAAATTGCAAAACATCCTTACTCTTATATGAGAAAGCAATTTTACGTCATATTACTCCAGGAAGTGCCTGAAATGCGTCTAATGTTTGTTCTAAAATTGCAAACGCTTCCTACTCAGACCCACCCCGTTTGGTCGCTCCGTTCCCTCGCTGCTAAAGCCTCGCTCTGTCGCTTCTTCTTTTTACATATATTTCACCCCATACCATTTGTGTCCCCCGGTTAGAAATTCCTGGATCCGCCACTGATGCCCACCCCTTGAGCTTCGATCGGGGGCTCCGCCCCTTGACCACCACCGGGGCTTTGCCCCTAGACCCCACTTTGAAAAACGTTCAGCGGGGCCTGCATTTTTGTCAGCCCCCCCAAACGTTTTTGCTCATTACGCCACTGGTAGTAGAAGTAGTAGTAGTAGTAGTAGTAGTAGTAGTATTAGTATTAGTATTAGTTGTAGTAGTTGTAGTAGTAGTATTAGCAGTAGTTCACCTCACCCACCTCCACGCGCGATCTGGGTTAAAAATGAAGAGGGCAAAGCCGCTAAGATTTAATACAGTACAATACCTGTCAAAAGCGAGGCGTCATTCACAAAAATGTTGGCCCACTTTCATGAAGTGCCCTGACTTAAATCTTGTAGCCTTAAAACCACCGTGTAACATTTTAGTCGTGTTATTCCATGTGTATATCAGAAGGGTATGTATATTTTCATCTAAAGACAAAGTTGGGTTATGGTCAAGCATTTGCATTGTGCGAAACACCATGTAGAGGCGAACGGAAAATTTGATATTGTAGCACATAGTTATTACGTATCGGTGAATATTAAGAGGTCTTGAATTCCTTAGAATAAACATAAATTGGCCCAGTCTTGCTGATAATAACATGCACTATACACATACATTTGTATATGGGACTACATTAATCAAATTCGAATATGAGAGCATTCGAAGAGCCACCCTTTTCAGGGGAGATTTTTTTCTTCTATGATTTTCTTCCACTCTAACAATAAATAAAATAAGGAAAGGTGATCAAAATTATTTTTCACCTTTCTCAAAAATCACCCTTCTCTTTAATCAATGAGAAGAAAGATGATGTATTGCTTTGGGTTTGTACCTGAACGAACCCGCAATGGCCTGAATAACCTCTTTCTTTTTTTCTTTTTTTTTCTTGACAAATATTTCATTGTGACAAGGTAACCACGCGTATAGAAGCATCAGACATGTTCATCAGAGCTTAGAAGCACAGCATCATTATGAAGAAAAAGTATACATTGCTTTATGCGGCAAAGAAGCAAAGACCTGATTCATGATAACTAGTGCAGCACAGATTTTGGTTTCGTTTTAACAAGGATCTTGCTTCTCCAAGTATAAAACACCCCAATCTCGTGAAAATGTCATTATCTGCAAATATTTGTGTTAGAGCCTCCCCCTCTCCATGGTTATACTCAAGGTGTTGTGGTCTAGTGGATAAGTCACCCTACTACGAGTCACATGATACGGGGTTCGAATCCCTGACAAGAGACTAAATTCCTTTGCCAAGTTATTAATCTATATTTGCCACACTAGACGCAGGGTAAGAAACGGGTACCTATTAAGAATTACAGGAAAAAATTCAATCTTGATTGCAATCTACTCTACAGTAAAGCAGACAAATCATAGAAGTAGACTGGTAGAAAATTGAATAAAATCATTTAAAATATGGTACAGTTATGAATTTGTTGAAAGTTGTAATAACTAAAGGTATGGGCTCTTCAAATTAGCCGAATCTCTGTGATGTAGAGGCGGACAACTTTTCAATTTGTTCCAACACCCAAATTGACTAAAATTTAATGTTTTCTTCCACCAGGTACCAATACGCAATGTTTAAAGTGACATGACTTCAAACATGTAGCCTTAAAACCATCGTGTAACATTTTAGTCGTGTTATTTCATTTGTAAATCAGAAGGCTATGGATTTCACTTAAAGATAAAGTTAGGTTCTGGTCAAGCATTTGCATTGTGAGAAACACCCTGTAGAGGCGAACGGGAAATTTGATATTGTAGCACATACGTATCGGTGAATACTATGAGGTCTTGAATTCCTCAGAGTTATAATAAATTGGCCCAGTCCTGATGATAATAACATGCACTATACACATGAATTTGTATATGGGACTACATTAATCAAATTCGAATATGATAGCATTTGAAGAGCCACCCTTTTCAAGGGCATTTTTTTTCTTCTATGATTCTCTTCAAATCTAACAACAAACAAAGTAAGAAAAGATGATCAAAATTATCTTTCACCTTTCTCAACTATCAACCTACTCTTTAATCCATGAGAAGAAAGATGATGTATTATTATGTGTTCGAATTTGAATGAACCCGCAATGGCCTGAATAATATCATTCCGATGGTTTCATTTTTGACAAAATGTTAATTGTGACAAGGTTACCATTGTTATAGAAGCATCATGCATTTCCATCAGAGCTTACATGCACCGCATCATTATGAAAAACATTCCATATTGCTGTAGGTGGCAAGTAGCCAAGTCCGGATTTATGATGACTAGTGAAGCAAGATTTTGTTTTCGTTTTAACAAGGATGTTGTTTCTCCAAGTATGAAACAAACTAATTTTAGGTGTTTATACCAATCTCCTGACAATTTCATTATCTGCAAATATTTGCTGGTACAATAGCTTAGTATCCCTGGAGAAATAATGAAAAGTGTGGTATTTATGGTTTCATTTTCAAGATTGATATGATGCTTTTTTGTTTTAATATTTCCGTTAGCTGCCACTCCCTCTTCATGGTTATACTCAAGGCGTTGGGGTCTAGTGGATAAGTCACCCTACTACGAATCGTATGATACGGGGTTCGAATCCCTGACATGTGACTAAATGCCTTTGCCAAGTTATTAATTTATATTTGCCACACTAAACGGGTACCTATTAAGAATTATAGGAAAATTCAACCTTGATTGCTAATTTATCTAGAGAAAAGCAGACAAATCATAGAAGTAGACTGATAAAAAGTTGAATAAAATCGTTCAAAATATCAGTGGTAGATTTATGAATTTGTTGAAAGTTGTAATAACTAAAGGTATGGGCTCTTCAAATTAGCCAAATCTCTGTGATGTAGATGCTGACAACTTTTCTATCTTTGTCAACACCCAAATTGACTAAAATTTAATTTTATAGCCACAAAGCTATGGTATTCACTTACAGATAAAGTTAATTCCGGGTCTAGCAATTGCATTGTGAGAAACACCTTGTGGTGGCGAATGAAGTAGTTGGACATGTAGCACATACGTATTGGTGTATATTATGCTGTTTTAAAATTATCAGAATTGTAATAAATTGGCCCAGTCTTGCTGATAATAACATGCAGTATACACATGAATTTGTAAATGGGACTACACAAACATGTAGTGGTCCACAATATTTAGTTTTTAATAATCATATTCGAATATGAGAGCATTTGAAGAGCCACCCTTCTTCAGGGGAGATACTCTTCCACTCTAACAACAAACAAAATGAGGAAAGATTATCAAAATTATTTATCACCTTTCTCAAAAATCACCCTTCTCTTTAATCAATGAGAAGAAAGATGATGTATTGCTTTGGGTTTGTACCTGAACGAACCCGCAATGGCCTGAATAACCTCTTTCTTTTTTTCTTTTTTTTTCTTGACAAATATTTCATTGTGACAAGGTAACCACGCGTATAGAAGCATCAGACATGTTCATCAGAGCTTAGAAGCACAGCATCATTATGAAGAAAAAGTATACATTGCTTTATGCGGCAAAGAAGCAAAGACCTGATTCATGATAACTAGTGCAGCACAGATTTTGGTTTCGTTTTAACAAGGATCTTGCTTCTCCAAGTATAAAACACCCCAATCTCGTGAAAATGTCATTATCTGCAAATATTTGTGTTAGAGCCTCCCCCTCTCCATGGTTATACTCAAGGTGTTGTGGTCTAGTGGATAAGTCACCCTACTACGAGTCACATGATACGGGGTTCGAATCCCTGACAAGAGACTAAATTCCTTTGCCAAGTTATTAATCTATATTTGCCACACTAGACGCAGGGTAAGAAACGGGTACCTATTAAGAATTACAGGAAAAAATTCAATCTTGATTGCAATCTACTCTACAGTAAAGCAGACAAATCATAGAAGTAGACTGGTAGAAAATTGAATAAAATCATTTAAAATATGGTACAGTTATGAATTTGTTGAAAGTTGTAATAACTAAAGGTATGGGCTCTTCAAATTAGCCGAATCTCTGTGATGTAGAGGCGGACAACTTTTCAATTTGTTCCAACACCCAAATTGACTAAAATTTAATGTTTTCTTCCACCAGGTACCAATACGCAATGTTTAAAGTGACATGACTTCAAACATGTAGCCTTAAAACCATCGTGTAACATTTTAGTCGTGTTATTTCATTTGTAAATCAGAAGGCTATGGATTTCACTTAAAGATAAAGTTAGGTTCTGGTCAAGCATTTGCATTGTGAGAAACACCCTGTAGAGGCGAACGGGAAATTTGATATTGTAGCACATACGTATCGGTGAATACTATGAGGTCTTGAATTCCTCAGAGTTATAATAAATTGGCCCAGTCCTGATGATAATAACATGCACTATACACATGAATTTGTATATGGGACTACATTAATCAAATTCGAATATGATAGCATTTGAAGAGCCACCCTTTTCAAGGGCATTTTTTTTCTTCTATGATTCTCTTCAAATCTAACAACAAACAAAGTAAGAAAAGATGATCAAAATTATCTTTCACCTTTCTCAACTATCAACCTACTCTTTAATCCATGAGAAGAAAGATGATGTATTATTATGTGTTCGAATTTGAATGAACCCGCAATGGCCTGAATAATATCATTCCGATGGTTTCATTTTTGACAAAATGTTAATTGTGACAAGGTTACCATTGTTATAGAAGCATCATGCATTTCCATCAGAGCTTACATGCACCGCATCATTATGAAAAACATT
Source organism: Strongylocentrotus droebachiensis (assembly GCA_035222895.1). NCBI lineage: Eukaryota > Metazoa > Echinodermata > Echinoidea > Camarodonta > Strongylocentrotidae > Strongylocentrotus > Strongylocentrotus droebachiensis. The sequence continues at coordinate 459,832 of JAVYIG010000096.1, forward strand.
CCATATTGCTGTAGGTGGCAAGTAGCCAAGTCCGGATTTATGATGACTAGTGAAGCAAGATTTTGTTTTCGTTTTAACAAGGATGTTGTTTCTCCAAGTATGAAACAAACTAATTTTAGGTGTTTATACCAATCTCCTGACAATTTCATTATCTGCAAATATTTGCTGGTACAATAGCTTAGTATCCCTGGAGAAATAATGAAAAGTGTGGTATTTATGGTTTCATTTTCAAGATTGATATGATGCTTTTTTGTTTTAATATTTCCGTTAGCTGCCACTCCCTCTTCATGGTTATACTCAAGGCGTTGGGGTCTAGTGGATAAGTCACCCTACTACGAATCGTATGATACGGGGTTCGAATCCCTGACATGTGACTAAATGCCTTTGCCAAGTTATTAATTTATATTTGCCACACTAAACGGGTACCTATTAAGAATTATAGGAAAATTCAACCTTGATTGCTAATTTATCTAGAGAAAAGCAGACAAATCATAGAAGTAGACTGATAAAAAGTTGAATAAAATCGTTCAAAATATCAGTGGTAGATTTATGAATTTGTTGAAAGTTGTAATAACTAAAGGTATGGGCTCTTCAAATTAGCCAAATCTCTGTGATGTAGATGCTGACAACTTTTCTATCTTTGTCAACACCCAAATTGACTAAAATTTAATTTTATAGCCACAAAGCTATGGTATTCACTTACAGATAAAGTTAATTCCGGGTCTAGCAATTGCATTGTGAGAAACACCTTGTGGTGGCGAATGAAGTAGTTGGACATGTAGCACATACGTATTGGTGTATATTATGCTGTTTTAAAATTATCAGAATTGTAATAAATTGGCCCAGTCTTGCTGATAATAACATGCAGTATACACATGAATTTGTAAATGGGACTACACAAACATGTAGTGGTCCACAATATTTAGTTTTTAATAATCATAAAAATTATTCGAATATGAGAGCATTTGAAGAGCCACCCTTCTTCAGGGGAGATACTCTTCCACTCTAACAACAAACAAAATGAGGAAAGATTATCAAAATTATTTATCACCTTTCTCAAAAATCACCCTTCTCTTTAATCAATGAGAAGAAAGATGATGTATTGCTTTGGGTTTGTACCTGAACGAACCCGCAATGGCCTGAATAACCTCTTTCTTTTTTTCTTTTTTTTTCTTGACAAATATTTCATTGTGACATGGAAACCACGTGTATAGAAGCATCAGACATGTTCATCAGAGTTTAGAAGCACATCATCATTATGAAGAAATAGTACAAATTGCTTTAGGCGGCAAAGAAGCAAAGACCTGATTGATGATAACTAGTGCAGCACAGATTTTGGTTCCGTTTTAACAAGGATGTTGTTTCTCCAAGTATGAAATACCCCAATCTCGTGAAAATGTCATTATCTGCAAATATTTGTGTTAGAGCCTTCCCCTCTCCATTGTTAAACGCATGGTGTTGTGGTCTAGTGGATAAGTCACCCTACTACGAGTCACATCATACGGGGTTCGAATCCCTGACATGAGACTAAATTCCTTTTCCAAGTTATTAATCTATATTTGCCATACTAGACGCAGGATAAGAAACGGGTACCTTTTCAGAATTACAGGAAAAATTCAACCTTGATTGCAATCTACTCTAGAGAAAAGCAGACAAATCATAGAAGTGGACTGGTAGAAAATTGAATAAAATTGTTCAAAATATGGTAAAGTAATGAATTTGTCGAAATTTGTAATAACTAAAGGTATGGACTCTTCAAATTAGCCGAATCTCTGTGATGTATAGAGGCGGACAACTTTTCTATTTGTTTCAACACCCAAATTGACTGAAATTTAGATTGTTCAAAAATGTACAACTCAGGAGGGTCTTTTCTCTTTAGAGGACCTATCATAATATGCTATCCATGATATATTTAAGGAAGTGCCCCAGGTGAGAAGATACTTAGCAAAAAAAAACAGAAATGTTCACATATGGCGGGGGAAACCGCGGCGGTTTGTTTGTATGAAACGAGATTCATAATCATATAACATGGTTGGTAATAACAAATTAATAATACAATAATTGGTAGGGAAAAATAAAACATAAGCAAACATGATAACACACGATCATGCAAAAGATTTTGTAGCATACAAATGCGATAATAACACCGGTCGAAGTATACAAATGATACACTGGTATAAACTATACTTTTAATTTAAAAAATAATAAATTGTGGAGTATATGGAACAATGACCATTGAGTAGAAGTAGTAGTAGGAGTAGCACAAGGAAGAGGTGTAGCAGTATTATTATTAGTAGTAGTAATAGTAGTAGTAGCAGTAGTAATAGAAGAAAATGTCTAAATAGGCCTAGTAGTCGCAGAAGTAGTTGTAGTAGTAGTAGTAAGAGTAGTAGTAGTATTGTTTTAGTAGTAGAACTAGTAATAGTAGTAGTAGATGTTGTTGTTGTGGTAGTAGAAATATGAGTAGTAGTATTGAATTGAATTGAATTGAACTTTATTTCATTCATCATAAAAACATCATAACAAACATATAAATACAAAACATAGCGTACAAGTTGAAGAGAAACAATAAAAAATACAATACAACAACAAAAATATATGTGAATGTGGAGACAGCTAGGAAAACCAAAGGCTTTATTGGTGCTGCCACCAAAACAGTAATAAATTATAATACAATATTATTTTGTTGTTTGAGAAGGTGATAATAGAGGAGAGGAGGGGGGGGGGGGGGAGGGGGCCTAAAATAAAACAAAAACCAGACCGTGTACATAATCAATCTTTATTTATTTTGTTGGATTAAAAATGATTTGTATCTCCTTTTAAAAACGTTAATTGATGGACTAGATTTTATATCTTGAGGTATATTATTCCACAATTGTGGCCCTTTAAAAAATATTGATTTCTTAGTTATATTTAATCTTATTTTATTTAAATGAAAATTAGAAGAACTTCGAGTATTATATGAATGAAATGCAGAATTAAGACAAAATTTGCTGGAAAGACTAATTGGTATGAAATTATTAAAACATAAGTACATAAATATTGCAAAACTATAATTACAAAGATCTAGGACATTCAAAAGTTTTAATTTTAGAAATAAAGGTTTAGTATGAGCAAAATAATCGGCATGTAAGACTAAACGAATAGCTCTTTTTTGTAAGCATAATAATCTTCTCATTGCATGATCAGTTGAGGATCCCCAGGCAAGGTTACAATAATTAAAATATGGAGATATAATGGCATTATAAATCATAATCAAAATATTTGAAGGAAAATGTTTAATTTTATTTAAAATACCTATACCTTTAGAAATATTCGTGCAGATAACATCAATGTGCTCCTTCCAAGATAATTTACTGTCAATTGTTACACCTAAAAATTTCAGGGAGCTACAACGATTAATTACATTATCATTTAAGGAAACAACCAACGTGTCACGATCGATAAACATATTAGAAAAGATCATATAGTGAGTTTTTTTAGTATTTACAATTAATTTATTAGAGATCAACCATGAATTTATTTTCAATAATTCATCATTAAAATCAAGAATCAAATTGTCAATATTGTTATCGGATAAAAAGACACTGGTATCATCGGCATATAAAATATATTCCAACTTTTGAGATGATGCACAAATATCGTTCATATAAATGAGAAATAAAAGTGGACCAAGAATGGATCCCTGGGGCACTCCACATCCTACAGCACTCAAATAAGATTCATTACCATTGACAACTACAAATTGTTTACGATTAGTTAAATAATTTTGAAATAAATCTAAAAGAATACCACGAATACCATAATTTTCTAATTTATGAAAAAGAATTGAATGGTCTAGAGTATCAAAAGCCTTACTCAAATCAAGAAACAAACCAATTAAAATTTTCTTTTTATCAAGAGCATTAGTAACTTTATAAATCAGATCAACTATAGCAGAGGATGTAGAGTACCCTGGACGAAATCCATACTGGCTTTCTGTTAATATATTGCACTGATCAACAAATTTTAGAAGTCGATTAAAAAGACATTTTTCAAAAATTTTAGAAAATATAGGCAGTACAGAAATAGGTCGATAATTATTTAAACAATCAGATAATCCATTTTTAAAAACTGGTATCACTTTTGCTATTTTTAAACCGTCTGGGAAAATACCCATACTCATTGAAAAATTAAAAATATCACATAGTGGATAACAAATTAAATGAATCACTCTTTTCGTAATCGATACATCAATTTCATCAAAACCAGTACTTGATCGATTCTTTAAATTACAAACGATATCAATAATTTCTTTCGCTGATATTGGAGTGAAAAAGGCAGATTTAGGATTCCTAGTCAAATATTGCACATTGTTATTGTTACTGCAAGACTGAGGATCATGTATATTTTGTGTCAATGAAGGACCAATATTCACAAAAAAATCATTAAATTCATTAGCCATATCATTACCAAGAGTAACAGATCGATTATTAACAGTAATTTGTTCAATATTACTTTGTTTCATTTTTTTACCCATAGCCTTATTTATACATTTCCAAGTTTGCCTCATATCATTTTTCACATTTATAAACATATCACGATAATATTTATTCTTTGTCTTTTTTACTTCACTGTTACATTTATTTCTCAAAGTTTTATATGAGATTTCATTATTAAGAGTTGGCTTATGAATAAACCTTTTATATAGGCGACATTTTTTAATACACATTTTACGTAATTGTTCATTAAACCAAGATTTATCTTTCTTCTTTTTACAGGATCTACGTACAATAGGAAAGCAATCATCATACAAAGATTTGAATTGGAATAAAAAACAATCGTAATTTACATTGGGATTAACATTGTCTATGCGCCAAGATATAGTTTCAAGTTTACAAATAAATTGACGAATATTATTTTCACACCTGTCGCGTTTAGTATATACAAGTTCACAATTATTTTCAATTGAATCATTATGAATACAAAATATAGGAAAATGATCACTTATATCAACAAATAGAATCCCGCTACTTATATTTTCAATATCATTAGTGAATATATTATCAATTAATGTCGCAGAATTTATTGTTACCCTAGTTGGGTAGTGAATCACAGGGAACATAGAATTAACCATAAAGACATCCAAAAAATAATTTATTTGTTGGCAAGAACTGTCATTCAATAAGTTGATATTATAATCTCCAGCAAAATATATCAGTTTATTTTCTTTATTTACTATGTTTAGTATTAAATTCAAAGAATCTAAGAATGATGGAAAGCATGTATTAGGTGGTCTATATATAGTTCCAAATATAATACTTTTCTTATTTGTTTTAATTTCAATAAAAACACATTCAAAATCATTATTATTAATATCTAGACCAAGCCTACGATTATAATTAAAATCATTACGCACATAGATACCCACTCCACCACCATTGCGATCTTGTCGTTCATTTCCAACAAATTCATATCCATCAAGATTATAAACGGGATCATTTGGTTTCAACCAAGTCTCTGATAATCCTACTGCACAAAATTTATGATCAATTGTATTTACAAGAGAGACAAGATTATCGTAATTCTTTTTAATGCTTCTACAATTAATATGAAGACAGGTAAATATTTTATTCAAATTATGTGTATTAGCAAAATCATTAAATTCATCAGGTAATAAACAACTTTGATTCGGACCATAAAGAGTATTATCGGAAATAATATCGCTAGTGATATTCGTTTGTCTCGCAATGTGGTCAATAAGGAATCTAAAAGATCACGACGTTTCGTATGCTACTGCAATACTTCGTCAGGTGATAAAAACTGTTGTAAGCAAGGGTCTTTTATACTTTACGGGAGGACCGTAAAGCGGTCTAAAATTCGATCGATAATTGGAACAATAACGCCCAATGCCTATTGGTCGACGCACACGGTGATCGACCAATCACCAAGGCCGCTGGTTCGGCCGCTGGTTCGGCTGATGCACCAGGCCTATTGGCCGACGCATACGGTACTCGACCAATCAACGGGCCGCTGGCTCGGGCCGTCTGCTGAATGGAATCGACCGTTGTTGGCTGGCAGGACGGCGAGTGTCATGGCGGCGTATCGTCCGCATCCAAAATTCGGGGATATCGATCCCGTTGTCTCTGTTGAAATTATTAGGATTGAGACGGATATTGATAGCTTCTTTTACCCTCCGTGTATACCAATGCCGTTCTTGGGAAAGGCACTGAACCCCGTCCCAGTCTGGTTGATGCTGGTTGTCCCAAGCATGTTCGGCTACGGCTGAGTTGTCAGTTCGACGGAGTCTGACGTCCCTCTTATGCTCAGTGATTCTTTCTTTTATCGGACGGGCAGTTTCACCGATGTAGGATCTATCACATCCTTTACAAGGGATGTTGTACACAATGCCGTCCGATAAAAGAAAGAATCACTGAGCATAAGAGGGACGTCAGACTCCGTCGAACTGACAACTCAGCCGTAGCCGAACATGCTTGGGACAACCAGCATCAACCAGACTGGGACGGGGTTCAGTGCCTTTCCCAAGAACGGCATTGGTATACACGGAGGGTAAAAGAAGCTATCAATATCCGTCTCAATCCTAATAATTTCAACAGAGACAACGGGATCGATATCCCCGAATTTTGGATGCGGACGATACGCCGCCATGACACTCGCCGTCCTGCCAGCCAACAACGGTCGATTCCATTCAGCAGACGGCCCGAGCCAGCGGCCCGTTGATTGGTCGAGTACCGTATGCGTCGGCCAATAGGCCTGGTGCATCAGCCGAACCAGCGGCCGAACCAGCGGCCTTGGTGATTGGTCGATCACCGTGTGCGTCGACCAATAGGCATTGGGCGTTATTGTTCCAATTATCGATCGAATTTTAGACCGCTTTACGGTCCTCCCGTAAAGTATAAAAGACCCTTGCTTACAACAGTTTTTATCACCTGACGAAGTATTGCAGTAGCATACGAAACGTCGTGATCTTTTAGATTCCTTATTGACCACATTGCGAGACAAACGAATATCACTAGCGATATTATTTCCGATACTATATCCGCAATGAGTAATATATTTAGCAATAAAGAGTATTGTCCTCATTGATAGGAGATAACTTTTCGGAGAGTGGTGTAAAATCTAAATTATTTAAAAATTGTTGGTACAAATTTCGGTCAGGCATTACAATAAAACTTTACAATACACAACAGTAAAAATTGTAAAAAAATCAACGAAATTGGTTATGAAAAGAGATCATATACCACCGGAAACAGGTAATACGAGAAGATAATAAAATATAATAAATAACAATATGAAGAAAGAAGGTGTAAAACCTACAGGTCGGAAATCTTCGTAATGTGCCTTCTCATCTCACGTCCTTCTGTAGTTTCGACCAGTGCGTAGACGCGACCATCGAGAGACCATGATGCCTTAACGTTTGCTTTTCTTGAAGTTTGAAAAAGAAGGTTTGCATTCTTTTTTGTTAGGTCCTCGACAACGACGATGCCGGAGCCTTTCAGCTTTATTCTGTTCTTTATCATCTGGAACTTCGGTTGGTATGAGGTGAATTTAACAATAATCGGCGGAGGAGCGGTGTTGCCAGTACGCGTTGCGTTGGCGTAAGATCCCTGAGACCTTTCTGGAGTGTTACCCGGTCTGTGAAGGCGATGCGAGCGATCAATGTCTCCGGCGCTGATGGTGATGCCGATCCGGTGGGCGACATCACGGACGATGTCATCCGTATTCTCACCGGGCGTCGTCTTCACTCCTAGGATGCGGATATTATTGCGTCGTGAATATTGCTCTAGATGGTCAAGTCGATTTGTGAGGTTATTGACCTCGGTCGAGTTGGCAGAGACGGATTTCTCAACATCATTGAGTTTTTGCAATTTGCTGTCGATGGCCACTTCCAAATCATGTAAATACGAGAGCTTTTGATCCAAAATTTCTCGCACATTGTTCTCGAGCTTCTGCATGTCACTACATAGCTTAAGTCGTTCGCGTTCCATCGCCTTGGTGACGGCCTCTTGTACAATCGAGTCGAGACGGTCAAGATAACCAGGGCTTTGTACTTGCTTGCTCAGTGGAGCAGAAGAGGGAGGGGTGCGTAGTTCAACAGAATGCAAACGGTCCCTTGATCTGAGGTTGAGCTTCTTTGAGTTTGACATTCTTTCAAACAATGTTATGTAACAGAACAAAGAAACCAATTACTTTTCCACTAGCCGGTTCCAACACAGCAAAGCAAAACCAAAAAAAAGTAGGCAACTCAAAAATGTTCGAGAGGGACTACAGCAGTGTGTACTTACAAACTCAGTGAAGATGAAGTATCTCGATAAAAAGTCAAAATGTTACTCAAAATGCATTCCGGTGGTTTGATACAAGTCTTATAGTTGAACGTTTACATTATCACATACTGAATCCTCATAACAGACCTCGAAACAGGGTAATTATCCAATTACAGCAAGAAACATGTCAGAAAATGTCCGTGTCCGTGTCCATGTCAGATCATGCTACAAATAATAGTAGTAGTAGTAGTAGTAGTAGTAGTAGTAGTAGTACTAATAATAAAAATAGTAGTAGTAGTATTTGTTATTGTTGAAATGGTAGAAATATTAGTATTAGAGTATCAGTAGTAGTAGTAGTAGTATTAGTTGTAGTAGTTGTAGTAGTATTAGTAGTAGTAGAAGTAGTAGTAGTAGTAGTAGTAGTAGCAGTAGTAGTAGTAGTAGCTCACCTCACCCACCTCTACGCGCGATCTGGGTTAAAAATAAAGAGGGCAAAGCCGCTAAGATTTAATACAGTACAATTCCTGTTAAAAAACGAGGCGTTATTCACAAAAATGTTGGCCCACTTTCATGAAGTGCCCTGACTTAAATTTTGTAGCCTTAAAACCACCGTGTAACATTTTAGTCGTGTTATTCCATGTGTATATCAGAAGGGTATGTATTTCATCTAAAGATAAAGTTGGGTTCTGGTAAAGCATTTGCATTGTGCGAAACACCATGTAGAGGCGAACGGAAAATTTCATGTGTATATCAGAAGGGTATGTATTTCATCTAAAGATAAAGTTGGGTTATGGTCAAGCATTTGCATTGTGCGAAACACCATGTAGAAGCGAACGGAAAATTTGATACTGTAGCACATACGTATCGGTGAATATTAAGAGGTCTTGAATTCCTAAGAATTAAAATAAATTGGCCCAGTCTTGTTGATTATAACATGAACTATACACATACATTTGTATATGGGACGACATTAATCAAATTCGAAAATGGGAGCATTCGAAGAGCCACCCTTTCAGGGGAGATTTTGTTTTCTTCTATGATTCTCTTCCACTCTAACAAAAAACAAAATAAGGAAAGATGATCAAAATTATTTTTCACCATTCTCAAAAATCACCCTTCTCTCTACTATAAGCAAAAAGATTGATGTATTGTGGTGTGTTCATACTAGAACGAACCCACAATGGGCTAAATAACCTCATTCTGATGGGTTTTTTTATGGAAAGATATTTCATTGTGACAAGGTAACCACGTGTATAGAAGCATCAGACATGTTCATCAGAGCTTAGAAGCACAGCATCATTATGAAGAAAAAGTACAAATTGCTTTAGGCGGCAAAGAAGCAAAGACCTGATTCATGATAACTAGTGCAGCACAGATTTTGGTTTCGTTTTAACAAGGATCTTGCTTCTTCAAGTATGAAATAAATGACTTATGTGATTACATCGATCCCCTGGCTGTTTCATTATCTGCAAATATTCGCTGGTATAATAGCTGAGTATCCGGCTTGGAGAAATAATGAGTAATGTGGTATTTATGGTTTCCTTTTTAAGATTGATATGATGCTCTTTTTTTGTAATATTTGTGTTAGTTGCCTCCCCTCTCAGTTCTTATACTCAAGGTGTTGTGGTCTAGTGGATATTAAAGTCTCCCTACTAGGAATCACACGATACGGGGTTCAAACTCCTGACACGAGGCTATAATGTCCATTGCCAATACATTAAATTTAGATTATTATGCTAATTAGGCTAATTATGCTACATCTACATGGAATATCTTCTCATGAATTAATGATTAGTCGTCCAAAAATGATTTGCAATGTTGCAGTGCACCATCGTTAGGCGTGATATAGATAAACAATGACTGTGAAATCCATACATTGTGCATATGCTTATTATGCTATTTAAGACAATTGCATTACTTGGAATCAAAAACTGGTGCATAAATGAATTCCTCGTCATAGAAAACCCTTGAAAAGTCGTATTATCCATGTTTTTAGGCTTCCTGGATTGAGATTAGCAACATTATTACATAATTATTTCACATATGCTAATTAGATGATTATGCTAATATGGCTATTAAAAAAGTTGCCCAAGGTTGCCAAGCTGGCAACCAAGCAGAATTTACTTTAATACCAATTTAGAACACAAATCAACGAAAAAACTTTGTACTTATCAACTTTTCCAGGTCATGTACATGGTATATGGTACCGTCTACTGGACTATAACACACACACACACACATAAAAATGATTTGATAGCATACAAATGTAATAATAACATTAACAAATGCATACAAATGTTCACATCAGTATCTAAAGGATATTGTTAACTAACAAAGAATAGAGTGTGGGGGTATATGCACAAAATTATCAATTTCAATACAAACAGTAGTAGTAGCCATTGTCGTCATATAAATAGCAATGAGAGGAAGCGTAGTAGTAGTAGTAGTAGTAGTGGGGTAGTAATAGTAGTAGTAGTAGTAGTAGTAGAATAAATAGTAGTGGTAGTAGGAGGAGTAATTGTTGTTGTTGCAACGGTTGAACTAGTGGTAGTAGTATTAGTAGTAGTAGTAGTCGCTGTAATAGTAACATAAATCTAGTAGTAGTAGTAGTAGTAGTAGTAGTAGTAATAGTAGTACACCCAAACTACCTCAATGCGCGATCTTTGTTTAAAATACAGATAAGCCGAGGGCCAAAGCCGGAAAAGAGAGGTGAGCCTGCCACTACTTGAGAGATTTTGTCATAATACACGATATTGTAGAGGGTTTTTGGGGTTTAATTTGTAGCGAAGACTTCTAAATCGGAGGGGGCGTCCAAAAAAAGAGGCCCTTTTGACGAAAAAAAAGTATTTTGTAAACTATATTTCAAGGAAACCGTGAACTACCTTTTAAGTTGGGTGTTATATGAAAGAAATTTAATTATCTACATTTGAAGAGCTTGATTCCAAAAGGAGCTAAATCCATATTTTATCAAAACTGAATTTTTTGTCTTAAAATAATGGTTTCCTACATAGGAACAAAATGCACTATATGACATTCTAAAATTTCACCAGGAAATATGAAATTTTTTAGTTACAATATCATGTTTCATTCCAAAAGGAGCTAAATCCACTTTGGGTAAATCAACTTTTTTGTTTCTCCACTTTCCCTTCAGCCATGTACCTTCATGTTGTTATTTATGTTAAAGGTGTCGTCCTGGACAAATACTATATGATAAGAAAAAAATCTACCAGTTATTTCTCATTTTTTACTAAATTAATAAAATTTATGGTTTAGCTCCTTTTGGAATGAAACATGGATTTAGCTCCTTTTGGAATGAAACTGTGATATGTTGTTTACTTTCTTTTCAAAAGGTATTTTTAGATGTGATTTTACTGTTATTATTTAAAAGGAAAGATTTGCTACTAAATTAAAATAAATTTCAGTGACTTTATTGAGAAAATATGCTAAAATTTCACAAATTTTAGGTACAATATCATGTTTCATTCCAAAAGGAGCTAAATCCACGAAAAATAAAAATCTAAAAATTTATAAAAAATCAGAAATAACTGGTAGATTTTTTTAAATCATATATTTTTGGTCCAGGTTGACACCTTTAACATGTATAACAGCATGAAGGTACAAGGCTGAAGGGAAAGTGGAGAAATAAAAAAAAAGGCGATTTACTCAGAAGTACCCAAAGTGGATTTAGCTCCTTTTGGAATGAAACTCTTCATTTGGATATCAATTTCAACGAAATTGGGACTGATTAATATTGCAAATGTAAGTTTTAAAGAAGATTCTTGTTACCTTTGTTTTCTTCGAAATATTGAATTTTATCAATAACCGTTATTTTCCATATTACATCAAATTCGGAAACTGCTTTTGGGGTAACTTTTTAGGAATGTACCTATATACTAGGATACAAGGAACAATTTATATCTCTTTTCAATAAACATTTATAGCAATCCAAAGTTATTGATTTGATTTTCACAAAAACAACATTTTTGCCCACATGTGTATTAACTGTATGCAAACACGTGTATTAGTTTATTGAGGACCTGTTTGGTGGGTTTACATTAGTTTTTAAGATAGCTTTTAGGCACCATGGATTTGGTGTCAAAAGATGGATAAATAAATTACATACAAGTTAATATCAATTTCAGTGAGTTTTGTAGCGTGTGAAATATAAATTGTGAGCCAAAAACGTGTTTTTATGTAGATTTTTTTCCCTTCTAATTTTGGCCCGTATCTCAGTATATCAACTGGACATAAGTGATTAGACATAGTTTAGTAATGCAGAAATTTCAAAGGATTTGGAGTGCTGACTGCAATTGATAAGTACTTCTTCTGTGCTCTGGGATGTTTCAGGAAATGAGGGCATTGGCAGTGCCCCCCCCCCCCCCGCCCCCACCCTGGGCTTCCACTGACATCTGCCAGTGACTAATCGGTCAGTTTGGGTGGGAAGAAAATATCCTATCAGGAAAGATCTAGAGACGTGGTCTATGGGCAACTTGATATACGCATCTTGCATATTCAGTGGGCTGGTCGCATAACACTTTTAAAACCAATGTTTAATCCCAGTCTGCCCCTGAAAACATCAAATAACTTTTGTGTCAAAGACATGGTGTAGAAGGGGGGAAGGTCTGTATATATGTTGTAGTCATCCTGTTGTTAGCTGGTTATTCGATCTTTCGACAAAGCTTTAAAAGTTTGAGTTGCTTTAGGACATATAGTGGATAGCAATTAAAAAAAAAAATTGTACCTGATTAAAATGGCATCCAACATAACTAAATTCATTTTTAAAGTGTAGTTATGCTATTGTGATCAGAAGACGTCATTTTAGAAGGAAAAGTGAGCACTTTACTTTAAAACATTAATTTTTGCTTTGATAGGCGAATCCAAGATGAATATCCAATATTAAATATATGTTAAAATAATTGGGGACAAAACACTGGTCTGCGAACCCTTCATTTTCAGAACCACAAGAAGACCTGAGCGACTTCCGTGCGGGAAATATTCAGAAATTAAAATAGGAAATTCATTCCCCACGCCCACTCCTTCGAGCGATACCCTTAGCTTTTGGAATTATGAATCTTCATATTAGAGGTTTGGGTGTTCTTAAACATTTTTCCTCAGAAAAATGAACCTTTTTTAAGTACGAGTACCCCAGGCAAGAAAAAACTATATACAGATTTTGTACATACATACATGTAAATTTATGAAACAAATAAATATAAATGCAATAGAATGTACTCTAATGCATGTAAGACAAGAAATGTTTTCTATATTAACGCACTATAAACAAAAACGGATATTATAAAGGAGTAAAACCATACAGATCAGTCTTCAGGAGTGAATCTGATATATAAATTTTTTTCGTTGCGATATAAAAAAAACCTTTTTTGGTCAGACTTGATATCCACACTATGTATTGAAAATAATTTACACCACGTTAACGCTTCGGCATTCTGCATGGTCTTCTGAAAATTACTTGAGGATTCGCAAAACCGCCGTGTCAGTTTTATGGATTTCTGATATTTTTTCTGAGGGTTCAAGAGACCTACATTGCTGTTCTCAAGGGATGTCTATATAATCCCAGCTAAATCACAGGCAGGATTTTTTAAGTGATCTTTCTTTGATTATGTGGAAATATTTGCCTTTACCATGACAAGATTGTACTAAGCGGTCGGATGACAGATGGGGGGATGGGGGGGGGGGGGGTCATATAAAATTGTTTTTGTGGAAGTCACATCAATCATTTTGGGTTGCCATAACGTTTTATTTAAACAGGGTTTAAATCTTTCCTTTTCAAAAAATATTATTCTTCTATATGGCCGAATTCCTGAAAAGTTACCAAAAAACGCACTTTGTCGATTTCGATATATGGAAAATAACGTTCATTAATAAAATTCAATATTTCGAAAAAAATCCAAACATAATCGTGCTTTTTTACTTCAATTTGCGATGTTAATTAAACCCAATTTCAATTAAATTGTTATACAAATGTAGGTAATTTAATTTTCTTTCATACGACACCAAACTTACGGTAGTTCAAAGTTCCCTCGAAATATAGTTTACAAAATACTTATTTTTCGTCAAAAGGGCAACTCTTTTGGACGCCCCCCTCCCCACTCGATTTAGGAGTGTTCGCAAAAAAAACACAAACAAAAACACCTTTGAAATGTTGTGTATTATGATCAAATATTCCGAATAAACAAGGTGTGCCTAATTTATGCGGTAGTTTCAGGCAACTCGAAAACTAAGCATGATATTTGACTTTGGCCCTCCGTTTAAAAGGGCAAATCTAAGATGTAATACAGTATAGTACCTGTCAGAAACTAGACGTTATTTACCAAAATGTTGGCCCATTTTTACCCGTTGACTACTGAATGTATTTATTGCAATAGGCTCAATACAGGGGCCACCCGGTACGAGAAGACAATGCTCTGACTTTAATAAAATGAAGCCTTGAAACAATCGTGTAACATTTTAGCCGTGTTATTGCATTTTTATAGCCAGAAGGCTATGGAATTTACTTAAAGATAAAGTTAAATTCTTAAAAGTCGTAATCACCAGAGGTATGGACTTTTCAAATTAGCCCGGTCTTTGTGATGTTGAGGCTGACAACTTTTCCATTTGTTCAACGTAACAATCACACAACATTACTAAAATGTCAATTTCTCAAAAGTGTAAGCCTCAGGAGGGTCTTTTCTCTTTAGAGGACTTAAACTGATATGCTATCCATAATATATTTAGAGTAGAGCCCCAAAGGAGAAGACACTTAGCGGATAAACAGATATTTTGTGTTAATGCTCGACAACCGGGAAAGTTATCCGCGACTACGTCACAATCCTCTGACCAAAATCCTAGATTGAAATTCGCATAGACAGTTCGAGCTCATATCTCAAGCATTCATTACTTTCTTATTATCGGTCATATTTATTTTAAACTTCACACCATTCTATGGATATTTTGTTTCCTGTTTCCATACATATGTTACTGTCCCCTTAATTCCTTGAAATGTTCTAGCTCCGTATTGAGAGCCATGCTAAAACTGAGGTAATAACATTAAGCATCCTGTGCACTGTACAAGAGCCTATTTCATTATCATAATTATTCCAATACCATGGTTCTAGGAATCAAAAGTTTTCCTGAAAGTTTGGGAAGAGATTCTCTAGTTGTGGACTTCACTTGTTTTAAGTCGCCTCGCTTGATTGGAAAGTGACATTAATATTGGCACGTTAAAATATTGTTCGCATAAGACGCGGGAACCTCGACGTTTTTTTTTTAACAAAATATATTATCGTACGACATGGTTGGTAATAACAAAATTAATACAATAATAATATAGTAAGGAAAATAAAACATAAGGAAACAAACATAAAACAGATTTGGTAGCATACAAATATAATATTAACATCGATAAAAGTATACAAATGTTACAATGGTATAAAATATATTGTTAATCAAAAAAATTATAAAATGTTGGGTATATGCACAAATTTATCATAATCATTAGAAGTATTAGTCGTTGTCGTCGCCGTCAAAAAAGTATTAGTGATAGTGAGATAAGGAGGAGGGGGAGCAGTAGTAGGAGTTGATATTGTAGAATTAAAAAAAAGTAGCAGTAGTATTAGTAGTAGTAGTAGTTTTTTTTTGGAGTAGTAACAAAATAGTAGTAGTCGTAGTAGTGATGGTTGTTGTAATAGTATAACTAAGAATTGTATTAGTAGTAGTAGTAGTAGTCTTAGTAGTAGAAGTAGTAGTAGTAGTAGTAGTAGTAGTAGTAGTAGTAGTAGTAGAAGTAGTAGAAGTAGCAGTGGTAGTAACCCCCCCCCCCCCCCCATACAGAGGGTAAAGCTTTGATACAGTGCAATGCCTTTCAGAAACGAGGCGTCATTTCGAGTGCGCTAAAACATGCACTAGCGAAGCGATTAAAAACAACGGTTGTGTTCGTATTGTTCCATTAACTGCTGTGTTCGTTGTCTATACAGTGTGTATCGAGCGTCAGAGACTGCGGAAGAAATTGACACCTGGTGTGAAACCAACGTCATTATCATCAAGCGCTATTTTTCTAACGCAATCTAATGTCAGACAAAATGACTCATCGAGTGTAGAAAACATCCCTTTCTCATGGCGCTTAAGCAGCCGCGCAAGTCGCTGGCGCAGTCAAGGCTGGCTTTTGTGCGAATTGCATTGCTCTCACATGCTGTTCAGAGGACGCTGACGCAACCTACGCCAGGAAACATTGTTGTGCAATTTGCCATACCCCCACATGGCGCACAAAGGGTGCGCTAGTCGACGACGCAATCATACGTCAGTAAATGACGCCAGGGTAGTACCTGCCATTACATTTATGCGGCGCGTTAAGGCTGCAGTAGTTCGCTGACGCATTAGTAAGTCAGGAAAATAATGACATGTTCTCAAGGGGCATTTGTGAACATTACCTGTGGTGACGTCTCTGAGCCTCAGCAAAACTTCTAAATCTCTTTGAGAATCTTCTGGCGTAGTGTCTACTCGAACGACGTCAGCTTGAAATCTGTTTCCTACTATCAGTTCTCCTGACGCTCATTTGATGAAAAATTAATGATGAAGAGATCAAACAGACTTCTTCCCCCATGGAACACAAAATGTACCCAAATCCCCAGCACTCGCGTATTTATAGATAATTTTTGTAATAACCCCAATTCAACTTATATCGGTCATTATATTATCATTTTCGTTTTTGTTGTGGTGGGCGGGTAGCTCATCCAGGCAAGCGTAAAACGTGTACAATAGTACTTTATTTCCATGGAGCTGCATGACCACCTTCTAACACCCCTGTTCACACGAATGTAAATTCATCATATAGAGTTTTTTATGTTAAATGTTATGAACTGGAAGAAAAACATAATCAAACATTTCAACGGATATTTCTTATATCACATTTATTGAAATATCAATTTGTCATTTTTTTAAAAATATTCCTATGCCTGAAAGTACTGTGTTCTGATGACAATTAGCCTTTCTTTAGGGATATGGTTTGTGGTAATTTGCATATCATTTGCAGATATTCATCCACGTAACTATTTGAAGCGTTCTACACTATAGCAATAACACTTTGAAGAAATGCATTTTATGCCAATTTGATAATTTTGTTTCCAGAATTTTGCAGGCATTTCCCTTCTTCAGGGATGACGATTTGTGTTGTGGATATTTTTTTGTTCTGTTTTGTTTTTGTGTGTGGACATTTATGATTGAAGGAGTTAAACGTGTTTTTATAAAGAAATAACTCTGTGGAGAAGGGAAGAATTCATTGTAGAGTTATACAACAATCGTAGCTACGTCAAAGCCATATAGCTGTTCAATAAGTTATTAATTGATATCTAGTCCGAACGTCGTATATTAACAAAACGTCGTCAAACCATTACAACAAACACATGTTTGAACATCATTTTGAACAAAAAAAATAAATAAATCATGATACCGGGATCCCTTTCTAGTAATACCATCGTACCGTACAAAAGCCCATGATTAGACCATTTTGTAATGAAATTACAAATAACGCACAAATCTTTGTAAATTGCAATGTTACAAATTATTTTATTCACATGTCATGAATAATTGTATTTCAATAGTCAGAATACGAATTGCATAAAGTACGTATTGTTAGCTATAATGCTTGTCTGTACACGTCCCTTGTGATATACGAAGTCTCTTCATACGAACTTTCCCCTAGTCTGAAGAGGCCATTGAATCCGGCTGTGCTTGTTAGAGAAATCTGAAGTCTCAAAGTGATTATTGAGCCATGGAAGTATCACTATTTGCTGTAAATCGCAGATCCGCTCCTTTATGTTTGGGCTTTTCCCCCTTATTGTATTCAAATGGCATTTATTGGAAAAATCCTTAGGTCATATTCAACCAACTATTTTCAATATCATGTTTAGTTAAAAGTGTATTTTGCCCAGGTCAGTCAACTGCAGCACTTATTAAACGCAATCAATGCCACGTTGGGAAGCTGATAGTCTTTACTTGTTGCAGTGTTTCCCTGTTTTGTGTGCTTTTGTAGTTTTTTACAAATTGCGAATGTCCGTTAATATCATATTTCGGAGAATCTAATCTTTTGAAGTTCCTGAACTTGGCTTTTAAATGCGGTTAGTGTCCTACATAACTGATAATAATAGTAATAGTGTAAACTTAAAGAGCGCACACACCGTCCAGGGACACTCATGGCGCTTACTCGGCAAAAATTCTCTTTAATACATGTACAAGTAAGGTAAATGTAAATGTTCATCTGATAATAGAGTTGTACTATCAGAAACTCAAAACCAATTTTGCAACATTTTGTCACCAATTTCAAGCATCAGCTCTGCCAGATGGGACCCGGTTCCCTCCAGCTACAGCTAGTACTCCGTTAACTGACAATTCAAGGGACTAGCCCAGTCAGCACATGATCCACAGGAGCTCCATCATCCGATGCCACCAGGCCCCACACGGGCAGCCAATGAGACTAAAGAAGAAAACTAATTAAGTTATACAAATAAAATATAAAAAAATTGAGTAAAATAAAATTATAGAACTTAAGGAAATACTGGGTTTCATATGGAATAGGTAAGCCTTAAGACGATCTTTAAAGGTGGAGTATGTTGCAATACAGCGTTGTGATGGGAGAAGCTTATTCCAAACTTAGGTTGCTGCATGCAAACAAGCATTGCCTCCCCATAAACCATTATGGCTTGTCCTACCTAACAACATGAATTAGGTGCAATTCATATTCTCACTTTTGAAATACAATCGTTCTTAACAGGTGAATGAAATAACTTGTGACTGAAACTTGAAGGGATTGGGTATGTTTGTCTCAGATTCAATACCAAATCCTAGACTTATTTTTCATGCTGCAATCATAATTATAAAACTTTAAGTCAGTCAGGAATCACATGACGTTTACAAGCCAAACGCCCGTCTGATTATCAAGATATTTATGATTGGAATTCAAAATTTCCAAAACCGTTTTTCTGTTTTTAAAACACTACAGCCTATTGGGAAAAATGAGTAAGGTATAACCGGTCTCTCAAAGATTTTTACATTTTTAAGGCACTTTATGATTATTTTGAAGCACAATTTGTGTAGGGCTTCAATGTAACACCATATTACACACGCTGATACACGTAGGGCCATGCATCTCAGATTTGCCTTTAACAAAGATGCATTGCATTTTATTTGATTACATTACGAAAGGAACAATTGGACGATCCTGATCGTGATCGTGCACTGTCATGTAAACTGGCCTTTTCAAAACTAGTTATATTTCCCGATGTTTCTTTGTGTTATGCTTTTCCATGTATAAGCCCCTTATGCTATACGATTTTTCTTTATACGAACTTCCCTCTAGTCTGAAGAGGCCATTGAATCGGGCTGTGTTTGTTAGAGAAATCTGAAGTCTCAAAGTGATAATTGAGCCATGGAAGTATCACTATTTGATGTAAATCGCAGATCCGCTCCTTTATGTTTGGGTTTTCCCCCTTATTGTATTCAACTGGCATTAATTGGAAAAATCATTAGGTGATATTCAACCAACTATTTTCAATAATCATTTATATTTAAAAGTGTATTTTGCCCAGGTCAGTCAACTGCAGCACTTATTACACGCAATCAAGGCCACATTGGGAAGCTTATGGTCTTTACTGGTTGTTCTGTTTCCTTGATTTTTTTCTTCTGCTTTTGCAGTTTAAACAAATTGTAAATTTCCATTAATATCATATTTCGGAGAATTTAGTCTTTGAAAGTTTCTAAACTTGGCTTTTAATTGAGGTTAGTGTCCTACATAAACTAAACTCCTAACTCCAACCATGGACACAGAACCAATAGTGAGAGGAATGGCAAGGGGAAGGAAAAGGGTAAACTTGACAATGATATATTACGTAATCCGAACACGGTTTCACCATAAGGTACGTCCCTTGGAGCAGACCAGAAATATTCGAGGAAAGCAATTCTTTTCGATTTCAATTTCATTTCTTAAAGTTTATTACTCCATAGCCGCGGAGATGTGGTATTTTGATACTCAAATGAAAGATTTCAAATGTGGTTGTCTCATATAAATTGGTTTCTGCATTGTTGATGGTATTATGGAATAAATATTTATCCAAAACAAAATTACTTTTTATAAATGCCATTTGACTTGAAGATGATTTTGTTGTATTGAAGTACGGCGGATCTAGGAACGAAGGAGGTGAAGAAATAACGATCCCCCCCCCCCCCACAAAAAAAAGATAAAGGAAAAAAACTTTTCCGAGCACTACCCCAACCCCTCTCACCCCCAAAAAGTAAAAGATGGAACCCCCCCCCCCCCTATCCCCCATCCCACTTGGTAAGCTCTCTGTCTTAGCCTCCAAACTGACTCGGGCGACCCCGGTTCGAAACTGAGTCACGTCTTTCGGATGGTGACGTTAAAGAGTTCGGTCCCCATAGGAAAATAATCATATATAATTGATACACGTCTGTAAAAACCAAATTACACCCTCCCCCCCCCCCCCCGCTTCCTTTCAGACCTTCGCACAATATATGATCTTCCCAAATTTCATCACTCCTCTGTTTCTAACAACACTGATCCGCCACTACTTGAAGTGAAAACCCTATGGTGTGATATACATTGTATCTCAGTCAATAACATCGCCTGACTGGCTCCATGCACATCGACTCCGAACCGACCGATTTATCCGCTCCTTTATGGTTTTCCCCCTTATTGAATTCAACTGGCATTTATTGGAAAAATCATTAGGTCATATTCAACAAACTATTTTCAATATCATTTGTATTTTATAAGTGTATTGTGCTCATGTCAGTGAAATGCAACACTTACACGCAATCAAGGCCACGTTGGGCAGCTGATGGTCCTTACTTGTTGTTCTGTTTCCTTGATTTTTTTCTTCTGCTTTTGCAGTTTTAAAAAATTGTAAATTTCCATTAATATCATATTTCAGAGAATTTAGTCTTTGGAAGTTTCTAAACTTGGCTTTTAATTGCGGTTAGTGTCCTACATAAACTAAACTCCTAACTCCAACCATGGATACAGAACCAATAATTAGAGGAAGGGCGAGGGGAAGGAAAAGGGTTAACTTGACAATGATATAATACCTAATCCGAACACGGTTTCATCATAAGGTAAAGTCCCTTTGAGCAAACCAGAAATATTCGAGGAAAGCAATTCTTTTCGATTTCATTTACATTTCTTAACGTTTCTTACTACATAGCCACGGAGATGTGGTATTTTTATACCCAAAAAGGCATTTCAAATGTGGTTGTCTCATATAAATTGGTTTCTGCATTGTTGATGGTATTATGAAATAAATATATATCTAAAACAAAATTACCTTTTATAAATGCCATTTGACTTGAAGATGATTATGTTGTTTTGAAGTTCGGCGGATCAAGGATCGAAGGAGGTGAAAAAAAGACCCCCCCCCCCCCTCCCCCCACAAAAAAAAAAATATATGTATAAAGGAAAAAAACCTTTTCAAGCACCCCCCCACCCTTCACTTCCCTCACAATTGTCTAAATAAATGGAACCCCCACCCCCTCCCCCCCCCCCCCACACACACACACTTACACTTGGTAAGCTCTCTGTCTTAGCCTCCAAACTGACTCGGGCAACCCCGGCTCGAAACTGTGTCACGTCTTTCGGATGATGACGTTAAAGAGTTCGGTCCCCATATGAAAATAATCATATCTGATTGATACACGTCTGTAAAAACCAAATTACCCCCCCCCCCCCCCGCTTCCTTTCAGACCTTCGCACAATATTTGATTTCACAACAATTTCATCACTCCTTTGTTTCTAACAATCCTTGATCCGCCACTACTTGGAGTGAAAACCATATGGTGAGATATCTATTGTATCTTAGTCAATAACAACACCTGACTAGCTCCATGCACATCAACTCCAAAACGACCGATTCACCATACATGTCCATTCGAGGTAATGCCATTTTTTCCAGTTTGCTATCGATCTCTTGGCGTTCTTGTTGGTGTGACTAGGTATGACACTTAACGAAAATCACTTATATAAAGCTGATAACTGCTGCATACCAAATCAAAGGCAGCTGAAGATCTGACGTTCTGCAGTAGTACAACATTCGTCTCTTTACCCAAGGACAAATTTCAGGTAATATTATTTCTACTGTCTTCAATGGGTTACACACTTTTGTTACTTATTTATATTTTTTATTTTTCCGAAATACAATTGTATGTGATATCAGAAGAAATATTGTACCTTTAGTTTTTGTATACACTCCTTATTTATGTTTATCTCCAAATGTTTATTTGTAAAGAAAACACCATGAACATAAACAAAGTATGTGTTACATTTGTTCTGTTGAAAATTGAAAATGAACAATGATACTATTAAATGTACCTATTTATAACTTTAACTTTAAAATACACATTGTTATTTATTTTAACACAATATATACTCTGAAATTAATCATTTAATTACAGAACTTAATAATACATCCCAAGACGCAACAAGAAAACGAAAACCCGTATTTCTTTAAAATCTTTGAACCGAAAAATGATTTACCCGAAACCCCAAAACATATTGATATGTTGGCACTTTGTAATATGCGTCTCGATTTTTTTCTTACTCTTAGCAATGCAAACCTCAGTAGACATGTATGCTGCAATATCTGATATATTAATGTTTTCAGGCCTGGATTAACATCTTGATATTTATATCGCCAAAAAAAATGTTGCCAGTAATGTAAAAGAAAATTAAATTCGGAAGAGGCTTGACTTCTAGGTTCAGTAATTCCAATTTTTTTATCAGGATTGAAATTCTTCGCCCTTGTACTTAGTTCTAGAAAGCAGATGGTTTGAGAATTGTTTTGAAAAATAAATGATAAAATATCTCGGGTGACAAATTTCAGAACAAACATAGTTGGTACTAAATTATGTAATGCGAAATCTGAAATCAATAGTAACGTTTGCTGGAAAAATGAAAGGTTTAAACACTGTTTTTTGGCTCCAGAATATTGTTCATTTGATTAAGACGAGTAAATACTTCAGAAATTTCTGGGTTATTTAATTTTATGCAAATAACGTAAAGTTGCCTCGTTTTATATCAACGATTCGAATGTTGAATCAACAAAAATAGATGGAAATCGGATTTGCGGTCCATAAGCACAGAATGTCGGTTTTGCTGCAAAAAGAATTGTTTTCAATCTCCTGGTATTTTTTCATCAAAAATCTAACAATGCAAATTATTCAGTGAATTTAAGTGTTTTTTTTTCTTTGCAGTCTTTCCAATTTAGGGCACGTCCAAATTCATATCTGCAATTTTAACAAATCTCTTTTCTTTTATTTCTAATTTTAATATCGATTTTTTTTTTTTCCTTCTTACCTAATACATTTATTATTCCAAAATACTTCGGTTGGCAAAATCGTTTTTCTATTCAAAAGACACCGTGTTTAAAATGCCCTTAACTATTTGGATCGTACAATTTTCAAACAATTAACATCAAAATGACAATTGAACAGACATTACGGACCAACCGGTGATAATAATTCAAAATATATGGATTTCTAATTGTACAGCAGGCCCTTGCGGCTTTTTAATTTTTTTATATAGGTTTTATTTCCACATTAGCTGCATATGAAAAGAATTTACAAAGTAAGGCATATACAAGGTAACAAAATATGTACATAATATTCGATTGATACAACAGTAATTAAAACGATGTAATGCCAAGTCATATGATGCTAACAATTATCTGCAGTAATGAGGCGGAAACCTTGGAAGCATTATGCTTGTAATTAAGGTTCCCTTTACATAATGCATAATGCTAGAATGGGACAACCCTGCTTTTTATAAATGTATGTTTATTTATTTTTTTTTATTTATTGGTAAAATGATCAACAAGCAGCACAAGGCTGAAGGGGTTAATTTACAAAGGTACAGTGATGTGTATATATATATATATATATATATATATATGTACAATAGTTTTACAAAACATAGTCAATAAATCAGTAACATAATGACAATACAGCAGAATTATATTGCGTTCGTTTATGTACATTAATTGAAAGGATGTACTAGCAGGAGATATACAAGAGCAGGGGAAGGTAAATGGCTCGTGAAAGTGAGAGTGATAGAGCGAATGGGGTAGAGAGAGAATGTGAGAAAAGGGGCGGTACAAAGAGAGAAAAGGAAGAGAGAGAGAGAGAGATAGAGAGGGAGAGAGAGCAGGAATGGAATGAACATAAGTAAATAAACATATTATTCCTAATTACATGTAAAACATTTATGAAAATTAGGAGTCAAATTTCGGCGAGACAACAATAGTCATCATACAAGTAAATTCTAAAAGACAGACAAGGTAAGGTAAACAAAAAAAAAGAGGAGGGAAGTTTGAAGAGAGAGAGAGAGAGAGAGAGAAAGGAGGGGGGGGAGATGGAAAGAGAGGGGAACAACTACAAGTAAATAAAACTGAAATACAAAGAAAACAAAATAATCTTGTCACCCATTTGATTTTCAGAGCTTGCAAAATTGATTTAACACAAGTCATCTTTAGATTTCTCTCTTTCTAATCTTTCACCCAACACTCTGGTCCGAATTCACAAAGGAGGTTTGTCCGACAAACCTTGGTTTTTCGTACGTCATATGACGCGTTTTTTACATACCTGGTTTGTAAAAACGCGTCGAAAACGCGTCCTATGACGCACGAAAACCAAGGTTTGTCGACAAACCTCCTTTGTGAATTCGGGCCTCTACGTTTGATTCTGTCTGGACCTCCCAATAAGAAAATGTATAACAAAATTATTCACTTAATGGATAACAGACACATCAGATATAGCAACATTTTTGGCTATTTGATTTTTTCCGTCCAGTCAATGATGTCTGGCTTTCCACAGGTTCAGTTGAGATTTTATATTTGATAGAATACTTTGGATTTGTGCCATCCAATCTTCAGAAATTCAGGATAAGTCAATTCCAGGAATTGTCAAAACATTCATGAATTTGATGTTTATTATGCATGGTGGATTCTGTACATTGCATTGTTTAAATACCATTGTTCTTGTCTTGTAGAATTCGAAGAAAGCGACGAAAAGTACTGAAATTCACCAAGCAAAAGCTTTTCATTGAGATTATGATTCAGAATGGAATGAAGAAATACAGTTATATAATTTGCGTACAAAAAGAGATTTATTGCCTGAGAAGCATTAAGCTTCATGCCTTCGATATGTTGATCTATTCTGATACTAGCAGTTAAAGTTTTAATTGATAAAATAAGGAGGTAAAGAGAAAGACGGTTTCCATGTCTGACCCCTTTTTCTACTGAGCGGGGGGGGGGGGGGAGGGGGGGGGGACCGTTAAAGTTATACTATTCATTACACAACTTTCAATGTCCATATAAGGAACACTAACATTGTTGCAAGTCTTATTTCCGAAATTAAAGCACTTCAACGCTTACAATAAAAATTGATGATTAAACGAACCACAACTTTCAAGAAATTCGCTCGACTCTAGAATTAAAAAAGGGAGTCTCTATTAATGTTCTGATAGCTTCACCGATGTATCCAGCTTGATATGGATGTATTGTAGATGGTAGAACAATTTTAGTCTCTGTGCCACGGCTTTAGAACCTATCTTGACATCAACATTTAAAATTGTTATGGGTCGATAGTCCGTGCTCTGTTTTGCTTTGAAGTCATCACGCCTTGTCTCTGTGATTAAGACAACTTTCCTTCCCTGAAACTAAGATTTAGTGTATCTACTCACAAGATTCAAGTTTATCTCAAAATTTAGAGAAAACTCGAGAGTAATTTCGTCGGTTGATTTAATTGTTGCCATAGCAAAGAGGAAGCTGTGCATTCTTTAAGAGATAACTCCTTTTCACACAGATCGTGTTGGTAAGGGAATAATATTGGTAAGGAAATATCAATATGTATGCATAAATAAGTGTATATATGTTTATTCTATATTTCATAACTTGATAAAGATGTAATGTACGTCGAAAATTCGTGACGTAATAAAAAATGTTGGATGAATACTCTCTTTCTGTTTATAAATAAAATATCACATTAAAAATATGTTCATGCAATATACATATTTATATAAATATATACAAAAACGTTATATATACAACTCTACATGTTGCATTAAAGCTTATCTGCCATAGTTTACAAGAGGGATTAGACTGCCCTGCAAGGTCACTAGACAGGTGGTTATCTCATCAACTCAGCTCTCAGTTAACATAAGAAAAAGAGGATCATGGGGGACCAATGGTCACCGATTAGGCATTGTTTGTTATATAGAGGGCGCAAGTAGCTACAAGTAGTGCAGTGGGCCTTTAACAGGACATCTATATTTAGCTCCAAATGGTACATTAATCGGGCATCATAAAAACTGGTATATTACCCAAACCCTAACCCTAACCCTAACCCTAAATTCAAAACAATATTACTAATTAAACTAATGATTAAACCTATTGTTTATTGGCAGGCATTTAAGTTTACTCTGCCTGCAAACGTACGTAGAGGGCCTTAATTGTATTGTTCAATATTTAACAGGACATGAAACTGTCCTGCTAAGTTCTCTTTTTTCACTATTATGTCCTTCTAATGGCGCTGTAAGGTATAAATATATAAACATATTATGTGTTCGTGTGTGTGCGTGTGTGTGTGTCTTTAATTTTCAAAATATGGAGGAAGCCGTGTTTGATAAATACGTCACTTCGAGCCATATGGACTTTGCTCTTGCGGTGAAAGAATGAAGATTTGTCAGTCCCTGCATATCTTGCCTTACTCGAGGTGAATGTTAATGTGTTAACAACTGTACAATCTGATATCTGATCTGACATAAAATTACTCTTTCTTCCCAAGCCCATTTACACAATCCCAGACACCTTTTCGACAAATCTTCGATTTCTGAACTGCCGTTTACACTTCTGGAAGAAAAAAACAACACGTTGCACTACAGAGCTACTTGCGCCCTCTATATAGCAAACAATGCCTAATCGGTTACCATTGGTTCCCCCATGATCCCCTTTTTGTTATGTTAATTGAGGGCTTTTTTTTATGAGATAACCACCTGTCAATGACCATGTAGGGAGGTCTAATTCCTCCTGGCCAGCTAATACGGTGGGGCTTTAATATATAACGTCGATGTTTGCTTATTTTGGGTGAGTAGTGCGAATGCAAACTTCGGTAAGAATTCAATTTTTACTCACGTGACTCCCCTGACTCCCCTCACTTCCCGCGTTTACGCAAGCGCTGCAGAGCACGAACGAGTGACGCATGCGCAGTTGTGCACTTCTGACCCCCAAAAATCAGTATGAGCAATACTGTCGTTTTTTTAAAGGGTTTTACTAGTTGTGTAAATGGTAGTACATAAATCGCAACATTTTCAAATAGTGTTTTGAAATGCTTTAATGAAATATTTTTAATGTAATAATTCCATTCAACATAATTTGACCTTACCTGTCACACCACAGACACACCTGCATGTATACTTTTTCAGTCTATCGATTTCATTTTAACAATTGCAATATAATAATTTCCCCTCTCTCTCTCTCTCTCTCTCTATATATATATATATATATATTATTTTGTTTAATATTTTTTTTATTTAAAGAATATTTTTACTTGCAATAATTGGTCCAATATTTCAAGTAACTGTTATAGGTTGTTCATCCATCTATTATCATTTATTTATATATGTTTATAACTTTAGGTATGAACAATGATGTTAACTTTATCTTTTATCATTTTTATTGTACATTTATATGATCATTCCTGTTTTTTATGCACATTTTATGTAAACATTGCATTATTGGTCCCTGGACTACTGCATTGTACATTGTATATGTTGATATTAATACACCGAAATTGAATTGAACTGAATTAAATTTTGGTCGTGTAAATGAGTCTATATTTTGGTTGGAGTGGAATGCAGCTCCATTCTTAGTTCAGCTCAGTTTATTTCACATCCAATAATTTTTTTAACAATATATCATTCAAATACAATAATATAAATTGCAATATATTTACAACATGTAATGAGATAAGAACACATTCAACAACAACAGCATGAAAACAAATTCGTAGAGTAGGGATCTGAGGGACCTATCTAGGCTTGTTCCCTTTTTTTCTACAAACACATAAGTAAAATCTTCAGTAAAGCAAATATTGACAACATAAACATTACATAAACTGAGAGATACATACATACACAGGACGGGAAGAATTAAATATAGTTAAATAAATATATTGTGACTCGTTATTTGTTTGTGTTTAAATTTACGTTTAAAACTGAACTGTTTGACATCCTTTGATTAGAATCGGGGTAAATAACGGATCCCTTGTACTTTTCTCTTTTTTTCCTTCTGATTTTGTTCTTCCCATTTGGCTTCCGTTTCCCGTTAGGCATCGTCACATGATCCAATATTGTTTGATCATATTATATTATTCATAATGAGAACACCAATTCACGTTGTGTTTAATATGGCGCCCTCTTTGTTTGGATCCAGAAGGGCGTTAAGTCAGACACTTAAATAGAGAGTTAACACACTTCTGGCTCTTATGTGACCTTACATCATTTTGGAAAAAATGAAGACGTCTGGAAATAAATAAAAATCGTATCGAATTAAAGTACAGTTACATCTGTATTATGTAATGGTTGCTCAAAGAATACGAGAAAAGGGGGCCTTTATGTTAAAATGTCCCACCGTATGTTTATAAGCTCCTTAAGGACGTTCAGAAGTATTTTTTAAGAGTACCTTAGTGCTGAACAGGGACAGATAATCATGCCTTAAAGGTATTACAAAGTTTAGGTATGGGGTCATGAATTATAGGTTCAAATTAACATAGTGGAAGCATATGCGATCCTACAATATTCAGTGATCGTTGTCGCGATTGAAATCGAGTCTAAAGTTACGAAATTATAAATAATAAACTCTTTATGTTGTATAGCTCCCTCTCAAGGTCAAGATATTAATTTAGCTATCAAACAATGTTTCTTGACTAAAATCGACCAATTATAGCTATTCCCGTTTGGAAATTATATATCACAACTACATATTCTGAGATTTTCATGGTCGCAGCTACCATTGTACGTCATAGGCGCTATTTGAAAATTATCAAAATTTACCGGGAGCACCGGTAAATTTTTATATTCAATTCTTCTCGAAAAAAAAAGTGTTTTAGGGGCTATTTTTTTTTAGTGCATATAATACATCCACAGGGGCATCCAAATATAACAAAATTGTAAAGATTCACTATCCACCCAATTTTCAAAATTTCCCAAAACTTTGTATTACCTTTAACAATGCATAAATCAAGGAACTATTGGCATTAATTATGTCTGCAAGGGTCAATACATTACTAACTAGCCCTGCGCAGAAAAGGTGCGCATGAATAATGCGGAACGTCCTTATTTAAGTACACGATTCAATAAGAAATACTACCCAGGGGAAACAAACTGTGATCGCTTAAGACAGGTGGTCTTTCTTTACAGGTGGTCGCTGAAGCATGTTTTAAAGACGCATAGAAGTGGGCTCTCATGTACAATTCGACACCGTTCGAGTGTTTACCCGATAACAGTTATTGTCAATCACGATGCAGGATAAGCCTTCAGTTGTATGACGACAAGCCTCATGATGATTTGCATTTCCACATCCGTTTCCCAATAATTATAATAAAGTCATTGTCTTATTTTACCCTCAACCGAAGGCTCGCCAATTAAACAACAAGAGGGCATTTCTGGATAGGCCTACCACTTTGCTGTATGCAGACTTTTACACAAATTAATTAATTAATTATGGCCTTCTGCACATAGTTGAAACTGACGACCCTCTCCCTTTATGTATCTGTCTTCCACAGTTTTCGAGCAATTGCAGTAATGGCATCAATGGCGGCTATCAGCATGTTTCTTCTTCTCGCTGTTGTAGTCACAGCTAGTGCTTTTGTGGCTAACAATGATAGGCCTCTAGGCGAAACAGCTGAGGTGGAGGAGACTGTCAGTAAGTAGTCTGAAAGCACAAAACCTTTTTAGTAGTAGTACGTAATGTGTAGTTCAGCTATGACGATGCATGACCGGGGTTTTGAGCCTTTAATTACGGTCAGATGAGCAACCAGGGGCCCGCCGTAGTGCCCTTGGTGGGGTCCGGGGGGGGGGGGGCAGAGCCCAAAAAGCTGAGGGGGGGGGGGGGTAACTCAGATTTGGTTTGGACGGGGGTGTGCTGCTCACGCTTCGAAACCCCTACCCATTATTAGGGGGCATTTCGGGGCATTTTTCTCGAAAAAATACCAGTTTTTGGATGTTTTGATGGTGTTTGCATGGACATTTTGAAAAAACTGACCCATTTTTAATAGTATGTATGTTAGAAGTGGGACCCATGTTTAGGGATTTTGTGTG
Source organism: Strongylocentrotus droebachiensis (assembly GCA_035222895.1). Taxonomy (NCBI): domain Eukaryota; kingdom Metazoa; phylum Echinodermata; class Echinoidea; order Camarodonta; family Strongylocentrotidae; genus Strongylocentrotus; species Strongylocentrotus droebachiensis. The sequence goes on from JAVYIG010000096.1 coordinate 490,465, forward strand.
AAAAAGTGACCCCTTAGAGCGGCACCCCCCCCCCCCCGCATGTCCTAATATGTGAGTCCCCCCCCCCCCCCCATCATGCAATTTCAGCAATATTTGTAAATCATTGGTATCGAATTAGAATTCAACAATTTTTTTTTTTTTGGGGGGGAGGGGGGGGGGGGAGGGGGCAGAACTGCCCAATCCCCAGAGCCCCCCCCCCCCCCGCATCAGTACGCCAATGACTATTCCCAACAGTTGCTTATGTGGATAATGTTGGACCTCGAGGCGAATTAGAGGTTGTCCGCGTGTTGGGGGGGGGGGGGGGTTACACTCGATGTGAACTTGAGGTAACTTACGCAAGAATGGATTTTACATTTCTTTCAGGGTGCATTGTAGCCGGTAAAGCATGCCAATGCTATTCCCGAATAAGCATCGTGTACATCTGCTAAAACAGTGAGTAAAATATGGTAAAACGAACCTGCTTTCATCTTGTGAGATAGTACTATACAGCATATTTGTTCAAACTTTTAAAGCCATGCTAAACATGAAACACTACCGCAAAGTCCATCTAGCACAATCTCTGTAATGGCTAGTGGAGAAACAATATTACATATATTCTGTTACTGTATTTATTCAAACGTAAACTTGTCAAAATTTGAGTATTTGCTGTCCTGTACGACGTTGCCTACCTTTTACGCTTGGAAATCAAAATAAATCGTTTGGGTTTCATGGAAATAATAACAGCGTACTCAACCTTAACTGTATTATGATTATAGCAAGGAAAGAAATATTTGCAGCCAAATGCGAACAGTGTTTCCCAGTGTTTTTACACATAATATCAGCAATAAAGTATTATCATGACATTTAAACAAGTATACTAAACAAATTTGAAAGAAAAGAAATTTATGAAAAAGTGGTTTACTTTTACATTGTTTCTGATTGTTTATTTCTTCTAAATTGTTTTGTCAAATAAATCTGTGATATTTTAAAAATGAACTGCAATTTCTAACTGATATCTATACATGTATGTTTTTATCATATATATATCTTTTTTTATAAATAAATTGTAATGAATTACATGTTCTTGCTTTTCTCCGAAAGGTGCTGTGAAGCGAAATATCGTGGTCGTTCGACAAACTACAATACAGACAATCCGCAAAACCGACAACCCAGGAGGCCGATGATAATACTCATAATAGAAATAATAAGGTTAAATTTGGGCAGTGCATAGTAATGACAATTATCTAGTTTTATCTATGTCCATTGAATTAAAAACTTGAATAATATAAACAGAAAATATATAACAAGTTTGCAAGAAGAGATGAGTCCGAAGGGCTTTCTTAAAAGTATCGAGGGAAGATTTGTTCCTAATTATTAGGGATTAGGAATTCTATACACAGATGGAACTGATTTTGTATTCACTGATTTTATTTCTCAACACTCCATATTTTTCGTACATAACATAGCAACAAAACATTTCCATAATCTTAGCTAATACAAAGTGAATATAATAATCTTTCTATCTGTTAATAACAGAACGTAATTTGATTGAGTACTTGCTACTATTTTATATTCCATGCAATAGATAGAAAGCATCATACATTTTACCCAAAAAAAAATCGATATTCCTTGAGATTATGCATTTATGGAAGTAAATAATCCTGAATCATAGTAGTTAATAACATGAAAGAATGTTCTGTAAATCATGAAATATGGAAATAAAAGTTGAACTTAATAAAAAGTTAGGCTTGCTGCGTATATGAACAACACTTATATATAATATGAAAATATTTCCGTACAACACAGTTATTGCATGACCAAAAACAAGAACAATCATTGATTTGTTTTCAGAATAAAACTGAATACTCTTTAAAATGTTGATATTCAAATTTCTCAACATTATAATTATACATAATTGTTCTGAGTTATGACACTGATGGTAGGAAGTATCGGTTTTCAGATATATTACTGTTACAGGGTAAAACAGCAACAAATATCTGCTGTAATGATGATCGAAGTGTATACGTATTTGATATATAAGATTAAGATGGAGGTTATCACGAGAATACTTTCTTTAAAAATATAAGCATTAAACTAGTAAACAGGTGTAATTGGTAGTGGAACTATAACACGATACATGTAATAGCGGTTGAGCTTATTTGGACACATGAGCATGTTAACAATAAATAGCAAGATTGAGTGACCATAATAGATTTAAGATTTCAAATCTTCCTTAATTTATATTTCTTCTGTCTTTCATTTAACCATTACCGCCTTATTGAGCCTTATATACACCGATTCGGTTTGGGGGTTTTATGTACCTGCCCGCCGGTGGCGGCGCTATAACTGGGGGGCTTCTCCGATAGTATTATAGGCCTAGATTCTAGAGTGCAAGGGCTAGACTAATTCTTTCTTACTTAACTATTACTTTATTCCTTACAATGTAACAGTAAGACTCTGAAGAGTAGACCATAACGTAAATATTAATTAGATCAGTCAGACGCCCCCCAGTTATGGCGTCACCTTATGAGGGCGCACTTCCACCAGAAGTCGCCCGAATCGGTGTATAGGACAGGATTTATTTGTCAATCTAAATTGATGAGATACTGTTCTTCAAATTGGCAACAATGATAGTTGTCTTATAGTGCTACATTGTAAAAATAAAATGCATGATCTTTGAAAACAATATAAATACTGCTTTGGGGGGGGGGGGGGTGTCACGTTTTGGTCTTAAAACGACAATGAATCTCTAAACGTGTTGCCAATTTAAGAACATTAATGCTCATTTTATTTATTTTTTATTTTTTTAATTCCTGGCATCAAACGCATTATAGTCGTGAAAAAAAAACAAAAAAATGAATGCAGTTTAAGTAGGAATTGCTTCCTTTCTACTCATACATGTGGCATATTCTTTAAGGCTCTATTCAGAAGTTACTGGGCCAAACCTCAATATGTCGAATGACTGTCACGATAGGGTTAAGATCAATTATTTTCTAGAATGAAAGTGCGATGAAGATATAGATTCAGGACGCCCAACGAAACAAATATGCATTATGGCAAGATGGTAAAACTAAGAAAAAAATGTAAGCGATACGAATACAAAGAGACACTGTCACTGGTTGAGAGACAAGAATGAATGAAAGAGAAGAAGAAGAAGAAGAAGAAGAAGAAGAAGAAGAAGAAGAAGAAGAAGAAGAAGAAGAGAAAGAGAGAGAGAAAGGGGGGGGGGGGGGAGAAGAGTAGAAATACGTTGCTGCTTTTACATTGCTGCTTTTCAAACAAAATAGTAGTGAGCACTATTTTTTTTCTCCCCCCCCCCCAAACGTTTTTGCTCATTACGCCAGTGATGGATGTAATCAACCCTGCATGAACTTATATGAAATGTATTTTATTCATTTTAATATTGAGATATTCAAGAGAGAGAGAGTGTAAGGGTGCCTATAGCTGCCATTACACCAGTCTAATATTACAATTTGCCAATTTGTAATCCTCATATATGGATCTATATACAATATGTACAAACGGTACAATGATTCAATAATAATCATGCAAACATTCCTTTCATCAACCTGTTGTCAGCTTTATCGGTAAGAGGGGGGGGGGGGGGGCGGGGCGGGTAGTTAGCACTAAAAGTATTTTTTCTTTTTAAAATCAACACCCCTCCTCCCTTGAGAAATAAAGGAAATGGGTACATTTGTGGTTACCATCTTCTTTTCTTTCTTTTTTTGTCAGGGGTGGGACCCGTCTTTTTTAAAAACCTGTTTTTTGGGGTCAGTTGGGGGGGGGGGGAGTCCCGCCGGCCCCCACCTCATGTGGATCCGCGTCAGACGCCACGTTATAAAGAAATTGGCTATCTCCATGTAGTGCTGATAAACTGTACATTATTCTAGCTTAATACCCCTCTTACACACTTTGGTGGGGAATCTTTTGATTGGCAAGCCTAATATAATAAATCACTCTTCCGGAATACATTTTACTTGATAAACGACTTCACATAGTAGGCTAGGAATATTGTGTTTTGAGGTCAAACAAATTGCAATAGAATTTTTTTCACCGGAATGCATTTCAGTAAGGTCCCCAAAATGACATACTAAAAGTCCAAAAAAATCCATGTAGTGGAAGTGTGTCTAATTTGCATAAATCCAAAATGGCGCCAATTCTACTGTTTTCACCTAGATTTGGTCAAAATTTTCACATTACATACCTTTAAAAATACTTTTAGTGTACTTTGAATGTCTAAAAAGATATTTTCAAGAATGCTTATGTTCGCGCAAAGTTTCAGGTGCCTAATTGAGTGTCCAAATTTGCATAAATTCAAAATGGCTGCCAAATCAGGCATTTTTTATATTTTTTTAGAGAATTGATTATAATTATAATTCTTGTCCTATGTAATATCAGAATAATTTCGACAACACTTGTTCATGTTGTAAAAATATTTTTAAATTACAAACATATCATAATTAGGTTCTTTAGTTTGCATAAACACATACATATTCAATTTAGTTTTGTTTCTCACCTTACAATGCATTCCAGAGTAGCTATAACATATGTCAACATTGGTTCACAAATCCGAGTTCAGTTCTTATTGGAAGTCTCCAACAAACATACATTTATGTGGCACGCTGGTCAGTAGTATCATCAAGTTCTAGGTCTGGTGGTGGTGAGTTGGTGCAACTAGTGCCACGACAATCAGTGCAGGCTGTTGAACATTGGAGGCCATACTTCCGGCACGTGCATTTCTTGGTTGCACAGTCTTTCTTGCATCCACATCTGATGATTTTAAGGAGTGATGCGGGTGCTGGTGGTTTATCAGTTTGTATTGGAAGATACTTCCCATCCGTGACCTGCCAACCCCAGTCTACTGGTGTCAGTTTGTCTGCCATTCCTTTCCATTCTAGTATCTGATAGTACACACGCAGACTATGGAACTTTGCTGCTGCTGAAGTTGGGGGCAAAGTCTTTGCTTCTAAGGCAGACGACATTGACGATACCTTTACGCAATATCTTCTGTACCTCAAAGAATCTAGATCTTCTGTTGAGTCACCACCATACAGGCATACAAGTGCCTTCTCTCCAGCTGTAATAATGGTCTCCTTCAGGTCTGATGCTGGCTGACTAAATGCCTTGGCAAGCTCACAGAAGTCGTCATTCTTCATGATTTTCTTCAGTGCTACGCCTTTCCCTAGTCCAAATATGCGAGACGTTGTGTCGCAGCCCAGAAGCGCATGGACAAAAAGAATGTTGCCACACACACTACTTCCTAGAGTTTCCTTCAGCTTTTTGATATTCCATGTTCGATTCTTCTTGGAGTTTGCCTTGGGCTCAGGTGCAAAAAAGACGTCCTTTGCATTCAGATCAGCGTGGTAGATCAGCAAGATGAGAAGGTCTGTATCATCCCCGACAAGAACTGTGTCTTTAAACTGAGCTGCTTCTACCGCTGTAGTAACAATTAAGAGATCTGCATCTCCTCTTGCATGAGATACAGTGCAACCATGCATTTCGAGCTTGGAACTGAGTAGGTTTATGAAGCGTTGCTTGTTAACTTCATTTGCAAGAAATTCGTCTTTCTTGGATTTGATTACCATGTCCTCTGCAAAGTTGACAGTCAGGCCTTGACAACCTCCTGATCGTCTAAGATGTGTTGCGTCCTTGGTTGACGGACCGCCTTGATAGCCATCAAAAACAACCGTTGGCCTTCCATATTTGCTGCTGGCATAATTGACATATAGCTGGCATATGTTGTTGAAAGTGCTCTCACGTGGCCAAGGAAAACGGTGAAGTAGTGCACCACCATCCAGAACATAATGAACATCACCACTGGGTAGTGTCTGCTCTCGTGTCAGCTCATGTTCAAACACCTTCCAAAGTGCATCTGCTAGGACTGGTTTGTCGGCCTGTAGGGGGAGACATGATGATTCAAACAGAGCAGGGGGGTGACTGCATAACTCGTAGCTGAAAACTGATGCTAAAGTACCTTCACGTTCCCTACTGACAATGACCAGTCTCTGGAAAAGGAGCTGTGGGTCTACATGAACAGATTCATCGCCGATCTTTACAGCAGTCCTTGCACCTAATGTCACTGCTTGATCACTTCTTTTGAATGAATGTTCATCCACTTTCTTTCCAGCCATGGAGTTCAGTATCTTGTTACCGACGTCTTTGGATTGGTCTACATTTACAGTTTCATCTGCAGTCATTCCATTCGCTATACTGTGCAGAGTAGTGTCTGGACTGAATGGATTACGTTGGCTGAGGTAGTTCAGTATTTCCAGCGTGTCGCTAACATCCCTACTCTGTCTGGCACTTGATACATCTTTGTGTTGCTCACTTGTGAAGAGGTAAGCATTAGTAAGATCTTGCATTGCGGCGTTTACTTCTGCACGTATTGGCATTGACAGAAGCCAAACTGTACGTTGGATTTCGGACATACCACTGCCCCTTGTAAGACCACCACTTGTCTTTAAACTTCTCATTAACACCTGTTCTATGATGAGATCGGTAGACAGTCCTGCCCAGTAGCGATCACTTCTCCTTACTACGTGATACCCTTCTCGGAATCTCATGTAGACTTCAGGGTGTGTGTGTGGTAGTTCACGCATCATTTGCAAGTAGACATAGGCAGATTTAGCATACAGGATGTGTCCAGAAGCGGCAAAATATGGTAGCATGTCATGGATAGCCTGCAGATGAAGCTCCCAGTTTCCTGTTCTCTCAGCTTTGATAAACTTGCGCAAAATGTCTATCATGTCCATATACTGCAACCAGAGAACTGCTGTTCGCGTGGTCAAGGTCTCCTTCTTGGCCTTTATTTGCCTAAGAATTTGGTCAATGACTTCAGAGGAACAAATGTCACCCACCAATGCTGTGGCAGACAAGAGTCTATCATACAGTTTTTGTGCTTCTCCCAAATCTGTTTCTTTGATATCTTGTTCCTTCATGGTATCTGTTGCAGGTTCATTTACGTCTGTGCCACAAGGAAACTGAACTTCAGAAGAATGGTCTCCCCCACGTGCTACTCCATGCACCTCTTCTGGAGGTTGCTGTTCTACATGTGCTGCATCACAATTGGTTTCAGGAATCTGCTCTTCTTCAATTGCTACATCACAATGAAGATCAGGAAGTTGCTGGTCGTTGGTAGTTGTTCCAGAGGGAACTCCAGTGGGCTGCTCCCCGAAGTTAGCTACTCCACATGGAACACCTGGGTGTTGATCCTGCTCACTAGGAACTTCCGGAGGTTTCTCCTCGTTAGTTGGCAGTTGTACGTTATACAAGTCTGCTATCAGCGTGGTATTTAGCGCAGCATCAACGAGGAAATGGCCCCGCACAGCTCTAGAAATTGCTTTTCCACCCAGCATATGGCTCACCGAGTTGCTGGCATACACTACTTCAAGAAGTTCCTGGAGTCCTGAGCCCGTCATCAAATGCCCTATACTTCCCAGGAAGCTCATTTCAGTGTGCAATCCTCCAAGTCTCAGAACGATCTGCTTCAAGTCACTGTCACTTGGCTGGCTCCTGATTATTGTGAGTGCTTTCCACCAAAGCGGCTGATCAAAAGTCAGAACAGGTGTAGTATTATACTGTTTAGCATGGGCACAGACAAAACGCAGAGTGGAGTAGACACAAGATGGATCACTAGGATTCATGTCAATCATGGGGAGAAACATAACAGATGACTGTCCAGGGTAGTTGCCCTTGTTTACCATCTGCATCGTTCCGGACCAAGAAGGCCTTGGGGACCGCAGGAGTAAAGATGTCTTCCACAACACATCAAGGTTTGATGTTTGATCTTCTGTTCCCCAATTCACAATCGGCTGGTAGACCAGAGGTTGTACAGTTGTAGATGCTTTGAAATATTCAATGTTGATGCGTCCAACAGCAGCGATGTCCTCAGCGGTTACCGTTTCTCTAGGTACAGGCTTACAGCACTTTGTCCCTGGGGTTTTGGTAGCTATGATGCCCATTCCGTGGAAAGTACCTGATCCATCAAGAGTGTCGATATTATGGTCGACATTGTCTGCAATATACTGAATGCACTCTCCTGGTTCATAGCCTGGTAGTTCAGTTCCTTGAGAAACTGCTGCACTTCTTTCATATTTCTTAACCTCTTGATAAGAGCAGGAGAAGCATTGCGCATGCAGTGTGTCGATCAGAAAGCGAGACGAGAATTGATGATGCATTCGTATTCCAAGTCCAAGCTGGAGAGGAGCAAGGAGAACCCTTGGCCGTATTGCGTGCATTATGGCTTGCCCAATAGACGCCAGTTTCACATCTACCTTTTTGCCAACAAACATGTTCCTTAATAGCAATTGCAGGGAATCAGGGAGAAATGCAAGTGCAGCAGTGGTAGACGACATTTCAGCAGGAGTTGGGTAAACGTCACTTGCAATTTTCTTTAACTTGACGTCATTCTTTATGAGCGAGGCAGCAGTCTTTATAATCCTCATTTTCTCCTGCTCTGGTGTGTTGTCCTTTGGCTGCTTGTGGAATTCATACAGAATAGCACTAACTGTGCTACAAAATGTAACTACATCATGCTTTCCGTTCAGTTCAGTTATAACGATTCTCTCACCAAAGTGCCCCTGTATTTTGTTTTTCATGTATACCACACTGTAGGCCTCGTGATCTGTATCCAGTAAATACTGTTGCATCTTAGTAACGAGATCAACTACTGTTGTTTGTTCCTCATCATTTTCCTCCAGGAACTCAACTACTTTTAAGAATGCAGTCAATTTCACCTCCTCTTTAGGTCGGCCAGTTTTAGCCTTTTTGGAAGTGCTTGTGCTCACAGAGTATACCTTTGGTATTTGTTTGTCAGTTTTAAAGTTCACCATGCATTGTTTATGGTATATAGCATCAGCTGCGGGAAGATCATTGATAGATGCAAGTCTTCCAGACACAATTTGGGACCAAGTATCATTTCTTTGTATGCATATCTGTGTAACAGAGTCCTGGAATTCTTTGGTTCTGACAGGGAAAACGTCAAATCCTCGCCTTTTCCCATCATACTTAGCAGGTTGTCCACAGAATATACAGTGCTTTCTGAAATCGAAGGGTGGTTGGAGTGAACGAAGTCCTATACGTTCTTCTTCAACTTTAACATGTTTTGATGCTACCTCCTTTGCGATTCTATTTGGTTCACAGTAGTTTCGACGGCATTTCACATGTACAACTTGTCCAGGATGTACATTTATATTGCTTTCACGTTGTTCGCTTGCACGATTCACTCCATCACTGCCTTTAGCTCCTAGCTCAACTGTAGGCCCTCCATCACTCAATGATTTATTGCAAAAACAACAGCACTCCATGGTATAAATGCTTAATATAAGGCAAATGATATGACATCTAATATACAGTTAAGATCAATAAAACTTCAGCTGTGAATACTGTACACTTGGAAAAAGTCTATACTCCATTGTTGAACGGGGCTCTGGAGGAGTGTGCCTATTCTAAACTTGGCAGGTATCTATTCTACAGTTAGATGGTGTATATTGTCCTTTATTCATTTGGAGTAATAATGTCCATTCTATCTAGTTGAACGGTATCTAATACTGCTCTGGTGGAAGCTTGACTTCTACAGTTGAAGGGTGACTCCTATCCTGCATTTCTATTTGAAGGATGTCCCAAGTTGAAATGAGGGTTTCTATTCTATATAGATGTAACATGTCTATTCTACAGTTGGGACCTGCATACAATTGAAACAGATAGTAACACAATAATTATATTGGTCATTTATGCAGAAACTAAAAAAATCACAAGAGCAATTCAGTGACACTAAATTCTTTCTGACATTTGACTAGAATAATAATATTCTTAAAATTATACACAAAACGTATGGGAGAGTGTATGGGAGAGGAACGATGCTCACATAATTGTTTTGGGGCTTGACCAACTGACACTGAAATATTAGTAAGGCAGCCTAGTCAAGACCCTCTGATCTAGATCTCAAATCCACCATACTTTTCTGTCAAACACATTTGAAGGGCCCAACAGGGCTATCCAATGCCGCCGCTAAGACTAATAAGGCCATGAAGCTAGCGCCATCGCTAGCCGGCCGGCCAGCGCTAGCATTGGAGCAATCCTTAGTCCTTACATCTTCTACGGCTATAGCTGGCCTAAATCTAATAAAATAGCTAAATTTACCGTTTATCAGACTCATAATGTGTTCCTCTGAAATGGTTTATGTCCATGTCAATCCCTGCTACAGCAACTACAGCCCCCGTCATATTGCTGTAGGCACGTGTGTAGGCTTGCCTTTGTAGCTATCGAGAAAGTTTCTCACCTCTCTAAAGTAAACTGTTGCACTGTGAACAACTTCTAACCAATCCAACGACCATGCGGCTAGGTAAAGCCTCTCCCCTATACATACATGTACATGTAGCCCTACCAACAGCTCTTGTGTTTGTCGGATACTCATAAGGGCTAGTTTTCTGAATATTTTATTTTTGTTTTTATTTAATACAGTCTAGTTATAGTCTAGTGCATGCATAATGAAATAATATAATCTGCAAAGGGGATAAACTGAACATAAATTACATGTTAGACTGTGTGGGTGTGGGTGTGGGTGTGAGTGTGCGAAGGGGTTTGTTTGAGGTGTGTGATGTACATGTAGCATATGGGTATTTTAGTTGATTACAAATGTACAGCAGATTACTTTTCCAACTCTATTAGTGCCACAACAGCTCTACAAGTTGAAACATATGACAAAACCTATGTGTAAATCTTAGTATATTGGCGGCCATTTTGGATTTATGAATGCTGCGATGCACAATTAAACAAGATGTACTTCTGTATATGATATATACACCATATTACATTCATATAAATGTGAAATGTGTGCTTTAAAGTGCCAAAACAATTACCTATGATAAGAAATGCAACTCGATATCGGTGAAAATCTTCGAAAAAGCGGCCATTTTGGATTTATGCAAATTAGGCACACTTCCACTACTTGGATTTTTTTGGACTTTTAGTATGTCATTTTGGGGACCTTACTGAAATGCATTCCGGTGAAAAAAATTCTATTGCAATTTGTTTGACGTTTACCTAAAAAATGACACAATATTCCTAGCCTATAGTACTACTATTAGAACGTCACATTATCAAGACATTGGCGCTTCCCATATCGTACTGAGAAAATGTACCTCATGCACTTTGGAGGGGAATCTTGTAGATTAATAGGCAAGAATATAATGTATATCTCAGAACAGGCGCGCCGGAAGCAGTTTGGGATTGGGGGGGGGGGGCAAACATTCCAGGGGGCTCACCTTCCAGGGGCAGTGACGTAATGAGAAAAAACGTTCGGAAGGGGGGGGGGGGGGGCAGACGAAAAATCTGCATCACCACCTTACCATCTTACACGTTACATTTTTCAAAGTGGAGTATTAACGATCAAGAAAGGCGTAAATTGGCGTGGGGTCCAGGGCGTGAGCCTTAGCAGGGGGTCAAGGGGCTGAGCCCCTTTAGGTATTTAATTACGGTTAGATGAGCATCTAGGTGCCCTCTTTAAGCCATTTACATGTTCCAGGGGGGGGGGGAGAGCCCCCAGAAGCTCAGAAGTTTTAATATTTAACTACGGTCAGATGAGCATCCAGGGGCCGCCTTAGGGCCCTTGGTGGGGTCCAGGGGGCAGAGCCCCCGAAATCTCAGGGGTTTCAGGTTTTTAATTACAGTCAGATGAGCATCCAGGGGCCCGCCTTAGGGCCTTTAGTGGGGTCCAGGGGGGCAGAGCCCCCGGAAGCTCAGGGATTTTAGGTATTTCATTACGGTTAGATGAGCATCCAGAGGCCCTCTTTAAGCCATTGACGTGTTCAAGAAGGGGGGGGGGGGGAGAGCCCCCAGAAGCTCAGATGTTTTAATATTTAACTACGGTCAGATGAGCATCCAGGGGCCCGCCTTAGGGCCTTTAGTGGGGTCCAGGGAGCAGAGCCCTCGGAAGCTCAGGGGTTTTAGGTATTAAATTACGGTCAGACGAGCATCCAGGGGCACGTCTTGGGGCCCTTGGTGGGGTCCAGGGGGAAGAGTCCCCCGAAGCTCATGGGTTTTAGGTATTTAATTACGGTCAGATGAGCACCCAGGGGCCCGCCTTAGAGCCCTTGGTGGGGTCCAGAGCCCCTGGAAGCTCGGGGGTTTTAGGTATTCAATTACGGTCAGATGAGCATCCAGGGGCCTGCCTAAGAACCCTTGGTGGGGTCCAGGGGGCAGAGCCCTTGGAAGCTCGGGGGTTTTAGGTATTTAATTACGGTCAGATGAGCATCCAGGGGCCCGCCTTAGGGCCCTTGGTGGGGTCCAGAGGGCGTAACCCCCGGAAGCTCCGGGTTTTTAGGTATTTAAAAACGGTCAGATGAGCATCCAGGGGGCAGAGCCCCCGGAAGCTCAGGGTTTTTAGGTATTTAATTACGGTCAGATGAGCATTTTTACCTTATTTGTGACATTGGCAGGTCACTTATTTTTCTCCCCGTCTTTCTTTTTTTCTTCTCTTTAATATACTTTTTCAAAATGTGAGGGGGGGGTGGGGGGGGGGGGGACGCTCGAGCCCAGCCACTTTGCAGACCATGATATAAAGGTTTCTAAATAAGCGTATTTTCAGCCCGACTGCGCATTAGGGAATTTCTTATTTTCCAAAAAATGCATAAAAAGGTATGACCTACAAAAAAATACCGAAAAATCATGTCATAACAGCAACATTTGCAAATCACTGGTATCGAATAAGAAATACACCCCCCTCATCAGTATGCCAGCGTTCAGGGGCTCATGTCTTCTCACCCCTAAAACAAAAAAACAGACACGCTTTCCCATTTTCGCACAATATGTCCACGATATGCGCGTATCGCTATTGTAAAGACCTCCGTTGATAAATACCGTATAGGTGGCATGCGCAATGTTTATGAAATTTAATTCCTGTGAACTTTCCTTTTCTTTGAATAAAATTGTATATGTGATTTAATTCAGGTTTTTATTATTGTTATGTTCTTTTGGGTTAAAAATACAAACCATGTTTACTCCTTTACTGCTTTTTTTTTTTTTTTTTTTGGAGGGGGGGGGGGGGGCGTTTTGGGGGGGGGGGCAAAAATGCCTTTTGCCCCCCCACTTTTGTGATGGGGGGGGGGGGGCAACTGCCCCCCCTGCCCCCCCCCCCACTTCCGGCGCCTATGTCTCAGAATAAGCAAAGTTATTTCTTGGGGTTTCGGTTTCTTGACGGTTTTAGAGCTTTTTTTTCACATCAGTTTTTGTCTGTTCTTGACAACCATACCAACCGCAACGAAAACGAAGCGACAACGCAACGCGAGGTAAGCGTGATGTACATTTTGTAATATTTATATTTTGGGGCGCTTTTACTCGTTTTTGTGTTGTTTTTCATTTGCTATTTATGAAGGTATGAATGAGGAGTTTATTGTTATGTTATCATGCATTTCCAAGGCTCTAACGTGGCGAAAGTTTTAATCACAATCGTATTTTAGTCCCACACGTAGATATTGACGTCTGTTAGTAGAGTAGCTAACTCGGCCCACGGGACTACTCGGCCCAGCTGGAAAAACTGGGCCGAGATGTCCCGACCTGATTAATCGATCGAGAGATACCAATGTGTATATGTTTGTACTCTTTGTGACTTAATAATGCCCTTTCCAACCAAAATCTTTAATGGAATTGTGTTAAATGATACTAATGAAGACAATCTATAACTTATCTTTAGGTAAAATGACAAAAAAATGACATTTCGGACAATTTACTCACAGCTCGCAATCCCCATTGCCGCACGTACATTAAATGTGCGTTATATCTACTCGGACCACTGAAATTCGAGCAGTGTTTTTGTCGGTAAATCACTGCAAAAATATCATTTTTATCTCGTATGAAGGTCTATTTTTTATTCCTGACACAAATTTCATTATTGAGAAGTCGAATATAGTACATTTTAGACGAGATGGTTGATGTTTGTTCACATTCTTTCGTCCTGGCCGTAAATTAGCAGACTACTGCCTAGTGCTACCGCAGCAGCTCAGCTCAGTGTGCAGCTAGCCGTACAGCGCCGCCGGCCGGGTCGGCGGGGGAATTCAGACTCTGCGCCCGTACCGGGCCGCTGCACTGCATTTCGCATGGTTGTACTGCCCAATTTGATCGAGTGATGTGAGTATAACTAATCAAACTTGATCTATATCTACTGTATTATCATTATTTATTCCGAGTAGAATATCCAATTTGATTTAGGGAGTAAACTAGACCTAGATCTATATCTAAATCATTATCATATACTAGATTAGTCATTCAGAGTAGAATATTCGATTAATGAAGGAATGGAATTTTTCTTTTTCATAATCAGATAATCATATTTTACTCCTAAAAGTTAAAGACTTGATAAATAGCTAGATCTTTCGTAAGGGCCTAGCCTAGTACTGTAAGAGAAGTGAGCTGAAGAATCGCCTTCTTCTTTTATTTTGGAGGGGCAGGCGCGTAGCCAGGGGGGGGCAGTGGGGGCGGTCGCCCCCCCCCCCCGCCAAAAAAAAAAAAGAGAAAAAAAAAGAAAAAAGAAAGAGGACGTGGGAAGAAAAAGGATTAAGAGTCGAGAACGGTACAACGAATCTTCTTTCTCTAATTATTTAATGAAACATCAAAGCTTCCGCGCTTTGCGCGGGAAGGGGGGACGGAACTGAATTCAGATAAGGATTAAGAGTCGAGAACGGTACAACGAATCGTCTTCTTTCTCTAATAATTTATGAAACGTCAACGCTTCCACGCTTCGCGCGGGAGCGGGGAAACTGAATTCAGACAAGGATTTACAGTCGAGAACGGTAAAACAAATCGTCTTCTTTCTCTAAAAATGTAATAAAACGTCAAAGCTTCCGCGCTTTGCGCGAGAGGGAGGGGGGGGGGGGACTGAATTCAAACGAGGTTTAAGAGTCGAGGACGATATAACGAATCGTCTTCTTTCTTTGATGAGAGGGATGGAGACGAGAGGGATTGGTGAGGGATGGAGATGATGAGAGGGAAGGAGACAATGTTGATGATGTAAGGGATGAAGACGCTGTTGATGAGAGGGATTGGTGAGGGATGGAGACGGTGTGAGGAATGAAGATGATGAGAGGGATGGAGACGAGAGGGATGGAGATGATGAGAGGGATGAAGATGATGAGAGGGATGGAGATGATGAGAGGGATGGAGATGATGAGAGGGATGGAGACGATGAGAGGGATGGAGACGATGGAGGGATGGAGATGATGAGAGGGAAGGAGACAATGTTGATGATGTAAGGGATGAAGACGCTGTTGATGAGAGGGATTGGTGAGGGATGGAGACGGTGTGAGGAATGAAGATGGTGAGAGGGATGGAGATGATGAGAGGGATTGAGATGATGAGAGGGATGGAGATGATGAGAGGGATGGAGATGATGAGAGGGATGGAGATGATGAGAGGGATTGAGATGATGAGAGGGATGGAGATGATGAGAGGGATGGAGACGGTGAGAGGGATGGAGATGATGAGAGGGATGGAGATGATGAGAGGGATTGAAATGATGAGAGGGATGGAGATGATGAGAGGGATTGAGATGATGAGAGGGATGGAGATGATGAGAGGAATTGAGATGATGAGAGGGATGGAGATGATGAGAGGGATGGAGATGATGAGAGGGATTGAGATGATGAGAGGGATGGAGATGATGAGAGGGATGGAGATGATGAGAGGGATGGAGATGATGAG
Source organism: Strongylocentrotus droebachiensis (assembly GCA_035222895.1). Classification (NCBI taxonomy): domain Eukaryota; kingdom Metazoa; phylum Echinodermata; class Echinoidea; order Camarodonta; family Strongylocentrotidae; genus Strongylocentrotus; species Strongylocentrotus droebachiensis. Next base: position 506,137 of record JAVYIG010000096.1, read on the forward strand.
AGGGATGGAGACGGTGAGAGGGATGGAGATGATGAGAGGGATGGAGATGATGAGAGGGATTGAAATGATGAGAGGGATGGAGATGATGAGAGGGATAGAGATGATGAGAGGGATGGAGATGATGAGAGGGATAGAGATGATGAGAGGGATGGAGATGAGAGGAATTGAGATGATGAGAGGGATGGAAATGATGAGAGGGATGGAGATGATGAGAGGGATAGAGATGATGAGAGGGATGGAGATGAGAGGAATTGAGATGATGAGAGGGATGGAGATGATGAGAGGGATGGAGATGATGAGAGGGAAGGAGACAATGTTGATGATGTAAGGGATGAAGACGCTGTTGATGAGAGGGATTGGTGAGGGATGGAGACGGTGTGAGGAATGAAGATGGTGAGAGGGATGGAGATGATGAGAGGGATGGAGATGATGAGAGGGATGGACATGATGAGAGGGATGGAGAGGGATGGAGATGATGAGAGGGATTGGTGAGGGATGGAGATGATGAGAGGAATGGAGACGATATTGATAATGAAAGGGATGGAGACAATGTGAGGGATGGAGATGATGAGAGGGATGAAGATGATGAGAGGGATGGAGATGGTGAGAGGGATGGACATGATGGGAGGGATGGAGACAGTGTGAGGGATGAAGATGATGGGAGGGATGGAGATGGTGACAAGATGGTGAGAGGGATGGAGACGATGAGAGGGATGGAGACGGGAGGGATGGAGACGTCTCCATCCCTCTAATCATCAATATCGTCTTCATCCCTTACATCATCAAAATTGTCTCCATTCCTCTCATCATCTCCAATTTTCCATCCCTCACATTGTCTCCATCCCTCTCATCATCTCCATCCCTCACATTGTCTCTATCCCTTTCATTATCAATATCGTCTCCATTCCTCTCATCATCTCCATCCCTCACCAATCCCTTTCATCATCTCTATCCCTTACATCATTAACATTGTCTCCATTATGTATTATGCCACGTTGTGGAAAGGCAATTTTATTTTTGTATTCATTATTTATTTATAGTATGTACATATTTACAGGTACACAAGATCAGATATAAATCTGTTAACTCCCAGCCCCCCCCCCCCCCTCCCAAAAAAAAAAAAATTGTAACATGCAGATGACACGCCACACCATTCCTCGTGTTGTGGTATTGGTACGTATTATTTCATATGCAATTTACAAGGCAAAAAAAAATCTAAATAAATAAAGTTAAAACAATTAAATTAAAATGAGGACACATAATAGCAATAAACATTATTTGTTTACGACTCCAAGATACAAATTCCAACAATATGACGTCAAGCTGACTCAAAATAACAAATGATAAGCAGGTGTAATCGTGTATTAATTTTATGCCACGTTGTGGTAATGCAATTTTGTTTTTTTATTTATTATTTATTTATAGTATGTACATATTTACAGGAAAACAAGATCAGATATAAATCTGTTAACTCCCAGCCCCCCCCCCCCCTCCCAAAAAAAAAAAATTGTAACATGCAGATGACACGCCACACCATTCCTCGTGTTGTGGTATTGGTACGTATTATTTCATATGCAATTTACAAGGCAAAAAAAAATCTAAATAAATAAAGTTAAAAAATAATAGCAATAAACATTATTTGTTTACGACTCCAAGATACAAATTCCAACAATATGACGTCAAGCTGACTCAAAATAACAAATGATAAGCAGGTGTAATCGTGTATTAATTTTATGCCACGTTGTGGTAATGCAATTTTGTTTTTTTATTTATTATTTATTTATAGTATGTACATATTTACAGGAAAACAAGATCAGATATAAATCTGTTAACTCCCAGCCCCCCCCCCCCCCCCCTCCCAAAAAAAAAAAATTGTAACATGCAGATGACACGCCACACCATTCCTCGTGTTGTGGTATTGGTACGTATTATTTCATATGCAATTTACAAGGCAAAAAAAAATCTAAATAAATAAAGTTAAAACAATTAAATAAAAATGAGGACACATAATAGCAATAAACATTATTTGTTTACGACTCCAAGATACAAATTCCAACAATATGACGTCAAGCTGACTCAAAATAACAAATGATAAGCAGGTGTAATCGTGTATTAATTTTATGCCACGTTGTGGTAATGCAATTTTGTTTTTTTATTTATTATTTATTTATAGTATGTACATATTTACAGGAAAACAAGATCAGATATAAATCTGTTAACTCCCAGCCCCCCCCCCCCCCTCCCAAAAAAAAAAAATTGTAACATGCAGATGACACGCCACACCATTCCTCGTGTTGTGGTATTGGTACGTATTATTTCATATGCAATTTACAAGGCAAAAAAAAATCTAAATAAATAAAGTTAAAACAATTAAATAAAAATGAGGACACATAATAGCAATAAACATTATTTGTTTACGACTCCAAGATACAAATTCCAACAATATGACGTCAAGCTGACTCAAAATAACAAATGATAAGCAGGTGTAATCGTGTATTAATTTTATGCCACGTTGTGGTAATGCAATTTTGTTTTTTTATTTATTATTTATTTATAGTATGTACATATTTACAGGAAAACAAGATCAGATATAAATCTGTTAACTCCCAGCCCCCCCCCCCCTCCCCCCCAAAAAAAATTGTAACATGCAGATGACACGCCACACCATTCCTCGTGTTGTGGTATTGGTACGTATTATTTCATATGCAATTTACAAGGCAAAAAAAAATCTAAATAAATAAAGTTAAAACAATTAAATTAAAATGAGGACACATAATACATGTAGCAATAAACATTATTTGTTTACGACTCCAAGATACAAATTCCAACAATATGACGTCAAGCTGACTCAAAATAACAAATGATAAGCAGGTGTAATCGTGTATTAATTTTATGCCACGTTGTGGTAATGCAATTTTGTTTTTTTATTTATTATTTATTTATAGTATGTACATATTTACAGGAAAACAAGATCAGATATAAATCTGTTAACTCCCAGCCCCCCCCCCCCCTCCCAAAAAAAAAAAATTGTAACATGCAGATGACACGCCACACCATTCCTCGTGTTGTGGTATTGGTACGTATTATTTCATATGCAATTTACAAGGCAAAAAAAAATCTAAATAAATAAAGTTAAAACAATTAAATAAAAATGAGGACACATAATAGCAATAAACATTATTTGTTTACGACTCCAAGATACAAATTCCAACAATATGACGTCAAGCTGACTCAAAATAACAAATGATAAGCAGGTGTAATCGTGTATTAATTTTATGCCACGTTGTGGTAATGCAATTTTGTTTTTTTATTTATTATTTATTTATAGTATGTACATATTTACAGGAAAACAAGATCAGATATAAATCTGTTAACTCCCAGCCCCCCCCCCCCCCTCCCAAAAAAAAAAAATTGTAACATGCAGATGACACGCCACACCATTCCTCGTGTTGTGGTATTGGTACGTATTATTTCATATGCAATTTACAAGGCAAAAAAAAATCTAAATAAATAAAGTTAAAACAATTAAATAAAAATGAGGACACATAATAGCAATAAACATTATTTGTTTACGACTCCAAGATACAAATTCCAACAATATGACGTCAAGCTGACTCAAAATAACAAATGATAAGCAGGTGTAATCGTGTATTAATTTTATGCGAGCGTGAAAAATTTCAAAGATCTATGAGGTCGCAGTGCGAAAAATTACATCTTATAAAGAGGAAAAAAGCCAATCGTGATGGGATTATAAGCACATTCTCATAACGGAAGACTGAAAAGACCTTTGATAAGTAATTATATCATCTTTAAATGCGAGCGAGCGCAGCGAGCGAACTTTGGGGGAAATTGCTCTTAGTCGCCTTAAATAAGGGGCACGTTTAATGATTACATGAAAAGGGGACAATTATCGAAAAGGATAAGACACTTATAAGAAAAGAAAAGGAGCACGTGTCAAAGTACAAAGGATTATTATAAGAGGTGAAAATGAGGCATTTTTTCACCTGAAAAGAGGCACTCACCAGTGATGAAAAAGAGGCGTTTACGAAAATGGGAAATAGGCATTTGTTGACGGAAAAGGGCACCCATCAGAGTTTGATAGGGGCATTTATAAGAGGTGAAAAGGGGATAGTTCCCTTATTAGAAAGGAAAAGGGGCACGTATCATTATTAAAAGGAGAATTATCAGAGTTGAAAAGGGGCATTGACCAGATATGAAAAGGGGCACTTATAATAAAGGAAAATGTGCATGTGCATTTGTTGAATGAAAAGAAGGCACCGTTCAGATTTTTAAAAGGGGCAGTTATGAGAAGGGGAAGGAACTCTTTCTTTTTAATGGGGGCACTTATCATAAGGAAAAGGGGCACATGTTAAAATGAAAGGTGTGCTCATCCGAGTTTAAAAAAGGGGTAGTTATTAAAAGGAGAAGGGGCACTTCTTACAAAGGAAAAAAGGGGAAGTTGTCAAAGTAAAAGGAGCACCTCTCAGTTTTGAATAGGGCAATTATCAGAGGTAAAGGGGGCACTTATTTAAAGTGAAAAGGGGCACTTCTCGTACCTGAAAAGAGGCACTTACTAGAGATTAAAAAGGGCACTTATTCAAGAATATTTCAAGATTTATGAGAATGGAAAATGGACACTTATTGCAAAGGAAAATGGGAACATGTCGAAGGAAAAGGAGCACGTGTCAAAAATAAAAAAGGGCACTCGTCAGAGGTGAAAAGGTGGAAGGGGCACCTTTCCTATGTAAAAGGGGCACTTACAAAATAAAAGGGGCACTTTTGGGGTATCTGAAAAAGTGGGGGGGGGGGGCACTGCCCCCCTCCCCCCGGGAGGGCCGCCTCTGCCCCTCCATGCACCGGCACGTCATTGCCAGATCATGTCTTATAATTGCTTTGCTTTGTATGTATCTCTTTGATTCCCAGAAAAAGGTAACAAAAAGGAGATTTTTTGGTTTGTTTGGGGGGGGGGGGGGGGGGGGAGGTGGTGGGGGCTGCATTATTTATACAAAAAAATTGAAGCCAATACCTTCTTTTCGTAGAATTTTTTTGAAGCAGCCCCCTCCAAAAAAATAAGAAGGCGATTCTTCAGCTCACTTCTCTTACAGTACTAGGCTAGGCCCTTACGTTAGATCTAGCTATTTATCAAGTCTTTAACTTTTAGGAGTAAAATATGATTATCTGATTATGAAAAAGAAAAATTCCATTCCTTCATTAATCAAATATTCTACTCTGAATGACTAATCTAGTATATATTGTAGATATAGATCTAGGTCTAGTTTATTCCCTAAATCAAATTGGATATTCTACTCGGAATGAATAATGATAATACAGTAGATATAGATCTAGTTTGATTAGTTAGATCTATACTCACATCACTCGATCAAATTGGGCAGTACAATCATGCAATGCAGTGCAGCGGCCCGGTACGGGCGCCGAGTCAGTGAATTCCCCCGCCGACCCGGCCGGCGGCGCTGTACGGCTAGCTGCACACTGAGCTGAGCTGCTGCGGTAGCACTAGGCAGTAGTCTGCTAATTTACGGCCAGGACGAAAGAATGTGAACAAACATCAACCATCTCGTCTAAAATGTACTATATTCGACTTCTCAATAATGAAATTTGTGTCAGAAATAAAAAATAGACCTTCATACGAGATAAAAATGATATTTTTGCAGTGATTTACCGACAAAAACACTGCTCGAATTTCAGTGGTCCGAGTAGATACAACGCGCATTTAATGTACGTGCGGCAATGGGGATTGCGAGCTGTGAGTAAATTGTCCGAAATGTCATTTTTTTGTCATTTTACCTAAAGATAAGTCATAGATTGTCTTCATTAGTATCATTTAACACAATTCCATTAAAGATTTAGGTTGGAAAGGGCATTATTAAGTCACAAAGAGCACAAACATATACACATTGGTATCTCTCGATCGATTAATCAGGTCGGGACATCTCGGCCCAGTTTTTCCAGCTGGGCCGAGTAGTCCCGTGGGCCGAGTTAGCCCGGATTCGCGCCCAGACATAGACTAGCCGCATTAATTACAACCCTGGCTGTGTATTAAAAGCTCTGCTTTTGTATTGATTCTCAACATTTCAAAAACCAAAACTCAACTGATTTCACTTAAAATCGGTACTTTAGTGACAATTGATGACACCTACATGACCTAGACCTAGTCTACACTGTAGCAGTAAAATACAATTTGTTCAACTTACCAATGTTAGATTTACTTTTTAGAAAGAATAATATAGTGACGGGGCGGTTATTAGACAACTTAAACACCTACTATTACTTATGCTACTATAATAAGGGTCAATCCTACCTTCTTCTTCTTCTTCTTCTTCTTCTTCCTCCGCTCTATCGGAGATCAGCAGCTACCAGGGTACTGCAGTTTGTCATAGCAGCAGGGCTGCCAACCTTTGGAAAGAGTTTGGAGTGAGACATTGCGATGCGAGGGCGCGAAGCGCCCGAGGGGGGGATGGTGTGGAAGGGGGGTGTCCCCCCTTCCACGGTAGGGAGCTTTTACAATTTTGCAATTGAAATGGTGCAATCTGGTGCATACTTTAACCCTGATTCCACAAATACATAAGGCAGGATTCAAATAGGTTAATTGATTTCATGAAGTACACTGACCTTGAAAAAATACAAACTTCCACATTTGTAAGTGCATTATTCACAGACACAGTCACACTCTCAACACACTCTTTTTGGAAAAAAATTAAATCAAAATTTCGTTCTCAATAGAATACACAGAACATAGTTAATATAACTGCCATATCAATTATATACAAGCACCCTTCCGAAATCATTCTTACTCTCGTATAAACGATCGAAACCATGAATTTCAATATTTCAAGACAAGAGTTTAAACTCACCTGTACCGGCTGAAGCCTGAAGTACTGTACCATATGGCCGATCTGGTCGTATAGGGCTAAAGAGGACAGTCCAGGCCCATTATCCGATCGCAAACACTGAGCCACCCGGGCCGGGCCGGGCTGGGGGCCGGGCGCGATGTAGAGCGATGACAGGCCATGGCATCGACACTCGCTTGTCGTGTCTCGCACAAAAACCCCGCTTCATAGTAAAGTGACGACGTCACTCGCACACGCAGGATAAGCCAATCGCAATTCACTATCTTGTCTTTGCGCGAAACCAATTTGCATTGATGGTTTAGCTTTGCGCATGTGTGGTTAAAAAAAATGTTGAAACTTTCGGCAGGGATATTGAATATCCGATATAATGGACATTTTTTTGTTTTTAGTTTCTATTTTCGGGGTTCAGCGTGAGAGTTCCTATGATCAGCGTGAGAGCTTGAGAATAGGGTGAATTGCGTGAGACTCACGCAGATTGCGTGAGAGTTGGCAGCCCTGTAGCAGGCAGGATTGTCATGTCGAATGATTCGTCATGTCAGGTAGAAAGTGTATTAGCGATTGCATTAGCACGAGCAGAGTGGATATTGTATAAAAATGACAGTGATGCATTAATAAGAAGGTTCTTTTGGTTAGGGCAGACAGTTAGAACATTCAGAAGTAGGACTGCCCGCGTGAAGGTCTCAGGGTCATCTGGACTGAATAGAGCGAGTGTCGACTGCTGTACACCCCTGTGGTGGAGATTGTCGACCAGCTTCTGGCGATGATTCCTGAGTGGTTTGCACTTGGCTATGAAGTGTGTGATGTCCTCCTCTTCCGCTTTGCACACTTGGCAGAATCGGATCGTACCCTTCTTGATTTTACACAGCCGGGATTGAGTTAGGTACGTCTGAGAGAGAAGTTGCGAGCGTACAATGATGGCTTGACGTAGAAAAACTGTAAAAACTGTAGTAAAAACTGTAGTAAATCTCGTAGACTCGTATAGTCGTAGTCAACGACGGTGGAGCTCCACGAAGCGTTGAGATCCGAGATTCAGGGGAACACAGCAGACGGCAGTGTTGTTGCAGTTCCACCTTGCAGTTCCAGTTCAAATCTCCCATACCCAGTGATGGGCATGACCGCGGAAACTACCGCGGGTGTCGCCAAATGCGGGACTTGCGCGCATATGGGTTTATACCCGCTCAGGCTGAATCACTACAATAATTAGGGTAGCGCGCGCGCCAAGTATTCGGTCAATTACCAGTATTCGGTCAGACAGCCGTTTCAAAAGCTGTAACAAACTAAAAAATGATTTATGAGCCACGAAACTTGCACAAATCCGGCAGCTGAGTAACTTATCCTAACTCTCAAAATTAAATCATGTAGATCTGTAGGGCCCCGGAAAGATCTCCAACTTAACTCGAAATTGGATAGTGTCGCACAAGTTTCTGCACTATCGAGTTCTGTTAGCACATGCGGTAACATGCATACCCATATGTAGAAGCCTATTGTGAAACAACTACGTGTGCTGGTGCGATGAATTTGTTATGTGTGTGAAGAGTATCACTTTCGTGTTTACTCCATCGCAGCGAATTTGCAAATGACGCACTTACCGAAGAGCAAGTTGTATTTATAAAATACCCTTGCCATGCGGAAGCGCTCGTCCAGTATCTGGTCAACGCACTGACATTCACTGCTCTGTCGTGCAATTGTGTGAAAATAGTGCGCAAAATCGCTTCGCTCGTTGTCAACGGAGATACCACTCACAAATCGCGCAACCGAAATCTGGGCAGAAAACTGCTCCTTCTTCTTTTGGAAATATTTTGCTTATCATTATATATCAAAGTGACTTTAAAATTAAAGGACTAATTTTCTTTTCTTTTGATGGGTAGATTGCCAAATAAAGGAGGTAAGAATTCAAAATATTTGCGATTTCCCATTAAGTGACCCAATACCGGGTGCGCTACCCTACACATAGCTGCATTACTATCCTGGATTCCTGTCTATGTATTAATACCTCTTCTCTATAAAATACTCAACATTTCAAACACTACTGTACAAAAATCAACTGAGTTCACTCAAAATCGGTACTTTAGTGACAATTGATGATGCCCACCTTCATACCAGTAAAACACAATCTTTTCAACTTTCCGATGTTAGAAAGAATATTTTGAAAATTCAAATCGTGAGTCTAGTGTCAAACTTGCCGATCAGCCACATTGTATTCATTAAAGGTAATACAAAGTTTTGGTATTGGGTCATGAATTTGGTTCAAATGAACATATTGGACGCATATGCGATCCTACAATATTCAGTGAGCGTTGTCGCGGTTGAAATCAAGTCTAAAGTTATGAAATTGTAAGCAATAAACTCTTTATGTTGTATAGCTCCCTCTCAGAGTCAAAATATCAACTACCGGTAAGCTATAAAACAATGTTTCTTGACTAAAATCGACCGATTAGCTATTCCCGTCTGGAAATTATATATCACAACTACACATTCTGAGATTTTCATTATCGCAGCTACCATTGTACGGCCGTAGGCGCTATTTGAAATTTATCAAAATTTACCAAGAGCACCGGTAAATTTTTATATTCAATTTTTCTCGAAAGCAGAAGTGTTTGAGAGGCTAAATTTTCTAGTGCTTATAATACATCCACAGGGGCATCCAAATATATCAAAATGGGAAAGAATCACTATCCACCCAATTTTCAAAATTTCCCAAAACTTTGTATTACCTTTAAGGCTGTGCACAAGCCCTTTAGACTCCCCTCTTCTTGCAAACTTGTTATATATTTTCTGTTTATATTATTCAAGTTTTTAATTCAATGGACATAGATAAAACTAGATAATTGTCATTACTATGCACTGCCCAAATTTAACGTTATTATTTCTATTATGAGTATTATCATCGGCCTCCTGGGTTGTCGGTTTGGCGGATTGTCGGTGTTGTAGTTTGTCGAACGACCACAATATTTCGCTTCACAGCACCTTTCGGAGAAAAGCAAGAACATGTAATTCATTACAATTTATTTATAAAAAAAGATATGATAAAAACATACAGGTATAGATATCAGTTACAAATTGCAGTTTATTTTTAAAATATCACAGATTTATTTAACAAAACAATTTAGAAGAAATAAACAATCAGTAACAATGTAAAAGTAAACCACTTTTTAATGAATTTCTTTTCTCTCAGATTTGTTTAGTACTTGTTTAAATGTCATAATAACACTTTATTCCTGATATTATGTGTACAAAAACTGGCAAACACTGTTCGCATTTGGCTGCAAATATTTCTTTCCTTGCTATAATCATAATACAGTTCAGGTTGAGGACGCTGTTATTATTTCCATGAAACCCAAACGATTTACTTTGATTTCCAAGCGAATATTCGGACGCCATGTTTTTTTATAATTTTTTTTTTAAATATATTTTTTGAATTTTTTGTTGTTGCCACCACCATACTACTGGAGCACTATCCCAGGTCCGTCGCCGAAAGCGCATGCAATTTTACTTCGAGTTGCAGTTGAAGGCGCCGATTTAATAATAATAATAACAGTAAACAATGCTGTTTTAAAAACCAAAGATGGCAGAATAATTCATTTTCCTCCGAGTCCAAACAGAAATCCGGACATTTGGTCCCAATTTTTACCGACGGTACCATGCCAGCAGCCGCTGCCTTCCCTGGCACGTGTAAGCGTCGGCCTGGACAGTGCCAGGTGACCGGGATTTTTTTTTTTGCGTCGGAATATTTGAGTATGAGAAATCGTACTCGAGTAGTTGTCAACAGTGCGGGTACTCAAGCATTCGACTACTCGTCGCAGCCCTAGTATTCGTTGTGTGCATTAATGTGCAATTGTGTGCAGTGTGTGGATTATGTGCAATTGATGCCTCTCAGCACGTATGCAGCGCTAGAGGTCAATAGCATTGACTACATGTACTATGCTTTGATGGAGTGCCAGACATGAGCGTTTTACAAGACCCAACTGTTGTTATTATTATCGTAAATGTATCGTTTCGCTCAGAATATAATTATGATTTCAGAGCTGGGCGCGAAACATACCGTAGGGACCGAGTTGTACCTAAGTTTCATGTCATGATTGCTCATTTTATATTTACTTTTTTCCCATTATCCGCCTTTGTGATTTATGCCTATCCAGTGGTGGCCGCGACTTCACTGGCGCCATTTAAATCCCAAATCCTGACCTCTGCTACATGTACATGTACGTCGCGATCGCAAGCCATAAACAACAATACATGTCATGATGTGCATGATCTAGGCGCTGATCAAAACAAGTTCAGCTCAAACCCATTCAAAAAACAAAAAAATATTTTAATTGTAACAATATTGGACAAATTTTACAATACAAATAATGAAATAAATATATTTTATAGTATGGTATTTATTTATTTAGGAAAAATAGGGATTTTATATTTTTCCTATTGAAAATAACCATTTATAAAAACACAGTAATCGACGAGCCTGAGTCGCTATTCAAGATTGGCAGCTTTCATGACTCTAACATTAGACAACAACCGTCTCGGAAAATCTTTTTAAAATATCATTTATTGACAAATTGAAAACATGATTCTTTAAAATTGCAAATAAAACATGATTCGAGATGGAAATACGAATGTAAGTACCGGTAGTACTTTTCTCCACAAATAATTACGTTTAGAGCAGTTTTTTAATGTGAAATTTGTGCTGGTTGAAAGCACTGATTTTCATGCTGGCCGGGCCCGTCCGGCCGGCCCGACCAGTGCCGACCGCCGTGGCTATAACGCTGCTTGCTATTAATATATTACCGAACCCCGAACCGAATCAAGTTTGGGTGAAAAATTGCCGAACTCTGCCGAACCGAACCAAACACGAACATAGCGTCTGACTTACAGCACTAGTATGAACCCATGATTAATGTTATTTGTATGATATCAATATTTTCTCGATAAGATTGGTCCTGGTGATCTGTTAGCTGTCAATCAATATGGACTTCCAGAACAGAGCTGGGGGTAAGACGGGAGGAGGAGGTGTGGCCTCTCAGTCGGAGTCTAACAGAGACAGGAGAGAGAGGCTTAGACAGCTGGCCTTAGAGACCATTGATCTTAACAAGGTATGTACGTCTAAGTAAAGACACCCCATTTTGGGGTCTTCAACTCTTCATTTTACAGGGTTCTTTTTCCCCTGGTAGAAAAATTAGTGGGTGACTCTGGATATGAAATGTGGTGAATGGATCCTCTGTTTGGAGCCAGAAGGGTGTTAACTTTATGTAAAGAATAAAAGTATTTTTCTATTTTATTTTATTTCCAGGCAAGATGATAACAATACATAGAAAACATCACAGGGTTGATAAAATGGTATAACATTAACAGTATGATATTTAGCACCAGCGAATGCCTAGGGATCACCTAAAAGAACTTGTTGGACCTGAACTATGGCAGGCATTCATTATTCATGCCACTAGTTCCTGACGGCGGTGTTGGTTTCTCAAGGGACGTACAAATTGTGGTCACAAATCTACAAAATTTATATTTTGTTGATAGTTCATTATTGAAGGACAAAATATCTAAAGATCATACTAGTAACTGAGAGACCAACGGTGAGAGCAACCAGTGGCATGAATAGCCTGCCATAGTTAAAGTCCAACTTGAGTCGATCTTAGTCCTTGTGAAACACGCCGATGTGACTGTTTCACGCTAGCATAAACATAATGAAAAAAGCTCACAAATCATTTGTTCCCCTTCTTCAGAACAAGATCTCCTCTTAAAACACAACTTGATTTTCTACCAACCTGGGTTGTGAACAGTAATTTTAGATATGTTTTTGAATTTTGTGAGTAAATCAAGAGGATTATAAAAAAAGAGAAGTAAATTGAGATGGATGGGTCATGTGTTGAGAAGGAGAAATGATGAACCTGTGAAAAGAGGATCTGGAAGGGGATGGCAAAAGAGGGAAAGGATGACCTAGGATTTCATGGATAGGTATGGTGAAGAAAGAAAGTGTTAAGGTTGGTCTAAATGAGGACTAATACTTGTACTACAGTTGCTACTCCAGGGGGGTGTTTCATAAAGCTGTGCGTAAAGTTACGCATGACTTTACAAATGACTGGAATATGAAGAGCTAAATGGGATTCTCAAATCCTTTTAATTGTATAAGCTAAAGTTGAAATATGCAGATGTAGAATAACCTTATCATTATAAACAAAACAATTAAATGCAAAGTGTATTTTTGGCTACAATTTAATTGAGATTATTGGAAATACAGTCACACTTTGTTAAAATGTCAGGAAAAAGTTTGGGCATCCCATTTGGCTCTTCATATTCAAATCATTTGTAAAGTCATTTGTAACTTAACGCATAGCTTTATGAAACACCCCTCAGGTTGATTTTCAACCAGCAGTTTGCAATCTTTTGAGAGTATTATAATTTAAATCTTTCACGATTTGTTCTGTTTTTTTTAATTTGTAGGATCCCTATTTTATGAGGAACCATCTGGGTTCTTATGAATGCAAGCTGTGTCTCACTCTTCACAACAACGAAGGCAGCTACCTAGCACATACACAGGGCAAGAAACATCAATCTAATCTGTAAGTGTGATGGATTGTTTCACCTTACTGCTATTAAGAAAGCATGTGTATTCCTATATAAAAGTAAGCAACCAGGCGACTGAGGGCCTTTAAGCCCCACTGCACTACTTAAAGCAACTTGCGCCCTCTATACAACAAACAATGCTAATCAGTGCCTGTTGGTCCCCCATGATCCCCTTTTTCTTATGTTAATTGAGAGCTGATTTGATGAGATAACCTCCTGTCAGTGACCTTGCATAGAGGTCTAATCCCCCTGGCCAAACTAGTGCAGACGGGCTTTAAGTCCTCTCTGAGGGACATGGTAATGATGATTAATGCCTTATCAAAGGGCACTAGCGCATTGACTTGGTTTTGAACCCAGGACCTCCCGGTTACGAGACCACTGCTCTACCACTGAGCCATCGTGTCTCCTAAAGATGGCAGCCAAAGTCAGTGTCCATGTGTATTGCATCATAATTTGCACAGGTCTCTCAAGCAGCGAAGCCGCAGTCCCACCCCAAAAATACTCAACTTGCCTTCATACATGTATCTCGAGGATGAGGGAAAGTTGATATTATGATAAGAATAATTTTTGGCATTGGGCTAAGGCACAGTTGGTCGTAAAAGTGTAGTCCACTCTCTGTGACTGACAACACCTGTTGGGTAAACACTGGATGGTGTCTTATACCCCTTGTGAACCCACTGCTGTAGGCCTTTAAATTGATAAATTATGTTTGTTTTTTCAATTTGTTTTTTCAATTTTTTAATTGTTTAATTTATAACACATCTTTAAAAAGAAGGGTAGCCCAATCAGCAAACAAATACTGGTTTTCGTTGAGGCCCTTCATGACACAAACAAGTACATGTATATACATTTCATCAACATATCAAAATATAAATAAATATAGAAAATTACAAAATACGATTTTAACAAACAAAAAATTGCAAACCAGGTTATAAATAAGGATTTGATTATAAAGAATAACGAAATGAGTAAAATATATATGATACAAATATAAAAATATAAATAAATATAGAAAGTTACAAAATATGATTTTAACAAACAAAAATTGCAAACCAGGTTATAAAAAAGGATTTGAACATAGAGAATAACGAAATGAGTAAAATGTATATGATACAAATATGTAAATGCCATATATCCTATTGAAGCAAACAGTAAAAAGTTATTAAAAACAAAACAAAAAACAACAACAGCAACATACAACCACAATAACAAACCAACAAGAGAAAACAAGAAGAAGATATGATTTATAAAGAAAAGAGAAAGAAGATTTATATCATACCATAATCATATTAAAACGTGGATGTCTTTTGCCATTTTGCCAATTCTTGTTTAAATGGTTTCATATTTTTTATAAATCGAATACGTTCGGGTAATTTATTCCAGTTTGATGGACCTGTGACAAGAAATGACTTCTCATAAAAGGTCGTACGAACATGTGGCATCCTAATTAGCATCTTATTTGTGCTCCTTGTTGTTCGAGATGATATCGCTTCAATATAAATAAACTTATCACCTAGTACTTCAGGTGCAGCTTTATGTAAGCATTTATGAATCATGCAACAAGATGCTCTAAAAAACAGATGATCTACTTTCGGCCAGGATAGAATTTCAAACACTTGTTCAGATGGGGTTTCCCAGGAAAAACGAGATATCATATATGCTGCCCTCTTATGTAATCTTTCCAGTTTACTATGGTTTGTTTCAATAGTAGAAGACTAGAAGAGTCATGGGAAGACTAGAAGAGCTTCTCAGGGGTCCATAGCTTGTCATCATGTTATAATTGTTCCAGTACTAGTGTCATTGTAAATTGTTTTTAATGATTGGCTGAATAAATAAATGAAGAGTCATGGTTGAAACTGTTGATTGCAAATTTAAAGGTCATGGGATCCAACCTTTAGCAAGACATAAATCTACATTTGCCATTTTCCTTCCTAGTCTGTCTCTAGTGATCACCTATTGTGTTTCCCTTGGGTGGCCAGTCACCGTGGCCTTAATGGATAGGTTTGAGTGTATTTAAAGCCACACTGTCCTACTTGCAGCTACTTGCTCCCTCTATACAGAAAACAATGCCTAATTGGTGACCATTTGTCCCCCATGATCCTCTATTTCTTAAGTTATTTGAGAGCTGAGTTGATGAGATAACCACCTGTGCAGTGACCTTGCAGGGTGCTCTAATCCCTCCTATAAACTAGTACAGATAAGCTTTAAAATGGTACCATAGAGTCTGAAACAGTTGATGAATTTTTGTTTTCTTTCTAGAGCTCGAAGAGCAGCGAAGGAAGCTAAAGATGCTCCTCAACAACCAGCGCCAGAAAAGTCCAGAGTAGAGATCAGAAAGTTTGTCAAGATTGGAAGGCCTGGTTACAAAGGTAAGGAGAGAGAAAGAGGTTTAATAAAAGAAAGCGGTGACGAGAAATCATAGGAGCGCAGTTGAGCTCTTTAACGCTGTAAAACGGATTTAAAAACATAGAAACTGGACAAGAGCTCTGCTAAAAATATATAAATGAATGTGACAAAATGCAAAAGGAGATCATGTAGATATAAACAAATATTGTTTATATTCTATGAGAGCAAAGAGAAAGGTATGAACCTTTAAAGAGTTCAAAATAAAGTGACAAAAGACAGTGAGAGAGAGAGAGAGAGAGAGAGAGACTTTTTTGAGGGGTGTAGTTAAGTTTCTCATTTTATACTAGGGCATATGACTGAAAAACAGAGCAGATAGAAAAACATCATATGTAAACAAGCGATATCCACAAATTCTAACCTTCAACACTATTTATATTTTTTGACCATGTATTGATATTTTCGACATGGATGTGAAATCTGTTAAATATTTATCATTTTGTATGTCATCTGGAAGACTCCAAGTGATCACTTTTGAGTGTTAACCCTTCTAGCTCCAAACAGATGATTATGTTACAGTTTGTTCTGCATTGTAATAGAGTGCCTTCATCGCCCTGCTTGATTGATAAAATTCACGCTTCTTTCTCACTATTTTCAGTAACGAAGCAGAAAGACTCGGACAACGATCAACAGAGCTTGTTATTCCAGGTGAGTAACTCCTGGGGTGTTTCACAGAGATCCTAAGTCGAACTTAACTCTAAGTTGGACTTACACATAATGGAGAGCCATTTGTAGCCTTAAAATGAAATATATTCAAGAGCAGAAATTAAAGTATTTTAAGACTTTTCATAAATTCCACATCTTGAACATGAAATCTCATTGATAATAGAAAATATGAATGATTTGAATCAACATTTTATACCTTTTAAAATAACATTTACCAAATGTTTTCAAAGATGCTAACGACTTTCCATAATTATTAAGTCCAACTTTAAGATAAGTTCAACTTCGGACCTTTGTGAAACACCCTCCCCCCTGATTCTCTCTCTTCATCTTTCTTTCACGTACATGTAGATGCGCGTGCCGCAACTATAGCTTTCAATTTGCTATGTGCCTACCTCTCTCTCGTTATCTCTTCCCATTTAGTTCATTGGACAAGCTGCTTCTAAAGCTACCTCGCAAAAAAATAAAAGTTACTCTTGGAGATTGTGCTTTCAGTTGAGCCGCTCCAAAGCTTTGGAATAAATAATCTAGACATAAGAAAAGCCTCATCTGTTGCTGGCTGCAAATTTCTGTTGAAGATCTCTTGTTTTTGCAGGAGCTTTTGAATACTTTTTTTATTGTGTGTCTTTAAAGTAGCACTGTTACGCCAAAAAACATAAATAATTTGTTTTTTTCCCCGTACTCACAAAAAGCAGGATGCAGGGCATTACTATTTACTATTTTACAATTTTTTGGCTGCCATGTTAATTATAGCTGGCCAAGCCTATTTATTTACAGATATTTTGCTATGTGAGTATACTATACTGATTTTATGTATGACCTACAAATGATTTGTTTCACTTTAAAAGCTATTTAAACAAAATGCATATCACAGCTTTTTTTTTTCTTTTTTTTTCTTCTGAATATTAAATAGTTTTAAAAAAAGGAGGCAGGCGGGGACGAGAAACCCTCCATTTTTGTTATTTGGCATAGGTAATTTTTTTTTCATCCCAGTGCCATAGAATATATTTATATAGTAGCTGTGCTATATAATTTTTATATAGATATAATTATTATTATCATTATTATTATTAATATTATTATTTAGATTGATTATCCAGAAATAGCAGAAGGCACCTACCCCCGACATCGCTTCATGTCAGCTTATGAGCAGAGGATTGAGCCTCCTGATAAGAAATGGCAGTATCTTCTCTTTGCATCCGAGCCATATGAAACCATCTCGTTCAAGGTATGTTGTACCCACACCCACTACCCCCTCACACACACATAAACATACACACTACTACTCCTCTCCACTCACTTTATCTACTCTTTGCATCTGAGCCATATGACACTGTCACGTTTGAGATATGTTGCACCCCCGTCGCTCACTCACCCACGAATGCGCACACACACGCACACACTCACCACTACACGTTTATGGCGTCAACCGTGGACCAAGTTTAGTACTTGTGTGTGTGTGCATAGGTAATAGCCAGCAACCGCGGACCACTCCATAGAAAACTACATCAAACCGCGGACGTACCTCCTATGGGATGATCCAGGTAGCGAGCGCCTCTCCCGCAGTCATCAAAGGGGGCGCTGTGACATTTCGCGATACACATCGGACTGATCCAGTCGATGTTGCCTACACGCTGTGACATCTAATATTCAAACGCCCCCTACGTCGTCAATTTGATACGGCGGAACCGGTATCGCAACCGTGGACGGTCCCCCATTGCAGGTATGTCCGCGGTTTGAGGTAGTTTTCTATGGAGTGGTCCGCGGTTGCTGGCGTTTACCTACGCACCTTTACCTACTCTTTGCAGCAGAGTCATATGAAACCATAGCGTTTGAGGAATGTTGTACGCACACCCACATACACATACAAACCCCAGACACACCCTCACACCAACCAATATGAAATGGTGTATTTATATTGACTGCTTTGAGGGGCACTGTTGTGAGCTATTGCCCAAGATAATGTAGAAACTGTACTCTACCTCGAAGAAAACAAACAGTCAATATTTGTTTTATATATTGCATCCCCTGTGTCATTTCGTAAAATAGACATTTAACCAAATGTGCATGTCAAAGTGCTATTTGTAGAGTCTTGGGAAATTTATCTGCGTAAGCGCAACACTGCACGTATCCAGTGTTAACGTCAGGCGTCCACTTTAAAATTGCCCGAGATGAATGTGGGATCCCTGATAACAAATGAAAGTGCTTTCTCTGTAACCAAGCCTTATAGCCTTGTAGAGGTGTTGTGGTCTAGAGGATAAGTCGCCATACTGCAGACATGCCAACTGTTCAGATTAAAGAGGAACATTCCTCTTTTTGGGAGAAGATAATTATCATTTTAATGCAGGTGTTCCTCTTCCTGTACAAATTTGTCTGTAGTATTGAATAGGAGAGTTAGGATTGTTCCTCTTTTTTTCGAAAATAGCATAATTTGTACAGATTTCTGATTTTCAAATGTTGGCATGTATGATACTGTAGATCACAAGTTCCGCCCCAGCACTAATGTCCTTTTGCAAGACATTAATCAACATTTGCCACACTCGACCCTGGTGATGTAAATGGGTAACTAGCAAGAATTAATGCCTTGAACATCTACAGTGCCGTAATGGCAGTCATGCTAAAGCCAGGGTAATAATTGTGGAGCGCCAGGAGTGTCGGGTTTGACAGATATGAGTGCTATACAAAACCCCACTATTATTATCCTCTCGCCCAGGAAGTCAGAAGGGATATAGTAACGCTGCCGTCCGTCCTTCCCTCCATACTTCCGTAACAAATCTGTTTTCCGTTCGATAACTTCAGTAATGTTTGACAGATTTTAATGAAATTTGATATGAAGGTACATGGTATCAAAGTACAACCTAAGTTCGATTTTGGATTAAATATACCAAATTGCTATATCTAGGCCATTTTTATGCGACAAAGAGATGCTATGCTTTGCTTTGACTTATTATTATTATGAAACAATTGCCTTTCAAGTATGTCATTGATGTTGAAAACGATTGTTTTGAATTCTTTCTTTATCTAGGTTCCTAGCAGAGAGGTTGATAAAAGTGAGAACAAGTTCTGGACTTCCTGGAACAAAGAAACTAAACAGGTGAGAGACATTTTATTCATTTATTAAATTTTCTCTCTCAAAAAAAAAAAAAGAATATTAAAGAAAATAAGCAGAAGGAAAGGGGATGGAAAGAGAAAGAATCCTAAAAAAAAGTCATTTATGACATGATATTGTACATACCGGTATGTATATATATAAATAATTCATAAAAAAGTGTGTGGCAAAAATAGTCAACTGTGACTGATTGCCGAACAAAATCAAATCAAGAAGAAGAAGAAGACATTTTATTCTTGCAAAATATGCTTGGCCACTGTGATGTCACAATTTGGGTACTTAACCCTATGTTAACTGGGGGGGGGGGTCAATTTGACCCCCCCCTGTAGAAATTTTGCGACTACTCCGAAACCGCGGCAGATATAAAAATTTTCCTTTCACGACTTTTTACTTTTTAGTCTTACGCATCTTTTAAAACAATTTTTTCGAAAATCGGACCTACGGTTACAAGGTCACGTGACCTTTTGTCTTTGCATGTCAGCCCGAAAATCGCTCATTTTCATGATTTGTGTACAAAACATATGTAAAAGTCATTTTTCCTAAAAATAGATAAAACATTGGTTATTGAGTCTTGTTTAAAGTTTAGATGTTTGTTTTGGGGTCAAAATAGTTGAATTGTAGTTATAAATGAAATAAAACAACAAAAACAATAAAATACATAAGAAATTATCAAAACAAGAGATAACATAAGGAATAACCTGGCTCTTCCAATTTTTTGCGTTGTATTATTATTCCAAATGGTCTAATAAATATATGTAGTGAAAATGAATACTTAAATATGAATAATCTATGATTTATGGGCAGAAATGTGAATTTTATGACCTTATTTGCATAAATTAGCATAAATATGCAAATGAGTGAATTTTTCAAAAATTTGAAATTACCATAGTATTCTTTACACTTCACTTGACATGGATGCAAATTTTCGCGGCGATCGGCGGTGAAACGGCCGAGATCTTAGGGGGGGGGGGGGTCAAATTGACCCCCCCCCAGTAAAAACCTGGTCTGAAATAGCCCAGTTAAGATAGGGTTAATTGAGATACATGTAATGGGTCCCTGCAATAGCTCTAGATCCTTAGATATGTATTATAGTTTCGCAAATATGATTTTCAACAATTAAATCCATGCTGTAGAAGAAGCACTTCTGCAAAATCCCCTCCAGTGCCATCTCAGCTCAGCTGTAGCAGTATGGTCCTGTAGCTCATTGCTTTCCTAGCTGCACTGTCGAGTCCTCTGTCTGTGAAGTAGAAATTAGGTATTAGGTTATGCCCTCTTGCAAGTTGACCATGAGATGGAGCTGTATAATACACAGTATCATAGCCATCTATACACAGTTTGGCCAACCCGGTTCGAGTTGGACACAATATGGCGCCTACTTTGTTGGGCAAGCACAAAACAAAAGAATACACCCCATGTTGTGACCCAGTGAAACCAAGTTGGCCAAACTCTGTGTATAGATGGTTCTGCACAGTGAGCTTAGGCAGAAAGTTCATCAGTTCAGTATGGCTTTCAGCATTCTGCATTGTGAGCCATCTAAACACAAAAATCAATTTGAAGTTACCCATCATCCTTCACATTTTATCTCCTTTTGTCATCGTTGATACAGTTTTTGTCTTTTCGTTATGTAAGATGTTGAATGATTCTCACAAATAATTGATGTGATTATTTGTTTAATTTTGTCTTTTACTTGCAGTTTTTTCTTCAGTTCCACTTCAAGATGGAAGTTAAGCCGGTAGCCCCTCCACCACCCCCTCCCAGCGCCCTGAAAGGAGCCCCCCATATCGGAGAGAAGCCTCCCGTACCCCCTATGCCCCCAATGGGAATGGGTATGCCCCCTCCCCTAGGGATGCCTGGTCCTCTTGGCCCGCCCGGTATGCCACGCTTCCCTCTCCATCCAAACATGCCTATGCCCCCTCCCCCTCCATTCCCCATGCCGCCCGGTATGATGCCGCCTCGCCCCATCCCTCCCCCGAACTCCATGCCTCTCCCCCCGCCCCCGGTACCCCCACCCAACATGGGCGGCATGGGCGGCCCGATGCCCCGGCTGCACCCCCCTCCACCCCCTCCTCCCAACATGCCCCTCCCGCCACCAAACATGGGGGGCAACTTACCCCTACCCATCCCCCCTCCACCACGGCCTCCCAGCGGCGTCTCATCAGTAGGGGTGCCTAACTTCCTTCCCCCTCCTCCCGCACCCCCTCCAATGCCTCCTCCACCCTCAATGGACCTGCCTCCACCAAACTCTGAAGAGATGCTTTCAAGTAACGATGGCCCCTCTTCATAGTGTAATTGTTATTCAGTTCTAGTACTCTTAAAATTCAATCTACCAAATAGAGAAATACGTGTACAGTCAAACCTATCTATAGCGACCACCCAAGGGAAACACAAAAGTGGCCTTTGTAGACAGGTGGTCTTTGAAGACAGGTTCCTTTAGTACAAGATTCAATGAGAAACCATTTTTAAGGGAAACAACAAATGTGGCTTTTGTAGACAGGTGGTCACTAAAGCAGGTTTGACTCTACATCCGGTTCTTTATTGAAAAGGGGACCAGATCCTCGAAACCATCATAAGTCTAGCTCGTAGACACCCCATGGCGCTGAAACGTGTGTGAATTTTATAACACACGCTTTAATGGGATGCCCAAGAAGTTAGACTCATGACGGTTTCGAGAAACGGCCCCCAGAGTTCCACATTGTAGCATTCATGATACATGTAGGCGATCGTTGTATGGATATTGTCAGAGTCATGCATAGATGCTTCATTGAAATAATTTGCTAGGGGGTATTTAAGCAATGTTGGTTATTTGTTGTAGTGTAACCTTGATACAAATGCGATCGTTGAGTTCTGGGAACCGGGAATGTAAACTTGTGAGGTTTTCATTCTTTTAATGGTAATGTGGACAAAATATCTTGGAAAAAATGTCATATGGAAAAAGATGTGTCTTCAAATTCCCTCATATTCAAAGTATGAAAAGTGCAGTTTCTTGACCAAACTTTTATGACATATGTTTATGTAATCCCATGTATATGCTTCTGTGAACAGTGCATGTAAATTTCAGCAAAACTGGGTCGAATTCTTAACATTTTTATGAGTTTAAAATCTCCCATTTTACACGTATTCTTATGTGCTACATCATCAACCTTTTCCAAATGTCTCCAGACAGTTTCTTTCACAATCTAGTGGCACGACCAGAGTAAAGCCCATCCTTGAAGGCACACAACAATAACACTCCCAGATTTCAATTGTAGCACACTAACCCCTTTACTAATACAGCCTAACCTGCACTAGTGGCCAACTGCCTATAAAGACCACTTTTCTTGTCTCTCTTGAAAGGTCCTTGTATACATGTTTCACTGTATATTGAAATATCTTCTCAATATCTAGGGGTCATCTTTTGTGAATATCCAAAGAACAAAAATTGGTCTGTTGTTGGTCGCTCAGGTTATTAAACAGAGAGGGTTGTCAGTTTACATTTGCAGTATGGTAGGTCATACTTCGCCGACACCAGACTTGGTGGAAATACCGTTATTGGGTAAACACCGGAATGTTTTTGAAACCCCACGAGAGCCCACTACTGGTCTTCTCAAAAGATAATTGTACCCATTTGGAGCTGTGAAAGAGATTTTCTTTTTTTGAAAAATGGTGAGGGAGATTTCTTTCACATGACGGCTTAATTTGTTTATTTTTCATAACAATTTGCCTCATTATTTTTCCTCGTTTATGCTTTCTGTGTCAACTTACAACATTTTGTTTGTTTGTAAATAAGTAGTAAAGGGCTTTTTAGTATTCGGGAGGGGATGCATCCTTCATCTGCAAATTGCTAAAGAATCAGGGAGCTGACTTTTTCCCCCTTCTGTTTGTCAGTGTCTAAACATTATGCGATTAGTGGTTGTTCATAATAAATCCATTTTTAATGAAAGTGGATCATGTTGGTTGTCATTCATTCGTGTTAACTGTTTGTGGTTTTGTGATGTAGGGTGTACCGGTATGCATTATGAGAGTATGTATAGTAGTGGAGGTATGGTATAGTGACGAAATATGTTTATGGCTTTGAAGAATTCCTCTCTGTCCCTCTAGCATTTTCTCTAGCTTTCCCCCCTCCCCGGGTTCCAATTTTAGACCCAATTTCGATTTTTGCCTTTTTCCATGACCGGGGCCTCGTTGCACCAGATTTATAACTTTGTGATAAATATTAAAGGTAATGCAAAGTCTGGGTAATTTTGATAATTGGATGGATAAAAATTCTGCCCCTGTGGATGTATTATAAGCACTAGAAAATGTTGCCCCTAAAGCTCTTCTGCTTTCGAGAAATTGAATAGTAAAAAATTTACCAGTGTTCCCGGTATATTTCAAATAGTGCCCAAGGCCATTCCAGGGTAGCTGCGCCCATGAACATCTCAGAATATGCAGTTCTGATGTATAATTTCCAAACGGGAATAGCAAATCGGTCGATTGTAGTCTAGAAACATTGTTTAAAAGCTAAAGTAATATCAGTCTTGAGAGGGAGGTATACAACAGAGTTTCATCACTTTAGACTCAATTTTAACCGCGACAATGACCATTGAATATTGCAAAATCTTATATGCTTCCAATATGTTCATTTGAACTAAATTCATGACTCCATACCAAATGTAGTGTGAGAATACCACGCAGTGATGTATATTATTTCATGTTTGTGACTTTGGGAGGTTTTTAAACATTTTCAAGGAGTCTCCAGGTTTTTCCTCGACCTTGGGAACCCTGACCCCTTTCTCTCTCTTGCTCATTAATTTTTCTCTTTCTTTCTCTCAACTTTTTCTCGTTTTCATTCCATTTCTCTTTTCTCTCTCTCAACCTCTCTTTCTCTACAAGAAGGACGTGAAGAGAGAACACGCAGATATATCGGGTTGAAGGCTTGTTCAGATACGATTCAAAACCGCTGCATTTTTGACGATGTTAAGTGTAACGTTTCTTATTTCTGTACATTTCAACACAGAGCTCAGTGAATATGCGCAAGTCCTTTGCTGAGCGCAGTTGCCATTTATTTCACCTAATTACATGTTTAAAAAACCTGAACGCAGCAGCTTTTTGCTGTATTTTTTGGCCCCATATCTGAACAACCCCGTGAGTAAAAGGAACAAGAGTGATAACTGACATGACATACTGTAAACCAGGTATATATTAATACTTTTTTTATTTGATATTATTGCTGTCCAATTGAATGAATTGCATAAACATAGCTCAGCTATACCTCTTTTGCACAATGATCCATCAGCGATTGGCCCTATACTGTTAAAAACATAATACGATGCACAGGTGAATTGCAAGAATGAAATCAAAACAGGGAGGTGTTTCACAAAGATCATATGTCGAACATAACTCTAAGTTGGACTTAGACATTACGGAGAGCCATTTGTAGCCTTAAAATAAACTATATTCTAAAGCGAAAATTGAAGTATTTTAGACTTTTTATAAATTCCACATCAAGGCCATGAAATCTCCTTGATAATAGAAAATATGAATGATTTGAATCAACATTTTATGCCTTAAAAAAAATTAATTTACAAAATATTGTCATAGATGCTAACGGCTTTCCATAACTAAGTCCAACTTAGGATCTTTGTGAAGCACCCCCCAGATAACCTGATTATCAAAATATTTATATTGCATTAATTGCTTCACATTTAAAGGGAGTTTTTAGTGGAATGGTCCATTCATGCATGTACGACATCTAGGATTGACTTGAACAAACGATCTTTCAGCAAGCTTGTAATGATCCCTCATAAACTCTGCAGATCTCTTGTAATCCATATCTGACCCCTACAGCCCCCCCCCCCCCCCCCACACTACTGTTTCTCTTAACACTATAAGGACTGGGGGAAGGGGGAGGAGGAATCAGCCCCTGCAATATATCTTGGAGAGTAAGCATATTCAAATAGCACTTGTTCAAATGACCTCCAACTACCAACAGATCACTTTATACATGGATACATGCCACTTTGTGCATTATAGAATAATTACTGCCAAAGTGATGGATGTGATGGAAAGGAATACCAAAGATTCCATAGAATAAATTTGGTGAAGAAAGAAAGAAGGTTGGTCTACGTGAGGAGGATGCTCAAGACAAGAATATAAGTGGAGGGAAGGAGTGTTATCGGGGCCCTATGAAAGTCAGTATAAGAGGGAAAATGCTGTCTTTACTATGAACATGATTTGTAACTGGAATAGGAAAATGAAAAGACGCTGTCAGGTCCACATGAGGAGAGGCTAGGAACTTGTCAAAATGAAGGGCATTTTATTTAAGCAATACTGAACAGGTGAATTTTATGCCCTTGCGTACAATGCCCAGCGCCATCTCAGGTCCAAATGAGGAGAGCTAGCTAGGAACATGTCAAAATGAAGGGCATTTTATTTAAAGCAATACTGAACAGGTGAATTTTCTCCCCTTGCGTACCCTTTATTGCCCAGCGCCATCTTTTGGTCAACTTTCAACAGTGTGTAATCCAATGCCTAATTCTACTTCGCAGACAGAGGACTCGATGTGAGAACCAACGGCGCAGCTAGGGAAGCAGCAAGTTACGGGACCATACTGCTACAGCTGACCTGAGACGGCGCTAGAGGGGATTTCGCAGTGTTGTGTTTCTAGTACAGCATGTTTTTAATACATTTAATTGCACAAATCAACATTACAATTGAATAAATTAAAACTTAAAGGATCTGTTTCATATGTCATCATCTATAAATATGAATATATATTACAATTTTCAAAATAAAAGTTATACAAAATAGAACTTTATACCCATAGAAATCTGAATAAATATATTAACGATGGTTCATAGATATTAGAAATATAAACCAAGTCAAAAGAAATTAATACTTTTAAGCACTTGCCTGTTTTTCTAAGAATGAAAAACATCATTTTTCGTCACAAAGGCACAATTTCATAGTGAATACTTGTACACTCACTTGAAACTCATAATAAACTCACATTTTACCAAAATATACTGAATAATAATAATAATTAGTGCCGATAAAGCGCTTACCACCAAAGTTTCTAAGCGCTATAAAAAATGAACTTCGACATAAGAGCTTGGTAGATACATATTGCATTATGGTAATAATAATAATGATAAAATGTAATTATAATAATAATAACATCCATGTTGTGCATGTATGCATTACAGGGGATGCTCAAGGCACCTAAAAAGTAATTTTAGTACCCTGACTTTAGCCCAGCTGCCCTCAAGCATTCAAGGAATACACTCCTACCAGGTACCCACACACCTGTGTGGAGAATGGCAAATGTAGCCCTTTAAAAAACAACAGAACAGCATTTTCAGGTTGATAGGTGTAATTGTCCACCTTAAATATATCTTGGTTAAAAAAAACGAAAAAAAGCACCATATTATGGAGTATTTTAAAGCCCTTTGAAAAAGAAGACAATGGCATCTCTAGGAGGTTAGCCTTAAAGCCCCACTGAACTACTTGTAGTTACTTGCGCCCTCTATATAGCAAACAATGCCTAAGCGCTAACCGTTGGTCCCCCATGATCCTCTTTTTCTGATGTTAATTGAGAGCTGAGTTGATGAGATAGCCAACTGTCAGTGACCTTGCAGGGAGGTCTAATCCCTCCTGGCCAAACTAGTGCAGTGGGGCTTTGATACATGTGGTTGTCTGTTCCTCCCCTATGTCGGGACAGCCTGATAATTGCGAGGTCTTCCGGTCAAGAGACTCCGGCTTCCCCGGTTGATACTTGATGTCGAGGGGTCGCTCAAGAGAAGAAAGGAGGACTCTTGCCTTTTGACTTGTAAAACTCTGTGAAAGATAATGATAATGATAATAAGAATAATAATCAAAATAATATAAATGATCAAAATAATAATAATAATGATATAATGATAAAAGTAATGATTATAGTGGGTTCTTTTGTGAGAGATGAAAGTTAGCATCAGATTTGTTTCAACAAGCACTTCACCTTTATTCACCGCCCGAAAGCCCTTAGACCGAAAGTCCAAGATCGACAGCCCTAAGACCGAAAGTCCAAGATCGACAGCCCTAAGACCGAAAGCCCCTATAATACAGCCCTAAGACCGAAAGCCCCCAAGACAGACAGCCCATGAGACCAACTGACCACGGGACCTACAATGTTGACGAGCCCTCAAAAGACGCCATGACAAGCTTTCAGAACCTTCGCTAGACTGACAATGTCGGTCTTGCGGGTTGACAAGTCTTTAAAGCATTCCTATGTACAACTCTTTATCAGTGTGGTACTGTATTTCAACACGAGAAGCCCACTCTTCTTCTATTTCTGTTAATCTTCAAAGGGCTATATCATTGTGAGCAATGTTACAGCGACTCTGTCATAATAAAAGTAGGACTTTAGCTTTTAACCCTATTTAGCCCGGGCTATTTTGAAACTGCATAGCCCGGGGGGGGGGGGGGGGGGGGGGGGGGCTTCTCAGGCCCCCCCCCTATGATCTCAGCCGTGAAACGCCCGATCGCCGCGAAAATTTGCATACATGTCAAGTGAAGTGTATTGAATACTATGGTAATTTCAATTTTTCGAAAAATTCACTCATTTGCATATTTATGGTAATTTATGCAAATAAGGTCATTAAATTCACATTTTTGCCCATAAATCAGACATTATTCATATTTAAGCATTCTTTCTCACTACATATATTTGTTAGACCATTTGGAATAATAATACAACACAAAAATTTGAAAAACCAGGGTTATTCCTTATGTTATCTATTGTTTTGATAATTTCTTATGTATTTCTTTGTTTTTTTAACTTATGTATTTTATTGTTTTTGTTGTTTTATTTCATTTCCAACTATAATTCAACTATTTTGACCCCAAAATAAACACCTAAAATCTAAACAAGACCAAATAACCAATGTTTTACCTCTTTATTTGAAAAATGAGATTTCCATATGTTTTGTACACAAATCACAAAAAAGAGCGATTTTCGGGCTGACATGCGAAGACAAAAGGACACATGACTTTGTAATGGTAGGTCCGATTTTCGAAAAATTTCTTTCAAAAGTTGCGCAAGACTCGAAAGAAAAAAGTCACAAAATTTCAGTGCAAGATTTTCTTGCGTTAAAAAATTATCGCGAAAAATGTCGAGGGGGGGGCTTCTCAAGCCCCCCCCCCAGGCTAAATAGGGTTAAGATGACAATATCTTGGATTTTCCGTAGCCCATCGTATGGTAGGAGACAAAACACTTTGGAGAACCATCCTCAACAGGTGGGTATTTCACAAAGATCCTAAGTTGAACTTATCTCTAAGTTAGACTAAGAATTATGGAAAGCCGTTAGCATCGTTGAAAATATTTTGTATAAGTTATTTTTGAAGGCATTAAAAGTTGATTCTATTCATTCATATTTTCTATCATCAGGGAGATTTCATGTTCTTGATGTGGAATTTATGAAAAGTCTAAAGTTCTTGAATTTCTGCTTTTGAATATATTTCATTTTTAAGGCTACAAATGGCTCTCCATAATTTTTAAGTCAAACTTAGAGTTAAATTCTAAAAATAGCACTGAAAACGGACATACTAAAGCTTTTCGTCTTGCCGTCATCGGCTTAAATGGCAAGAATTAACTTCTTTTTTTCTTGTGCTACGTTCCTTTACATGTAGCTTCAGCTTATATTGTCTGATTTTGGCATTCTGTTCATTCTTGCGATTTTCTCTGATGAGGGCAAGACAAAAAACTTCAATCAGAATGTCTGTTTTTGTTGCTACAATCAAAACTGCTTTTTTAGTGACCACCTGTCTACAAAGTGCACATTTTATGTTTCCCTTGAAAATTGTTTTGCATTGAAACATGTACTAAAGGAACTTGTCTACAAAGACCACATTTTTGCTTCCATTGCAAATGGTTTTCAATTGAAACACATACTAAAAGGAACCTGTCTACAAAGACCACTTTTTGTGTTTCTCTTGGGCGGTCGCTATAGGCAGGTTTGACTGTATAACAGTAGACTTGGTGGCAACTGCGGGGTCAAAGGGTGGTATTCTCGAAAGCGGACTAACTTTAGTCCATGGTTTAATCCTCTGACTAAGTATGGAATGCCAAGTGTCTATATGAATATATTTTTGAATAATTTGATATGTCCCTAAATTACCATGATAACATAACTATTTCATAGTTATATTTATATAATATTGACTGGCCTTGAGGGGTATATCAGAAACATTGACCAAGCTCAGATCATATTGCCCCGAGTCGAAAGACGAGGGCAATATGGTCTTAGCGCAGTCAATACTTCTGATATCCCCCGAAAGTAAAGCCAGTCAATAATTGTTATTGTTATCCAAATCAGACATCTAGAGCAAATACAGAAATCCACCATGACAATCTCAAAGAACTGAACAAACTTTGTCAAACCAGCACTGTGCATCTAGTGCTTGACGAAATTTTTGATACACTGCAAAGAGTGTGCATTTGGTGTGATTATTACGTCACAATAGAGTGCGCGCAAAGTGCGCAGGTTCTCGTACGCACAAAAGATGCGCAATGAAAATGACAAAATAAGGCGCGGTCAATACAAGATGCCCGGATGCGAGACCGTGGAAAATACAAAGGTATATTTTCATTCGTCTCTACACGCAAAGTCTATACGAGCAGGGAGACCAAGGAAAATACAAAGAATATACCCATCCGTTCCCACTGCTAGTGAAAACTAGGGCAATACGGTTTTGTAAATGACCAGCTCAGATGTCTGATACGGGTAATAATGTTAATTATTAATTATGTTATTACATTTTATTTTAATTTAGTGACATATTAAATTATTAAAAAAAATATTCACATGAACACTTGGCATTCCATACTTAGTCAGAGGATTAAACCATGGACTAAAGTTAGTCCGAATACCACCCAAAGAGTTTGGCTTACATTGAAAGGAGACTGGCGATGAATAAGAAGGCTGCCATGACATAGAAGACGATTCCTCTGTGAATATGCAACGTTGCATAGTAGAGCGTGTTGAAAATGAGAGGAGAGATAACCATGGCAACGCTTTGAAGGCAGCCAATACAGGCAAACATGACACCTGTAAAACAGAAAAATGATAACAATAATAATAATATTCTACTTTTATATAGCACTTAATACATATGCGATGTCTCTAAGCGCTTTACAGATATACTATTATTCATTTTGATTTAATCTAGTATTTTTGTTTGTCCAATGTACGTTCAACATGAATGTTTGTTTTGCTCACATATACAACAACAAAAAAAGGCTCAGACATTGTTTACAGTGAACAGAATTGGATACAAAACATGGATACATAAACTGTATTATTTTATTATGGCTTGTTTTGTGTCCTTGAGTTATTTATTGTCTTTATTATTTATATTAAATAAACAAACTATTTTTGTTTGTAGACAACCCTGCAGACCATGTAATATATAACACATGAAATCAAGTTTTTGTTTACCTTGCTCTGATGGATAAACAAGTTTAGACATGATCGTTCTCAGCATCGGTAATGACAACGCTCGGAACAACCCTACTGCTGGAACTAGAAGAAAAACAGAAACAATAAACAGGTTTAGACATATTGGTTTAAACATCGGTAAAGGCAGCAGTCTGAACAACCCTACAGCTGGAACTAGAAGAAAAACAGAAACAGTAAACAGATTAAGACATGACCGTTTTAAACATCGGTAAAGGCAGTCGTCTGAACAGCTCTACCACTGGAACTAGAAGACAAACACAAAGAGTAAACGGGTTTAGACACAACAGTTCTAAACATCAGTAAAGGCCGCGGTCGGAACAACCCTACAGCTGGAACTACAAGACAACAGAAACAGTAAACAATGTTAGACATGATTGTTTTAAACATCGGTAAAGGCAGTGGTCTGAACAGACCTACTGCTGGAACTAGAAGACAAACAGAAACAGTAAACAGGTTTAGACCAGACTGTTTTAAACATCGGTAAAGGCAGTGGTCTGAACAGACCTACTGCTGGAAGTAGAAGACAAACAGAAACAATAAACAGGTTTAGACACGATTGTTTTAAACATCGGTAAAGGCAGTGGTCTGAACAGACCTACTGCTGGAAGTAGAAGACAAACAGAAACAGCAAACAGGTTTAGACATAACTGGTTTAAACATCGGTAGAGGCAGCGGTTTGAACAGACTTACCACTGGAACTAAAAAGACGAAAAGAAACAGTCGCTAAACAAGGTTAGACACGGTTGTTTTAAACATCAGTAATAAGAGTGGCCTGAACAGACCTACTAAACAGGTTTTAATAGACATGATTGTTTAAACATTCATACAGACAGCGGTTTGAACAGATTTACAGCTGAAACTAAAGAGACAAGGAGAACCAGTGGATAAACTAAGGAAAGACACAATTATTTTAAGGATCCTTAAAGGCAGCGGTCTGAACAGCAAACATATGCAAACCTACTGCTAACTATTCTTTTCAACGTGTATGATGCAGGTGGAAGGAAGTGCATGATATACGACAGTCATTGAGTGTACAACGTGTTTACGAGACACTCTACCACACTAACATAAAAAGAATAAAAAGTTCACAAAATATTTGTTCACCTTTTCCAGAACTCAACCTTCTCTTTCATTAAAGGGATCGGGTAACTATGTCTTTGATTCTGAAACAAAATCATGGATTTAGCTCATGCTGCAATGATAATTATAAACCTTTAGGTCAGTCAGGAACCCCATGACTTTTACAAGCCGATCGGCTGTCTGATTACCAACTAGATATTTATGATTGGAAATTGAAATTAAATTTTGCGTTTCCCTAACGGTTTTCATAACACTACAGTCTATTGGGGAAAACGAGTATGGTAATATCGCTCACTCGATTTTTTTTAATACTGTTTTGAGGCACTTCTTGATCATTTTGAAGTACAATTTTTTTTTAGAGCTTCAATATTTAAGTAATATTGACTGCCTTCTGGGCAATACGACATATATCGCCCGAACCGAAGGTGAGGGTAATATATGACAGGTCGTAATGCCCTGAATTAGGCAGTCAATATTACTATTATTAACCACATCAGACATCTAGAGCAAACAAGAAACTCTTACTATCTTATATACTCTTAAATTATGTAGCCTACACTGCACAGGGTTTCCTAGCATTAGAAGTTGCAAAAACATCGTCAAACAAGCACTGTGCATCCAGTGTTTGATGAATTTTCGATACACTGCAAATAGTGTGCCTAGGTTGTGATTGTTACGTCACAATAGAGTTCGCGCAAAGAGCGCATTTTCTTTTATGCGTAATACCAGTAGCTGATGCGCGATGTAAATTACAACTGGCTCTATATTATTGCTCACTAGTTTGACACGCATTTTGCCACTGACTTTTCAAATCAGGCAATAATATTTGTTCATTGGTTTACTGTATAACCGTATTGACCGGCAAATTACACACAAAATCCCATTGACTTTACAGATTGGGCAATAATATTTGTTCATTGGTTTACTGTATAACCGTATTGACCGGCAAATTACACACAAAATCCCATTGACTTTTCTGAGCGGTCAATAATATTTTTTTCGCCTGTAGTTTTGTTGACTTATCCATCAAACCTAGAGGGCAATAACATTTAAAAAATGCCCTGCTCAGGTGTCTGATAGGGTTAATAATATCAAATATCACAGCCACTGATAACACGTAGGGCCTTGCATCTTAGATTTTACATTGTTAAGCAATGCCTTTAAACTTACCTGCAAAAATATATGGATTGCTTGGAGCAACGCCTATTAATACAACGCACAAGATGGACGATATTAAACCAACTTGAACAAGAGTGGCGTCCCTGAGGTATCGACTGAGGAGCTTCCCACCGATTATCATACCTAGAAAGTGAGAGAAATGGACCACATTTCAAATTATAAAAGAAAAAACACTTATGTATTAAAACACATGATCAATCACCAGGATAAGCCTTCAGTTTTATGACTGACAGCCTTTATTTATCTGCATTTTTCCACCCATTCCTCCATATCTTAAAGTGATTATCTTACATTACCCTCACCCGAAGATTCTCCCAGGAACTAGGGATATTTTGTGATGGACTACAGGTTTGCTGTGTGGCAGACTTGTACATCCATTAATGGAATTTCCACCAAGTCTTGTGTTGTCAGCGATCAATGAGCTTCTGCACATGGAAACTGATGCCCCTCTTCCTTTAATATCCTGAGCCACCAAAAGCAGACCAATTTTTGTTCTTCAGATATTTACAGAAGACAACCCCTCAACTAAAAAGAAATTTTAACAGATATTTTATGTGCAGATAGATTGTGAAAGAAACAGTCTGGAAGTATTCAGAAAAGACACCAGACTAGAGGAAAGAATTCAAGCCTGTCTGACTAGTTTAGCCGAGAGGGATTAAACCTCTCTGCAAGGTCACCGACAGGTGGTTATCTCATGAAATCAGCTCTCAATAAACATAACAAAAAGGGGATCATGGGGGACCAACAGGTACCGCTTAGGCATTGTATGCTATATAGAAAACGCAAGTAGTAGTGCAGTCTTGGGGGTGTTTCACAAAGATCCTAATTTGAACTTATCTCTAAATTAGACTTAACAATTATGGAAAGCTGTTAGCATCTTTTCAATTATTTTGTAAAATTTATTTCAAAAGGCATAAAATGTTGATTCAAATCATTCATATTTTCTATTACATCAAGGAGATTTCATGATCTTGATGTGAAATTTATAAAAAGTCAAAAATACTTGATTTTTCACTTTTGAATATATTTTATTTTAAGGCTACAAATGGCTCTCCATGAGTTTTAAGTCCAACTTTATAGAGTTAAGTTCAACTTAGGATCTTGCAGGCCAAAAAAATGAAAAGGTTAAATTCCAACAGCATTTGAAAGATAATACCAATTTAGAACTGCCCTAAAAAAGGTGGGGCTTGAAAATTTCTTCAAGTGGGAAACTAATGACTATTAGTTGTCAAATCGACTTAGGAGCTATCGAGCCAATAAGTAATAAGTCTTGATTTACAGGCCTTTGTACCGAATGGTCATACGTTTTATGCTGCGCAAAGATTCAATCAGTTTAATTTTGGCCATGACAAGAAGTGGGTTATTGATGTAGACAAATGCTCATGTACCCTTTACAGCTCATTTTATGTATGTTATTATCAAAGAAGAAAAAAGCCAGTCAGTCACTCAATAGTGTCTGACAGTGAAGTCTAGCAAGTAAACAGGTTTCCTTGCATAATTTGAATATTAGGACACTGCTAAGGTTTATATTTCACAGATAGGACATACATGACATTCATAATTCCTGCAAAGTTCTACAGAATTTGAGGTTGGCTGCGAAAGGGATATAGTACCTTTAAGTTCAACTAAGGATCTTTGTGAAACACTCCCCTGCTTTAAGAGGAAGGCTACATACCTAGAGCACCGGACAGGTACTGTAGAGCACTGAAGATGCCGATGACTATCGAGTCCCAGCAGAAAGGGTCCCCCATACCGTAGAGCAACGTCAGCCCCGGCAACGAGAAGAACACCAGGACCCGCAGCAGCATGACGATGGTTGCTATGAGGAGGGGAACGCGTCGCTTGTGGGTGTTGCTCTGGACGAGGTTGAGTATCTTCCGGATTGCGTCCCTGACGTTGAGCATGGCTGGGTGGGCCTGAGGGTGCGTGTCGGGGACGAGGAAGACGACGTAGAGGGTCGTCACCGACACGCAGGCAAGGATGAAGATGTACGGTGCCTCAAAGCCCTGTAGAAGGTAAATTTGGAGGAAAGATGTATTAATCAGGGGTGATAGTGAGCACTAAAAAAAAAAAATAGGTTTTTTGTTTTCCCCTCAACCACACCCCCCTTGAGTAAAAAAAAAAAAAGAGGATTCGCAAGGAAAAAATGGCATCTAACAACATTCCCCCCTTTCGAGTAAGAAAATTGGGACAAAATTGGGAAAAAAATAGGGCAAAATAGGGAAGAATAGAGAAAATAAGAGGGAAATCGGGAAAATCAGGATAAAATAGGGAAGAAAAAAAAAATTGGAAAAAAATATTGGAAAAAAATAATAATCTGGAAACCGATTTAAATCCGGTTTTTATCAGGCCTGATTAATATGTACCCGAAAGGGAAGCTTGATATCTCTTTTCAATTATTTTGAATTTTGTATTTATCTAGGTTCCTAGCAGAGAAGTTGACTAAAGTGAGAACAAGGGACGAGAAAGACGACGAAGAAGGTCGTCAACGATACGCAGGCCAGGATGAAGTATGTAAGGTGCCTCAAAGCCCTGTAGAAGGTGAATTAGAAGGGAAGATGTATTGATGTCTCTTAAAGGGACTATGTCCCATTTGCAGGCCAAAAAATGAAAAAGTAAAATTCCAACTGCATTTGAAAGATAATACTAATTTAGAACTTCCCTAAAAAAAGTGGGGCTTGAAAATGTCTTCAAGTGGGAAAATAACGACTATTAGTTGTCAAATCGACTTTAGGGCTATAGAGCCCAAAAGTAATAGTCTTGATTTTCAGACAATTGTACCGAATGGTCATACATTTTATGCTGCGCAAAGATTCAATCAGAATAATCTTGGCCATCACAAGAAGTGGTTTATTGATTTAGACAAATGCTCATGTACCCTTTACAACTCTTTTCATGTATGTTATTACCAAAGAAGAAAAAAAGCCAGTCAGTCACTCAATAGTGTCTGACAGTGAAGTCTAGCAAGTAAACGGTTTTCCTTGCATAATTTGAATATGAGGACACTGCTAACGTTTAAATTTCACAGATAGGACATACATGACATATTCATAATTCCTGCAAAGTTCTACAGCATTTGATGTTGGCTGCAAAAGGGACATAGTACCTTTAACAATTATTTTGAATTTTGTATTTATCTAGGTTCCTAGCAGAGAAGTTGACCAAAGTGAAAACAAGGAACAAGGAAGACAACGTAGCAGGTCGTCAATGATACGCAGGCCAGGATGAAGATGCAAGCTAGGTGCCTCAAAGCCTTATGGAAGGTGAATTAGAAGAAAAGATGTATTAAAGCATGTCTGCACTAGTGTGTGTAATTGGGTTTTTACAGACGTGTATCAATCAGATATGATTATTTACATCTGGGGACCGACCTGTAGCGTCACCATCCGAAAGCGTGACTCGGTTTCGAACCTGCGCCCTCAGCTGAATCAGTTTGTAACTTCCATTGTTCTGGATTACAGGCGCACGCCACA
This sequence comes from Strongylocentrotus droebachiensis, assembly GCA_035222895.1. NCBI lineage: Eukaryota > Metazoa > Echinodermata > Echinoidea > Camarodonta > Strongylocentrotidae > Strongylocentrotus > Strongylocentrotus droebachiensis. Next base: position 542,933 of record JAVYIG010000096.1, read on the forward strand.
ACGCCCCATTAGTGTTGCCACAAGGGATCATTAGACCTCCCTGCAAGGTCACTGACAGGTGGTTATCTCATCAAATCACCTCTCAATTAACATAAGAAATAGGGAACTATGAGAGACCAAAGGTCACCACTTAGGCTTTGTTTGATATATAGAGGGCGCAAGTAGCTATAAGTAGTGCAGTGGGGCTTTAATATGTACCCAAAAGGGAGGCTTGATATCTCTTAACAATTATTTTGAATTATTTCTCCGTTTAGGTTCCTAGCAGAGAAGTTGACTAAAGTGAGAACAAGGGACAAGAAGACGACGAAGAAGGTTGTCACCGATATGCAGGCCAGGATGAAGATGTACATGTAAGGTGCCTCAAAGCCCTGTAGAAGGTGAATTAGAAGGAAAGATGTATTAATATGTACCCGAGAGGGAGGTTTGATGTCTCTTAACAATTATTTTGAATTTTGTCTAGGTTCCTAGCAGAGAAGTTGACTAAAGTGAGAACAAGGAAAGAGGAAGACGAGGTAGAAGGTCGTCAACGATACGCAGGCCAGGATGAAGATATAAGGTGCCTCAAAGCCCTGTAGAAGGTGAATTAGAAGGGAACATGCATTAATATGTACCCGAAAGGGAGGCTTGATGTCTCTTAACAATTATTGTGAATTTTGTATTTATCTAGGTTCCTAGCAGAGAAGTTGACTAAAGTGAGAACAAGGAACAAGAAAGACGACGTAGAAGGTCGTCAATGATACGCAGGCCAGGATGAAGATGCAAGGTGCCTCAAAGCCTTATGGAAGGTGAATTAGAAGGAAAGATGTATTAAAGCATGTCTGCACTAGTGTGTGTAATTGGGTTTTTACAGACGTGTATCAATCAGATAATTATGATTATTTACATCTGGGGACCGACCTGTAGCGTCACCATCCGAAAGCGTGACTCGGTTTCGAACCTGCGCCCTCAGCTGAATCAGTTTGTAACTTCCATTGTTCTGGATTACAGGCGCACGCCACAACGCCCCATTAGTGTTGCCACAAGGGATCATTAGACCTCCCTGCAAGGTCACTGACAGGTGGTTATCTCATCAAATCACCTCTCAATTAACATAAGAAATAGGGAACTATGAGAGACCAAAGGTCACCACTTAGGCTTTGTTTGCTATAGAGGGCACAAGTAGCTATAAGTAGTGCAGTGGGGCTTTAATATGTACCCAAAAGGGAGGCTTGATATCTCTTAACAATTATTTTGAATTATTTCTCCGTTTAGGTTCCTAGCAGAGAAGTTGACTAAAGTGAGAACAAGGGACAAGAAGACGACAAAGAAGGTTGTCACCGATACGCAGGCCAGGATGAAGTATGTAAGGTGCCTCAAAGCCCTGTAGAAGGTGAATTAGAAGGAAAGATGTATTAATATGTACCCGAGAGGGAGGTTTGATGTCTCTTAACAATTATTTTGAATTTTGTCTAGGTTCCTAGCAGAGAAGTTGACTAAAGTGAGAACAAGGAATGAGGGAGACGACGTAGAAGGTCATCAACGATACGCAGGCAAGGATGTACATGTAAGGTGCCTCAAAGCCCTGTAGAAGGTGAATTAGAAGGAAAGATGTATTAATATGTACCCGAAAGGGAGGCTTGATATCTCTTCACTAAAAGCAGGTTTGACTGTACTAAAGAGGTAATGTCATATTCATCGTCTTTGAGGTTACTGGTTCTAAACAACACAGCCTGCAAATGAGGTTCACCAGCAAATCATTAGAGCAACAGGCTTGAGCAGGGAATATGCAGTGTTTGGGGGCGGGTGTCATCACCACATAATTGCTCAGCACCAAATTGTTTGAAACCAGCTACCTTGAAAACTTACCCAGTGTGATGACAGCTTGCCCAGTGTGATGCTACAGTTATTTTCATGACTGTGTAGTATAAATGGTCCCCTGATAGATAACAAAACTGTTCCAACTTATTTCATTGTTATAGCCAGTACAAGGCCACACATCGCTTCCCTATACAAGTACACAATGTGCATAGTTTAGTTTATTTCTTTATTAAAAAATCACAACCGTCATCAGACGGCCGGCCTAAAAAGGCCTATGAGTGATACATCAAAAATAACAGTCATAAACAATTTGACATGATAACATAGTACAAATATAAGTATAACATAATTAAAAAACACAGAAAAAAGATTAAAAAATTATTCATTTAAGGAGTACAAAAGTTCTTGGCGAGTTGTTAGGATTTGGTTTGCAAAACTGGCTATTAAACTGCTTAGTGAGTCAGCTGAAATTAGGTAAATAAATTGTTGGTATGTGGAAAGATCTGAAAACGTATGGTCATGTTCTATTATATCATTAAGAAAGAAGTTGTGATCTGATGTCATTATATGCAGAACAAATCATAAAACAGTGGAACTCATCTTCTATGTTACTAGAATTACAAAAAACACAGTATGTTTCTTCATATGGGACATTTTGATAACGTCCAGTTTCAAGAGCTATAGGGGCACAACCGCATCTAAACAAAGCCAAAGCACGTCTGTTTGATCTATTTTGACATTCTATTACATATTTTGACGTGTTCAAAGATTGTTTAAAATTTTGATAAGTTCTAAGTTTATTTTTAGCATGAGCTTTCTTCCTTTTATCGTCCAAAATTGAATTTCTCCATCTATTCTCGATAAATAATTTACATGACGATGACACAGTTTTTACAAAATTGTCTGTACTAACAAGATTAGCTTAAGGTAAAACATGTACACATTGTAATTTGAAAAAAGCTCTTTGACTCTGAAACACCAGTTTTTGACTCCATTGTTTGCTAGAGATTTAGACCAAGAGAAGATTTTACTTGGGTAGCGGTCACTATTGAGTTTACTTTAGTTACTCCATAATCTAACAACCGATTGAATTTGGTGATAGAATGGTGGGTCCCAACCCATCTCCCCTAATACTGCATTGTTAGGTGTATATTTCCCCACTCCTAAGTAAAAACGGCATGTTCTGAAAAAGACACTATTTATAACAGAATATTCATCCACACCCCAGATACCACTTGCATATTGTAGTATGGGTAAAATCATGGCATCATAAAGTTTTTTATATGTCTTGAATAAAGAGCCTCCAATCAATTTGAATTTACTTATAACAACACCCAATGCTCTGGATGCAGACTAAGCTAGCATTCTGGTACCCTTCTGAAAGCTAAGGAATTCATCAAATCACAGCCCAAGGTATTTGTAGGAGTCCACAATATGTAATACATCAATAATTTATTTTTTTGTAGCTTGGTCATTCCAGGAGGTTGGGGCATGAATATCTTGATGCTCATCTACTACACCTGGGGGTGTTTCACAAAAATCCTAGATCAAAGTTAACTCTAAGTTGGACTTAAAAGTTATGGAGAGCCATTTGTAGCCTTAAAAGAAAATATATATTCAAAAGAGCAACAGGAACATGAAATCTCCTCGATAATTGAAAATATGAATGATTTGAGTGAATGATTTAAAATAATTTTTACAAAATATTTTTTAATATGCTAACGGCTATCCATAATTGTGAAGTCCAACTTAGAGATAAGTTTAACTTAGGATCTTTGTGAAACACCTCCCTGGACGATGAAATCAGCTGTTGAAGATATTTATGCAAACATCCCTGTCCTGAGGGGTGTTTCACAAAACTTGTCATCAGTGACAAATGACATTTTTTGTTATAAGCTACTGAAATCCTTGCATCTGATTGGTTATCAGCAGATTTGTCATTGATTTCTGTCATTTGTCATTGAAAAAAGGCTTTGTGAAACGCCCTCCTGAAAGCGTTTGTACCTGAGCATGAATCCAGTACCCGACTCCAACCTGTGCAATACCGGCTGCCATGAAGCTCAGGCAATCGAGGAGGATGATTCGCAGAGCCCTCTCCTTCTTTGTTGTAATGTCTGCCATGTAAGAGAAACAGCCGGCAAGGAGCAGCGAAAAGTCGCCACAGAGACCCAGCACAAAATGACCTGGATGGGAGGAAATGCATTGCTTGGTTCATCGTAATTTGTAGTAGCACAATCAAAATGAGGTAGTCTATGAAAATAAAATTATAGTCCAATAAACGTGTACAGTTAACAACTCAATTATTCACACCCTTTTAAATTTGAGGTCTTTTCTGTTTTCTTTAATTCAAGAATAAAAGGTAGACTGGTTGAAATAGGGCCTTTGTTGAATGCTTTTAGATGCAAGTTTTAATACAGGTGTACTTCACATTCTCAAGAAACATAAATTGGGTCAAATCAATATTTTGCAAACATGTACTTCAAAATTACAAAACTTGGTAAGAGTATTAATGATTTAGTTGTTAACCTTTTGTATAAATAATGATTGTACGAGAAATGCTCTACCAAAAGATGGCTCTTTTATAAATTCTCATTTACTGATGATGGAATATATTTGTTTGATACAGGGGTTGTATAAAACACATATTTACTATAATTTCATGTAGGGTGCATGCATCATTGGAAGTTTTCTTTAGGGCAAAATTTGAAATTTCAGATTTTTTTTTCAAAGTACAGAATGAATGAGAAGAAACCTTGCAAGATACGTCACAGAGTTGCCAATTGGTGTTTGATTGATCGCAACTTCAAAATTCATTACTTTTAAAATGTTAATCAGATTTTGCTCAAACTTTCATTGACTTGTAGCTCTCATTTTTGTGCTTCTATGAAAACCAACTTTATATGAGGGTGGACTTCCTTGACTTCTTAATTATATGACATACCCTCTCTAAGCGATTTACAGATATAATATTACCCCCGTCATCGGATTCATTCACGCGCAATCTCCACTCACTGGGGAGTATTCCTACCATATGGTCAGAGTGAGGGCATATGACAATGTCTATCACAAACAAAGGCTTTTGTCATCCTACCAGGTCCCCATTTATCTCCTGGGTATAGAGTGGCAAATGTTGATTAATGCCTTGCCAAAAGACGTTAGTGCTGTGTTGGGGATCGAACCCATGACCTTTGAATATCAAGTCAAGTGCTTAAACCACTCGACCTCTACACCTGTACAGAGTAAAATCATAAATGATAAACCATGATGTATCTCACCAATGACCAAGTACCAGATGTTTAGTTCATGCATGGTGACAATAAGATAACATGCTGCATAGACACAGAAGCCTATAGATGGGACTATGAGGGCAACCTTTCTCCCAGCTTGGTCACTGTGAGCTCCTAAAAGGGTTGTGCAGAACAACGCTGGAACCGAGGTTATCGCACTCAGGTACAGTGAAAAAAGAGAAACCTGTGGTGGGTAAAAAGAAAGAGAAAAAGATAATAATAATGATGATGACGGAGTCTTGTATAGCGCTCATGTCTGGCATATTGCTACTCCTCGCGATCTATTATTATTACCTTGGCTTTAGCACGGCTGCCATTACAGTGCTCAAGCTTTCTATGGAATCAATTCTTCCCAGGTACCCATTTACCTCAGCTGGGAGGAGTGTGCCAAAGGATATTAGTGCTGCAACAGGGATTTTATCCCAGTACATTGTGGTTCACAGCCCCGACGACTTGTCCACTGGACCACAACACCTTTACACAACATCATTATGATGATGACATGACAATGATGAATATCCTAAAAATAATTAAAAATTAACATGAAAACATTAATCCTCCTTTGTCTGGTTGTGTAACAATTTTTTGTTACTTTCTTTGATACAGTTTTTATTATGATCCAGGCTAGGTCACACCAAAAAACGGGGAAAATAATTGATTAAATTAAATTAAAAATTGGGGGATTTCAATGACATTGCTTCCTCTGCCGTCATGTATTTTTAATTGCGCCATCTTCAACATCTTCAAACATGATGCGTGCGTCGTGCAGTTGGTGATGCACTGTGGGACATGGATGTCGACGACACAACACAACGTTGTGAGCAACAGATGCAGTATACATATATGCAAGCCTAAAGAAGTGTCGTCAGTAGAATACCCTGCCTTTAAAGATGAAGTTGAGTTCTGGTCATGCGATTGCATTGTGAAAGAAACGGTGTGAAATCGACCAGAAAAGGTTGATCATCTAGCATATAAGAATTTGTGTGTATAAAGTTACAAACACTGTACACAGAAAGATGTATATGGGACTATACACGAACATGTGGCGTAAAAAACCTACCCCCCCCCCCCCCCCCGAGTTTTACGAGTTACATGACATATTTAGAATATAAAGGCATTTGAAGAGCCATGCTTTTCAGGGAACATGTCTTATCTGATGTTCTTCCACACTTGCATTTTTAATAAGAATGATAACGCTCACAAATTATTTTTCACCTCTTCCCAGAACTCAACCTTCTCTTTAAGTCAACTCAATACACTTCAAAGTTTATTTCGACTCGAACGTAAAAATGTTGATCAAAGCTAGGATTAAACTAAATTTTCATCTTAGAAACTTCCAAATTAGTGACTAAGTGAGGTGTATTTCAAAAGTCTCTACATTTTTCACTAAGGAGCAGGGCCCTGTTTCACAAAACTTGATATCAATAAAAAGTTACTGATATGAGCTACTGAAATCATGGAATTTGATTGGCTGAGTGCAAATTTATCATAGAAATTTAGCAGTTGTTATAGATTACAAGTTTTATGAAACAGGCCCCAGGTTCCACAATTAACCTCTCACCTTCTGTTCGATGTCCATTTCCGTTGTGCTGTTAATGGTCATCCCACTGTTTGTGCCGTTCTGGGAGCAAAGCGGATCATCGGCACGGTTGTAATCCCAGATCCCAAACTCATCTTTCGCGATCCGTCGGGTCAGGTACTGGAGCCTCAGCGGTATGAACAGACTGTAGGACAGCATCATAAAGAAGATGACGGGCTCGACGGTGATCCTGGACTTCCTGGTGGTGTCCGTGGCTGGCTGCGTGTTGTCTGCCGATGCCGTCACCTGCGTTGAATACGTAAGCGGGGACGTTTCATCGTCGTCCATTGTTGCTCTTCAATCGTGACGCACTCCGCATGAAATTAGTCAGTGGTGAAAGAGTATACCTTAAAGGGATTGGGTAACTTTGTCTCGGATTCTGAAACGAAATCCTAGATTTAGCTCATGTTGCAATGACAATTATAAACATTTAGGTCAGTCAGGAACCCCATGACTTTTACAAGCCGATCAACTGTCTGATCATCAAGATATCTATGATTGGAAATTGAAATCAAATTTTGCGTTTTCCTAATGGTTTTCAGAACACTACAGTCTATTGGGGAAAATGAGTACCGGTATGGTAAAACCGGTCACTTAAAAATAAAGGTTTTTACTTTTTGGAGGCACTTCATGATCATTTTGAAGCGCAATTTTGTTAAGGCTTCAAGATTACACCATATCACAGACACTGATACCATGTAGGGCCATGCATCTCAGATTTAGCATTGTTAAACGATGCCTTTAACTTGGCTTATTATTAATGAAAAAGTGCATAGACTAGGTAGACTAAAGTAAAACTAAAACTAGTAAAAGCAGCAACTTATTTCTACTCTTCTCTCGATTCACACTTTCCTGTTGCCTTCTCTCTCTCTCTCCCTCTCGCTGTGCCTATCCCTTATGTTTATTTATTGTTTTCATTCCTCTCTCTGTCTCTCAACCAGTCCTGTATTATGCAGCGGTTTGCCGGAGTCACGGGTCGAAACAAGTATGGTCAAAGTTCTCACGTCACTGATCTCATTCATTCATTGCAGCCCCGTACAAAGTGAATGAGCAGAATCACTATGAGATCACTCAGGCTCTGACTTTAGACTTTGGCTTAGATCTTGTTATTTTGCGAGAATGCTTAATTCTTTTCGATTGTGCGTAACATTGTTAATTTCCATATTTTCTCCCAAATAACAGTGTTTGGCATGCCTAGTATTTTAAGTTTAAGAAAAAGCTATATTATAAACTGACTTACAAAAGCTGAAATTCACTTGAGCAGTTGAGGTTGGTCGTCGGAAATTAAATTGTTTAGCAACAAAGGTATGGTATCCGCTAGCTCATAAATCAAGAAGGAAAAAGAACAAAAAGAATAGCAAATCAATATATGAAAAACAAAGGAAATGAAAAGGAAAGAACAAAAGAAAAAAAGGAAACAGAGAATAAGATTAATCAATGGAAAATAACATAATGAAAAACAAGGAAAAGAAAAGAAAAGAATACAAAATAATCCACTGTGAAGACACTAGTGTGTCGTAAGAGAACGATACAAACTAATATAGAAATGATCCCTAAAAGTGTTAGGGATCCGTGAATAACATATGGCCGGGAGGCGTTATTTTTTTATGCGGCACAGATTGGGGCATGGCGCGTGTTAAACCTATGTGAAGTACGTTCTTTCCCTTCTGAATAGTGTCTGCACGTACGTGAGACTAGTCATGTTCGCTAGCGCATTAGCGCTGCGAAGAAGTTTGTATATCCATCGCGAACTATGTGTTTAGATAACATTCCTCTTCGTTTAAGTTAGTTAAGTTTTATTGACTAATTATTGTGATGTTCTCCTCATTGACGTGCTGCCTCCTCTTCAGATTTCCAATTTGATTTTAATTGTTGATGTAATGATTTTTCCATGCGGTAGTGGATTACATGTAACCCTATTAAAAACAGACCTCTACTACTTACACTGTCTAGTACGCACACGACCAGTATTAGTCTGTAAATCAAGACCCCTTTAAAAAAAAAGCCCCAATCTGTGCCGCATAAAAAAATAACGCGGCCGGGAGGGGAAATGGAATAAAATCGACCTGTGACCTTGCCAATATAGGCTAAATAAAAATATTCCCCCTTTGCCTATAAAATATCAACCGAAAAGATCGACACACAAAGAAAATTAATGACATTTTGGCTATTATATGCTTGAGAGATAATCTTGGGGCAATTAATTGATACCTAAATTGTGTTCTTATTTTGTTTTCACAACGATCTCTTAATTGTGCTGTCAAGAGCCCTGAAAGACTTAAATCAAAACATTTTGTTTAAAGTGCGCATTAATATTTTTCACTGCACATGGCAAATTTATCGAACATTCTTTATAACTTTATTCTAAAGCCTTTATAATATTAAACAGAAATATATAACCCTTTTTTTGTTATAGATATAACTATCTCTCTCTTTCTTTCTTTTGTGAAAAAACTTGCGACTATGAAGAATTTGGTGCTTTCACAGCTTTTAAAATTGGGCGGGAGAAACACTTTTGAATATCTCCTAGTCTCTTACAGTGTCATTTTAATCATTTGCTTTTTTCTTTAAGTCATCGAATTTTTTTCTCATTTTCAAAAATAAATGTTTTTACCAAATCTCATCAATTAATCTATTCCTTCTTCTAAAGACTATACTCCTTCCCCTTTCAGTTTCGTACTCCATTCACTTGTTGTATCTTCTCCGTCTCATAATAACATATTATGAATTTTGTGATCTCGCTTTCAGATACCTCATTAAATTCCGGCCCGTAATTTGTACTGACAATTATATACCCCCCACCCCCCCCCCCCCCCTCTGATCTCTCTCTCTCTCTCTCTTTCTCTCTCTCAATCCACAATATTACCTTTCATGCACTTCAAATTTTCAGTTATTTTAACAAACTTAAACAAACAGATAGAGGTATATAACATCATTATCAAGTATGTATCATTTTTAAAATGATATCGTATCAGTAATTAATATTACATTTACAACATGAAAGTAAAAGCTAACAATAAAAAAAAATACGCAACTAAGAACTTGGTATAAACAGTCTGATGACCAGTGGCGTACCTGGGATACTCCGTCAGGGGGGGGGGGGGCAAGCGACCGAAACAAACAAAAAAGGCGATGCTAATTTTCACTTCTGGCGAGCGAGCGAGCAAAACAAAATCTTTAAGTAACGTTTGGTATATAAACTGGTATTGTTGCAAGTTGGGGTGGGAACATTCACTTGTTAGCGACGTTAATTTAATTTTTTTGCAAACGAGTGTAGCGAGCAAGAAAAAAAAATCACTTCTTTTTTAAGAATTGCCACTTAAACTTGGTTCAATTGTCCCATGCAGGGCGCGGGAACAATATTGTGTTTAGGGTGATTTTATACCCATTTTAGCTAGCGAGCGAAAATACATCTTTCTCTCAATGAATTGCTATATAAAATTTGTTTCATTGTTGCAGGTAGGGGGCGGGCACAATCGTGTTTAAGGCAATGTCAATCCCATTTTGGCGGGCAGGCAACCCCCTACATTTCTCTTTTTAATGATATTGTAGCAGGTTAGTGGTGGGCACATAATTCCACGAGCTAGCGAGCGAAAAAAAAAATCACTTCTCTTTTATAGGGAAAATATGGTACATAAAACTTGGGTTCATTGTTCCATGTCAGGGACGTGATTATTAAAAGCGGTGTTATTTCTATTTTGGCGAGCGAGCGTAGCGAGCGAGCAAAAAAAATCACTTCTCTTTTATAGGGAAAATATGGTATATATAAACTTGGCTTCATTGTTCCATGTCAGGGACGTGATTATTAAAAGCGGTGTTATTTCTATTTTGGCGAGCGAGCGTAGCGAGCGAGCAAAAAAAATCACTTCTCTTTTATAGGGAAAATATGGTATATATAAACTTGGGTTCATTGTTCCATGTCAGGGACGTGATTATTAAAAGTGGTGTTATTTCTATTTTGGCGAGCGAGCGTAGCGAGCGAGCAAAAAAAATCACTTCTCTTTTATAGGGAAAATATGGTATATATAAACTTGGGTTCATTGTTCCATGTCAGGGACGTGATTATTAAAAGCAGTGTTATTTCTATTTTGGTGAGCGAGCGTAGCGAGCGAGCAAAATTTTTGTAATGATAATTGGTTCATAAATTTCAGATTTTTTTGTTGCAGGGCAGGGCTTACACTATCATGTCTAAGGTGATGTTAATTCCGTTTTGGCGAGCACGAGCACACCAAAACTTCTTTGAATAACGTTTGGTACATAATTATTAACTGGTTGTTGCAGGTTGGGGCGGGAACGTTAGCGGTGTCAATTCCATTTTGGCGAGCGAGCATAGCGAGCAAGCAAAAACAATAAATTCTCTTTTAATAAAAATTAATAAATAAACTTGTTTTTATTGGTGCAGGTCAGGATGGACGCAATCGCGTTTAACGCGATTCAATTCCTTTTTGGCGAGAGGGCGAAAAACTCTCCCACTTTTAATGATATTGTTGCAGGTCAAGGGTGGGCACAATTGTTTCCAAAGCAATGTCTATTCATTTTATTCGCGAGCGAGTGTAGCGAGCGAGAAAAATGAATTAGTCTCTTTTAGTAACATTTGGTACATATATTGTGTGTTATTGTTGCCATGGTTGCAGGTTGGGGCCCGTCGGGGCAGGCACAATTTTATTCTAGGCAATACTAATCCTTTTCTTTTTTCAAGGGGACGAGCAGGTGAAAACATTTAATACAAAATAGGCGAGCAAGCAGTTCGCGCCAGCGAAGAGTTTCGAATTTGTTATATAACTTATATTTTCCTATTTTCATATGTTTTAATTTTTCAGGGCCGTATGCGGAATATTTTTCAGGTGGGGGAGGGGGAAAGATGCGTTAAAAGTTTTTGAAGAATCTCAAAAGCAAAAGGAGTGAAGGGAGTTCGAGCGACCGAACTGGTCATGAGGGTACTTTTGCATTTTCAAAAGTAGAATTGAAGGATTTGGTAATTAAAGGCGTACACTACATTTTCAGGGAAAAAAACTGTACGTTTTCAAAATATCTGGGGTCAACTGCCCCCCCCCCCCCTTGGTGCGTACGGCCATGGTCTTTTTTTAAAAATAAATTTCCCCATTTTTATTCCTTTCCTTTTCTTTTCCCATTTTCTTCCTTTTCTCTTCTTCTTCCTTTTTTCTTTCCTTTTTTTCCTTTTTTCTCTTTCTTTCCTTTTTTCTTCCCTTTTCCCTTTTTTTTTTCTTTCCTTTCCTTTCTTTTCTTTTCTTTCCCCTTTTTCTTTTTTTCCCCTGGAGCCCGTCAGGGGGGGCACTCTGCCCCCCCTGCCCCCCCCCATAGGTACGCCAGTGCTGATGACGATGTCAACTCATTTCAATAAATTGTTTATTTATTTGCTCACATCTGATCTTAACAGTGAATTATGATATCAAGTGATAAATGTTTATCGAAAAATATACAGAGCTATACATGGGTAAAATATATTGACATGGAATGCATCAAAGACTCATTTCCCACTATAATGAACTGAAAAGTAATTCAAACAGTTGGATATGATGTGGAGCACAACACCTTTAAAATAAATGCCTGTTGAATGGCAACTGCGCGCAACAATGTTATGCGAATATATTCACTGAGCGCTCAGTGCATTATAAGATACAGAAATGTGAAGCGATTACCCTTTACGTCACATATTATAAACAAAACATCCGCGGTTTTGCTGCGTCATATGTGAACGAGTCTCAGGTCAAATAAACATGTAGACCACCATGTATTCACCCTAACGTTATTCTGAAAACTTGTGTCCTGATTATATGCACAACAGTTTACAGAAATACAAGATACATTTATGCAGAGTTATGGACTTTGGAACAATAATGTTAATCCAAAGAGATTGAAACTCTACTAGAAAAATGCTTTGAGATATGGTGCAGAACCCTGAAAGGAAACGCAATTTCAATATATACAATAAATACGTGTGCAGCCCTATATGCACTGGCATATCCGATTCACGATGGAAATCTAAATCATAGTACTTTTGAACTCTGTGTAATTATGTATTTTACAATCAGTCATGTACAAAGTACATGATAAATAAATGATATAATAACAAAGTTCTCTGGACGAAAATGCGTTATAGTTGGATATGGTAAATGGAAATAATACGAACAAGTGTGCAGACTTATGCATACAAATACAATTAGAGTATGAGGTCATATGAGATATATACTTCTAATAAAGTGAGTGTTAGGCGCTATAATATAAGCAAACATAATTATATATTCATTGGATATTCACCATTATAATGTGCGGACTTATGCACGAAAATCCAATCTCAGTATGATATCAAATGAGATATATATGCATTGAAAATTCACCATTATTACAATGTGCAGACTAATTTATGCACTGAAATCCAATCTCAGTAAGATATCGTATAAAACATATATACATTGAACATTCACCATGACAATATGCAGACTTATGCACGAAAATCCAATCTTAGTATGATATCATATACAATATATAAACATTGAACATTCACCATTATAATGTGCATACTTATGCACACAGATCCAATCTCAGTACGATATCATATGAAATATATATACATTGAACATTCACCATGACAATGTGCAGACTTATGCACGAAAATCCAATCTCAATATGATATCAAATGAGATATATGCATTGGATATTCTCCGTTATAATGTGCAGATTTATGTACAGAAATCCAATCTCAGTACGATATCATATGAAATATATATGCATTGGATATTCTCCATTATAATGTGCAGACTTATGTACACAAATCAAATCTCAGTATGATATCATATGAAATATAACTGACCCGTATTCGACATCATGTCAAGATTTGAGCACACAAATCTAATCAACTCAACTATAATGAAATTATACAATGTTTAAATACAATTGGACATTTAGCATTATTTCAAGACTTATGCACACAAATCTTAACTCACCATCGAGATATGTAATACATAATAGAAATGCAATGGTCATTCTCCATATTCGTCTTAGGTGGGGGTATTCTGATTTGTACATTACCAGAAGTGAACATATATTCAAGGCCTGCTTTGTTTTACGAAAGTTGAAAATATTGGATATACTGGAGGAACCGAGCTGCTTCATAGGTTTAAACATTCAATGTGCAATTTATTTTTTCTTTTGCCTCTGCATTTCATCCCCTTACGTTTCTATTTGTCTATTTTCTACACATTCGCCTATATACTGTTCATCGTGACTCAAAATTATTACATTTATAATCTGCGGTGATAACCGTGCTGATAAAGAACATTTGCAAAGGATTAGTGTGTAGTGTATATTATCTGTATTTCATTTTGATTTGTATTCGACCTAACAACTTTTAATTCATGCCACTGTAAAATTTGAATCGTTCAGACGTCGATGTTAAACATATCAATAGAATATTTAATGACCTTGAGGAGGATACAACTTATATTGCCTGAACTAGATTCATATTGCCCAAGTAGATATGATTATTATTATTATCCACGTCAGACATCTAGAGCTAAAAATGGTAGTAGTACTCTCATACGCCTGATTTGATTGCAGCTCTGCCGATGCGTTGCAGGCCTGGGGTCGCTCACAGTGCACCTGCCTCATATCGGGTGCCTGCTAGCCACGCACTTATAGGCTAGGAATATTGTGTCATTTTTTAGGTAAACGTCAAACAAATTGCAATAGAATTTTTTTCACCGGAATGCATTTCAGTAAGGTCCCCAAAATGACATACTAAAAGTCCAAAAAAATCCAAGTAGTGGAAGTGTGCCTAATTTGCATAAATCCAAAATGGCCGCTTTTTCGAAGATTTTCACCGATATCGAGTTGCATTTCTTATCATAGGTAATTGTTTTGGCACTTTAAAGCACACATTTCACATTTATATGAATGTAATATGGTGTATATATCATATACAGAAGTACATCTTGTTTAATTGTGCATCGCAGCATTCATAAATCCAAAATGGCCGCCAATATACTAAGATTTACACATAGGTTTTGTCATATGTTTCAACTTGTAGAGCTGTTGTGGCACTAATAGAGTTGGAAAAGTAATCTGCTGTACATTTGTAATCAACTAAAATACCCATATGCTACATGTACATCACACACCTCAAACAAACCCCTTCGCACACTCACACCCACACCCACACCCACACAGTCTAACATGTAATTTATGTTCAGTTTATCCCCTTTGCAGATTATATTATTTCATTATGCATGCACTAGACTATAACTAGACTGTATTAAATAAAAACAAAAATAAAATATTCAGAAAACTAGCCCTTATGAGTATCCGACAAACACAAGAGCTGTTGGTAGGGCTACATGTACATGTATGTATAGGGGAGAGGCTTTACCTAGCCGCATGGTCGTTGGATTGGTTAGAAGTTGTTCACAGTGCAACAGTTTACTTTAGAGAGGTGAGAAACTTTCTCGATAGCTACAAAGGCAAGCCTACACACGTGCCTACAGCAATATGACGGGGGCTGTAGTTGCTGTAGCAGGGATTGACATGGACATAAACCATTTCAGAGGAACACATTATGAGTCTGATAAACGGTAAATTTAGCTATTTTATTAGATTTAGGCCAGCTATAGCCGTAGAAGATGTAAGGACTAAGGATTGCTCCAATGCTAGCGCTGGCCGGCCGGCTAGCGATGGCGCTAGCTTCATGGCCTTATTAGTCTTAGCGGCGGCATTGGATAGCCCTGTTGGGCCCTTCAAATGTGTTTGACAGAAAAGTATGGTGGATTTGAGATCTAGATCAGAGGGTCTTGACTAGGCTGCCTTACTAATATTTCAGTGTCAGTTGGTCAAGCCCCAAAACAATTATGTGAGCATCGTTCCTCTCCCATACACTCTCCCATACGTTTTGTGTATAATTTTAAGAATATTATTATTCTAGTCAAATGTCAGAAAGAATTTAGTGTCACTGAATTGCTCTTGTGATTTTTTTAGTTTCTGCATAAATGACCAATATAATTATTGTGTTACTATCTGTTTCAATTGTATGCAGGTCCCAACTGTAGAATAGACATGTTACATCTATATAGAATAGAAACCCTCATTTCAACTTGGGACATCCTTCAAATAGAAATGCAGGATAGGAGTCACCCTTCAACTGTAGAAGTCAAGCTTCCACCAGAGCAGTATTAGATACCGTTCAACTAGATAGAATGGACATTATTACTCCAAATGAATAAAGGACAATATACACCATCTAACTGTAGAATAGATACCTGCCAAGTTTAGAATAGGCACACTCCTCCAGAGCCCCGTTCAACAATGGAGTATAGACTTTTTCCAAGTGTACAGTATTCACAGCTGAAGTTTTATTGATCTTAACTGTATATTAGATGTCATATCATTTGCCTTATATTAAGCATTTATACCATGGAGTGCTGTTGTTTTTGCAATAAATCATTGAGTGATGGAGGGCCTACAGTTGAGCTAGGAGCTAAAGGCAGTGATGGAGTGAATCGTGCAAGCGAACAACGTGAAAGCAATATAAATGTACATCCTGGACAAGTTGTACATGTGAAATGCCGTCGAAACTACTGTGAACCAAATAGAATCGCAAAGGAGGTAGCATCAAAACATGTTAAAGTTGAAGAAGAACGTATAGGACTTCGTTCACTCCAACCACCCTTCGATTTCAGAAAGCACTGTATATTCTGTGGACAACCTGCTAAGTATGATGGGAAAAGGCGAGGATTTGACGTTTTCCCTGTCAGAACCAAAGAATTCCAGGACTCTGTTACACAGATATGCATACAAAGAAATGATACTTGGTCCCAAATTGTGTCTGGAAGACTTGCATCTATCAATGATCTTCCCGCAGCT
The DNA here is from genome assembly GCA_035222895.1 of Strongylocentrotus droebachiensis. Classification (NCBI taxonomy): domain Eukaryota; kingdom Metazoa; phylum Echinodermata; class Echinoidea; order Camarodonta; family Strongylocentrotidae; genus Strongylocentrotus; species Strongylocentrotus droebachiensis. The sequence continues at coordinate 559,469 of JAVYIG010000096.1, forward strand.
GATGCTATATACCATAAACAATGCATGGTGAACTTTAAAACTGACAAACAAATACCAAAGGTATACTCTGTGAGCACAAGCACTTCCAAAAAGGCTAAAACTGGCCGACCTAAAGAGGAGGTGAAATTGACTGCATTCTTAAAAGTAGTTGAGTTCCTGGAGGAAAATGATGAGGAACAAACAACAGTAGTTGATCTCGTTACTAAGATGCAACAGTATTTACTGGATACAGATCACGAGGCCTACAGTGTGGTATACATGAAAAACAAAATACAGGGGCACTTTGGTGAGAGAATCGTTATAACTGAACTGAACGGAAAGCATGATGTAGTTACATTTTGTAGCACAGTTAGTGCTATTCTGTATGAATTCCACAAGCAGCCAAAGGACAACACACCAGAGCAGGAGAAAATGAGGATTATAAAGACTGCTGCCTCGCTCATAAAGAATGACGTCAAGTTAAAGAAAATTGCAAGTGACGTTTACCCAACTCCTGCTGAAATGTCGTCTACCACTGCTGCACTTGCATTTCTCCCTGATTCCCTGCAATTGCTATTAAGGAACATGTTTGTTGGCAAAAAGGTAGATGTGAAACTGGCGTCTATTGGGCAAGCCATAATGCACGCAATACGGCCAAGGGTTCTCCTTGCTCCTCTCCAGCTTGGACTTGGAATACGAATGCATCATCAATTCTCGTCTCGCTTTCTGATCGACACACTGCATGCGCAATGCTTCTCCTGCTCTTATCAAGAGGTTAAGAAATATGAAAGAAGTGCAGCAGTTTCTCAAGGAACTGAACTACCAGGCTATGAACCAGGAGAGTGCATTCAGTATATTGCAGACAATGTCGACCATAATATCGACACTCTTGATGGATCAGGTACTTTCCACGGAATGGGCATCATAGCTACCAAAACCCCAGGGACAAAGTGCTGTAAGCCTGTACCTAGAGAAACGGTAACCGCTGAGGACATCGCTGCTGTTGGACGCATCAACATTGAATATTTCAAAGCATCTACAACTGTACAACCTCTGGTCTACCAGCCGATTGTGAATTGGGGAACAGAAGATCAAACATCAAACCTTGATGTGTTGTGGAAGACATCTTTACTCCTGCGGTCCCCAAGGCCTTCTTGGTCCGGAACGATGCAGATGGTAAACAAGGGCAACTACCCTGGACAGTCATCTGTTATGTTTCTCCCCATGATTGACATGAATCCTAGTGATCCATCTTGTGTCTACTCCACTCTGCGTTTTGTCTGTGCCCATGCTAAACAGTATAATACTACACCTGTTCTGACTTTTGATCAGCCGCTTTGGTGGAAAGCACTCACAATAATCAGGAGCCAGCCAAGTGACAGTGACTTGAAGCAGATCGTTCTGAGACTTGGAGGATTGCACACTGAAATGAGCTTCCTGGGAAGTATAGGGCATTTGATGACGGGCTCAGGACTCCAGGAACTTCTTGAAGTAGTGTATGCCAGCAACTCGGTGAGCCATATGCTGGGTGGAAAAGCAATTTCTAGAGCTGTGCGGGGCCATTTCCTCGTTGATGCTGCGCTAAATACCACGCTGATAGCAGACTTGTATAACGTACAACTGCCAACTAACGAGGAGAAACCTCCGGAAGTTCCTAGTGAGCAGGATCAACACCCAGGTGTTCCATGTGGAGTAGCTAACTTCGGGGAGCAGCCCACTGGAGTTCCCTCTGGAACAACTACCAACGACCAGCAACTTCCTGATCTTCATTGTGATGTAGCAATTGAAGAAGAGCAGATTCCTGAAACCAATTGTGATGCAGCACATGTAGAACAGCAACCTCCAGAAGAGGTGCATGGAGTAGCACGTGGGGGAGACCATTCTTCTGAAGTTCAGTTTCCTTGTGGCACAGACGTAAATGAACCTGCAACAGATACCATGAAGGAACAAGATATCAAAGAAACAGATTTGGGAGAAGCACAAAAACTGTATGATAGACTCTTGTCTGCCACAGCATTGGTGGGTGACATTTGTTCCTCTGAAGTCATTGACCAAATTCTTAGGCAAATAAAGGCCAAGAAGGAGACCTTGACCACGCGAACAGCAGTTCTCTGGTTGCAGTATATGGACATGATAGACATTTTGCGCAAGTTTATCAAAGCTGAGAGAACAGGAAACTGGGAGCTTCATCTGCAGGCTATCCATGACATGCTACCATATTTTGCCGCTTCTGGACACATCCTGTATGCTAAATCTGCCTATGTCTACTTGCAAATGATGCGTGAACTACCACACACACACCCTGAAGTCTACATGAGATTCCGAGAAGGGTATCACGTAGTAAGGAGAAGTGATCGCTACTGGGCAGGACTGTCTACCGATCTCATCATAGAACAGGTGTTAATGAGAAGTTTAAAGACAAGTGGTGGTCTTACAAGGGGCAGTGGTATGTCCGAAATCCAACGTACAGTTTGGCTTCTGTCAATGCCAATACGTGCAGAAGTAAACGCCGCAATGCAAGATCTTACTAATGCTTACCTCTTCACAAGTGAGCAACACAAAGATGTATCAAGTGCCAGACAGAGTAGGGATGTTAGCGACACGCTGGAAATACTGAACTACCTCAGCCAACGTAATCCATTCAGTCCAGACACTACTCTGCACAGTATAGCGAATGGAATGACTGCAGATGAAACTGTAAATGTAGACCAATCCAAAGACGTCGGTAACAAGATACTGAACTCCATGGCTGGAAAGAAAGTGGATGAACATTCATTCAAAAGAAGTGATCAAGCAGTGACATTAGGTGCAAGGACTGCTGTAAAGATCGGCGATGAATCTGTTCATGTAGACCCACAGCTCCTTTTCCAGAGACTGGTCATTGTCAGTAGGGAACGTGAAGGTACTTTAGCATCAGTTTTCAGCTACGAGTTATGCAGTCACCCCCCTGCTCTGTTTGAATCATCATGTCTCCCCCTACAGGCCGACAAACCAGTCCTAGCAGATGCACTTTGGAAGGTGTTTGAACATGAGCTGACACGAGAGCAGACACTACCCAGTGGTGATGTTCATTATGTTCTGGATGGTGGTGCACTACTTCACCGTTTTCCTTGGCCACGTGAGAGCACTTTCAACAACATATGCCAGCTATATGTCAATTATGCCAGCAGCAAATATGGAAGGCCAACGGTTGTTTTTGATGGCTATCAAGGCGGTCCGTCAACCAAGGACGCAACACATCTTAGACGATCAGGAGGTTGTCAAGGCCTGACTGTCAACTTTGCAGAGGACATGGTAATCAAATCCAAGAAAGACGAATTTCTTGCAAATGAAGTTAACAAGCAACGCTTCATAAACCTACTCAGTTCCAAGCTCGAAATGCATGGTTGCACTGTATCTCATGCAAGAGGAGATGCAGATCTCTTAATTGTTACTACAGCGGTAGAAGCAGCTCAGTTTAAAGACACAGTTCTTGTCGGGGATGATACAGACCTTCTCATCTTGCTGATCTACCACGCTGATCTGAATGCAAAGGACGTCTTTTTTGCACCTGAGCCCAAGGCAAACTCCAAGAAGAATCGAACATGGAATATCAAAAAGCTGAAGGAAACTCTAGGAAGTAGTGTGTGTGGCAACATTCTTTTTGTCCATGCGCTTCTGGGCTGCGACACAACGTCTCGCATATTTGGACTAGGGAAAGGCGTAGCACTGAAGAAAATCATGAAGAATGACGACTTCTGTGAGCTTGCCAAGGCATTTAGTCAGCCAGCATCAGACCTGAAGGAGACCATTATTACAGCTGGAGAGAAGGCACTTGTATGCCTGTATGGTGGTGACTCAACAGAAGATCTAGATTCTTTGAGGTACAGAAGATATTGCGTAAAGGTATCGTCAATGTCGTCTGCCTTAGAAGCAAAGACTTTGCCCCCAACTTCAGCAGCAGCAAAGTTCCATAGTCTGCGTGTGTACTATCAGATACTAGAATGGAAAGGAATGGCAGACAAACTGACACCAGTAGACTGGGGTTGGCAGGTCACGGATGGGAAGTATCTTCCAATACAAACTGATAAACCACCAGCACCCGCATCACTCCTTAAAATCATCAGATGTGGATGCAAGAAAGACTGTGCAACCAAGAAATGCACGTGCCGGAAGTATGGCCTCCAATGTTCAACAGCCTGCACTGATTGTCGTGGCACTAGTTGCACCAACTCACCACCACCAGACCTAGAACTTGATGATACTACTGACCAGCGTGCCACATAAATGTATGTTTGTTGGAGACTTCCAATAAGAACTGAACTCGGATTTGTGAACCAATGTTGACATATGTTATAGCTACTCTGGAATGCATTGTAAGGTGAGAAACAAAACTAAATTGAATATGTATGTGTTTATGCAAACTAAAGAACCTAATTATGATATGTTTGTAATTTAAAAATATTTTTACAACATGAACAAGTGTTGTCGAAATTATTCTGATATTACATAGGACAAGAATTATAATTATAATCAATTCTCTAAAAAAATATAAAAAATGCCTGATTTGGCAGCCATTTTGAATTTATGCAAATTTGGACACTCAATTAGGCACCTGAAACTTTGCGCGAACATAAGCATTCTTGAAAATATCTTTTTAGACATTCAAAGTACACTAAAAGTATTTTTAAAGGTATGTAATGTGAAAATTTTGACCAAATCTAGGTGAAAACAGTAGAATTGGCGCCATTTTGGATTTATGCAAATTAGACACACTTCCACTACATGGATTTTTTTGGACTTTTAGTATGTCATTTTGGGGACCTTACTGAAATGCATTCCGGTGAAAAAAATTCTATTGCAATTTGTTTGACCTCAAAACACAATATTCCTAGCCTATTAACGGAGCACGGCATTGCTTAGCCAATGAATCATGACTGTACGCAGCGGGCGCTAGGGTACGTCGACGCCCCCACAAAAACAAAAAATCTAAGAAAATGCAATAAATTGTCAATAATTCATTGCATTTTGCCCCGACCCCCAACATAAACAAATCCTCTATGTGGGCATGCCTTGAACCATAATTCATGGCCCTACAGAGTATTTTTTCCTGTTGGGGATTGGGGAAAAATGCAATGAATCATTGATAATTTATTGTATTTTATTTGTTTATTTTTTGTGTGGGGGCGTCGACGTACCCTAGCGCCCGCTGCGTACAGTCATGATTCATTAACTAAGCAATGGCCTCGTTACTGTGAGCCCCCAGGATAAAAACCGTGTCGATGTGCTATATTAGTGCCCTTTTATGAGGCATTAATCCCCATTACTGTCAGTTATGACTTAAGGACGTAGGTCCCCTAGTTGATTAGCATAGTAGCACACACAACATGCTTTAGCAATCACGCAAAACAAACACTCCCCAATTCTCATTCAATAAAATCTGAGAATGTATACTATTATCTAGATATATTAGGAATAAATCATTGTCAAAATCATTCAAAAAATTGGGATAAAAATAATTATTCCACCATTATGACCAACAGTGTATTTGGAGTAATTTGCGCCTATCATTAACTGATGGTCAGTAGTTATTACATGTATTGATGCCGATGGTTATTTTGATGGTCAGTAGTTATTAAACGTATTAATGCCTATGATTATCTGATGGTCAGTAGTTATAAAACGTATTAATGCCTATGAATATATGATGGTTAGTAGATAAAAAATGCACATGGTTTTCCTAACAATTCATTGACAGCCTCCCGAGTACTTTGATATCATTTTTTTTCCAATTTCTTAATTATATTGAAAAGGAAGCTTTCTCTGTGCACCATTAAGGTGAAAAGCTATCAAGGATTCCTTCCCATCAGATTCATTTCATATATTGAATCCATATACCTCCTAATTCAACATCATCACTATCAAAAATTCTCTTCAGCTCGGATAAGCTTCCGCCTGTCTTGTTTTTCCATATAGAAAGACACTCCCTCGTCGCTTTTTGTTATGTGCTACCGGGCGTGTGCAGAATTGATGATGCCTTGTTGTACCCAATACCGAGTCCATCGGCCAAGTGATAGTATTTATCGTGAGGGACCTGGGATCCAAGAATGTTCAGTTTCCAAACTGATACTTTGTCTCTATACAGCAAGGATGTAAACAATAAGGACATATTATGTAAAGTGTGTCTAAACTCAATCTCAATTTCTGCCTACTCGTATTGTCACAACTTCCATGAGCAGATCTTCACTAATTTAGGTAGAAGTATTCTGCCGAATTCATTTGTTAAGCTAGAGCTAAGAGCGTGAGTAGTAATTGAAGACTTTGTCAATTTATATTTCAATTTTCTTAACATTTCGGGTCGATATCGCTCTGTAAGCTATTAAGGCCTTTTAGAACATTCATCCTCCAGGTATTCAAGACAAGTACAGCACTCACCTGCAAACTCTGCAAACCCAGCAAATATCAAGGCTTCATTCAGCAGCGCTTTCTGTGAGACCTGCGGAGTGTTCTTCTTCCAATCAATGAGCATACCAAGTGTTCCTTCACTGCAAATCTGGCCATCTCTCCGAGTATTGGAGGCTTTGAACTGCATCCACCTCTCATATGTAAAACCTAACTTTAGGGCGAATTTTGGCAGGTTCGTATGATTTCCAAGCTTTTCTGCAAGATCATGTAGTTCCATCTCTGATATTCCAAGATGAACGTGTTCGCTGTAATGAGGATGATGGCAAAATTTAGTACCATATAATTCTTGAAAAAAGGTTCAAACAGTTGGAGTTATGACAAACAGTTTGCCGATGGCGCCACGACAAACATGACAAATCATGTCTTTCAAACAAAGGAAACAATTACATTTCCTATAATGCATAACCATACGATGGACAATAATCTGTTCACAATTTCGTTCTCTTCGAATATTGGAAGCCTTGTAAAGCATCTATTTTTTCATGAGGAAAAACTATATATCTAAAAGCCAACATTTACAGACTGGTGTGTTTCTGCATGGTTGATCTGAGGGTACAGTGTAAAATGCCAAAGGTAAAACAAATGCTGTAGGCAGGTGGGTCAGACGTAAAAATGCCAGTGGTAACATTTTCAAGGGTAAAAATGTCAGAAGTCAAAATGCCGGAGAGCAAAAAAAGGTCAGATGTTAGAATATCAGAGTTGAAATATCGGAGTAAATGTGTCAGAGGTAAAAATATCAGGGGTAAGAATGTTAAAGGTAAGAATGCTAGAGGTAAGGGAGAACTCTACACAATCAACTGGCACAATACAGTTTTGCTTTTACCTTTCCTTTCCCTTGATCATGTAGATCAACTTATTTGGCTTTAATAATGCCAAAAATAGTTATGAGCCTATACATTATGCGTGGTTTGAGAATATATTGCGGTGGATAGTGAAAGGGTAAGGGAGGGGGTCTAGGGGCTTCTAGCTGTTTCTAAACTCGTATCCCTCTCCACCCCGTTCCACTTCCAAAATATTCAACCTTATTAGATAAACGCTAATGGCAGTTGTGTGGAAGAAGCATATAATGATATACTCGTGTGAATTTCGCTTCATTTAAAAAGAAAGTCAGCGACGTTCTGGTTCCCCGGCAGAATGATATTCTGCTCCATAATTATGGTTTGTCACATATGCTACAAAATTCCTTTGGAAATCCCTTGTATTATTGAATGGTATCATTATTTTGTTTCCATAATAATGTATATATCGAGTAAGTCCACTCATTGGTGTCAAATGGACATTTAAAAAAGGACGATTGCAAAATCAGCTTGAGCAATTAAGCGCAGTATTTAGTGATCACGCTTCTGCCTCTCTTTTGCACTGCCCAAGGTCATGCCGCGCACTCACAATGTTCGTTTGTCCCCTCTTGATCTCCCATCTTCATCGCTAGAGTCAGTCCGTTGGTCTGTTTGCTTTTTTCTCTTCCTTGGACGTCCATCTAAACTGTCATCCTCGGAACCATCGCTCATTGTTCGTTTGTCACGTCCTGTTATTTTATCTTCGTCGGTAATAGAGTCAGTCTTTGGGTTGGTCTCCTTGTCTCTCTTCGTTGAGGGTTCGCCCAGACTGTCATCCTCGGAACCATGGCTGATTGTTCGTTTGTTTCCTCTTGTTCTTCTATCTTCATCGTTAGTAGAGTCAGTCTTTCGGTTGGTCTTCTTGTCTCTCTTCGTTGAGGGTTCGCCCAGACTGTCATCCTCGGAACCATGGCTGATTGTTCGTTTGTTTCCTCTTGTTCTTCCATCTTCATCGTTAGTAGAGTCAGTCTTTCGGTTGGTCTTCTTGTCTCTCTTCGTTGAGGGTTCGCCCAGACTGTCATCCTCGGAACCATGGCTCAACGTTTGTTTGTTCCCTCTTGTTATTTCATCTTCGTCGCTAGAGTCATTTGTTCGGTTTGTCTTCTTCTTTCGTTTCCTTGGAGGTCCATCGTCATCCTCGAAACCATGCCTCTTTCTACTTATGGACAAAAAATAATAAAATGAGACGACATTAGTAGACGAACCGAAAATAAGGAGTAACAGTATATATAACTAAGCAAGTTATATACGGCAGTAAGTAAATGTTTAATCCCCAAACTGGTACCATGATAGTATAATAATTTTCTGAACTATGAAGTTTGCTCTTTCCCGCAAAGTTCGTAATTTCGAATGTTTATAATTCTGATAAATTTTCCCTTTCCATGAATTTACTGTTCCGGGAATTTTGTTTACCGTGCATGATATTTTTCTTAAAGCGTGAAATCCATATAACATTATTTTTCAAATTTGTTGCCGTTCAAAATCTTAATAATCAAGAATGATTTATTCATATATATTGTATAACATACACATGTATATAATTTTTATATCACAAAATGTCCAGCGGAACAGAGTTCCGACGAGATGCAGTGTTGAAATATGTATTAAAGACTATTAAAAGAAACCTCACCCTCAAAAATATCTTAAATTATTCTGAGAGATTTATTGTATTCTCGCCCACTAATCTACAAGATTCTCCAACAATGTGAATGAGAGATATAAAGCGAGACATTCTTTATAGCATAATGTACAGTTTCTCAGCACAACCTGGGCATCGCCATTTTCTCGATAATGTGGCAATCTATGCAGAGTCATTTATCAAGTAATGGATGCTTCCTTCCCAGCGTGTGTGTTGACGAAGAATGTAATTTGATCTGCTATTTGTACTACAATCATGAGTATGCAAACTTGTGCTCTTGTAGGGTGAAGTTTGTGCATGAATAATATAGATTTGCCAACTACTATACATTATTTTTGTAATAAATGAGTTATACATTTTCCTTGTTTAATTGTTTGCCTTCTCAGCTGTGATTTCCCTCTTTAAAAAGTATAGGTTTCGTTCGAAATCGAAAAGTTAAAAAAAAAGGAAGTTTGTGAATGATACATGTACGAGTTCGCTTGGTACGTCTCATTATGAAGAAAACAGCTGCGCCCATGTCATGCAAAAAGGCATTACATCGTGTCAAAATTATTTTCATTTATAATATCTCTTGTAAACTTTCAGAATGTTGTACATCAATGCACATAAATAAATCTCATTTTCCAGTAATCCTACGTTTATTTTGGGTGTAATATTTTCTGCGTTTGGGGGAATATTAAACAAAGTTGTGTTTATGTGTTACATACCCTTCAACGCGGGAATAATTTAATTCTATTTCATATCGATCATCGACAATCTTTGTATGCCTGTTCAGGTGGTTGTTTTCTGTTAAGATCAAATAATTTTACTGAATTTGAATGTATATGTTTATTTATGTATCCATCTTCCATGTAAAGACCACATATTGAAATTGTTAAATGGACAATACGTATGAACATTGTGACCGTTATGAAACGTATATGATATGTAAAACATTATGTTCTGCCTGCTTCTTTTGATACCATATTTATGGGATGATATTCCATGGTTTGATGCAACAAGTTCATTAAAGGTAACAGGTTCGAAAACCAGCAAAAACGTACCGAGAATCCATGAAGTTAGTCTGTTGATATATGATGGTATTATCCGTCACACGACTTGAATCTCTTGCACCTATATTAACCTTTGATTGATGTCTCTGGTTTACTAAAGAGGGTTGTGGTCCTGTTGAAAAGGAAAAAATAGAGGTAATGACGACGATGGCAATACAAACAACAACAATAACAAAAAGAAAGACAGGGGATATTATGACAATAACATGTGATGATGTTTGCTTTGCCTGACTGCTATATAACAAAGTGTTTATTCTTGTAAGTAAAAGCCCGGTCACACACAGACGACGCATGGGGGACGCACGGCCGGCGCATTGAAAAATTGCAATTTTGGCCAGTGCGTTGTCGTTCGCTAGGCGTGCGTCATCACTCGTTACTCGTTCGTCGAGCGCGCTGGACTAACGCTTTGCGTTCGTCGTCATTCGCTTTTGGTGTGTCGGGATTTTTTGTGCTTGCTCAAAAATAATACGGTGACCGTTAATTAATTAATTAATTAATAATAACAATACGTGGGCCGGTTGCTTGTGCGTAATATAACCAACACGAAAAAGCCAACAAAAAAGTCAACATCGGCATTGGCTGAAATACAACGTAAAATGCGTTTTTTTTTCAACGGCTTTCAACGGCTGGTTCAAATAATATAAAATTTGTGGTGGTACACAAGTATTATAAATTGTTATATTTATTGATATTTCAGTCGTCTCTGAACCGATTTTGATCAAACAAAGATGATTTTTGTCATCTAAATTGTATGTTCTTTCAAACTTGACAGTCATTTTTTCATTATCTCACAACAAAGTTATAAAGTGTAGCGCCCTCTGCAACAGAACTCAATTATCGCTTTAAGCAACTACATGCATTACTGTATTGTGAAGGTTCCTTGTAGAAAATACAACTTTTCGATTGCAATATACTTCATGAATGTTGCTTTGCACAAATTGTGTTCAAGGGGAGTGAGAAGGGGGAGGGGGCACAGAAGAGGAGTTGAGTGTGAATTCCGTATCTCACTATCCATTATCTTCATAATTCATACTGAAAATCATGACTATCACCTGGATCCAGATCCTATTGAATGTATAACTTAACCGGGAGCCTGCATCAGTATTGAACGCACACTTTGCCCTATACAACATATTGTCTCTTTCTTAAAACTCATCTTAATTTTAAAGGGGGTACCATTTCAAAGGAGGGAGATGTAGGGTGAAGGTTCAGAAACCACATTATGCACTTTATACATGTTTAAGACTACAAATCATGTCTGTCACTTGGAACCGGGTTTGATGTTATGTATTATTTGACCGAAAGCCTAATTTGGTTTCAGAGAACCCATTATGTATCGGTTGGCCCATGACATCAAAATACAGGTGTATTCCTGTTGGCTTGCAGTCCTGCATACATTTAATATTTTGATATGTAAACTTCTGAATTTGTTTCATAGATTGTTAAATATTTTTTGAAATATTTGTTTTTCAAACTTGCTAAGCTCCATCCCAAAAACCACCAGATCTCATTCCCATTGTGACATCATCTGTCAGTCATCAATGAGCTAACTTGAGAAAGCGGCATGTATCTTTGCCAAAGTTGACCACCTGTTACAATACCACAAACAATATCAACATATAAGTTGCTATATGTCATACATGTCAGACTAAACTAATATTCTAGAATAGACACTGGTATGTAATTTCCCCTAGCTTAGCACACGTTTATAATAGAATTGCATGCTTCCATACATATGTACAATACATCAACATTGCCTTTGTCTTCCTAGTGATGCTACAGCATGTCTGACATAGCAACTTGTATGTTGCTATTGTTTGTGGTATTGTAACAGGTGGTCAACTTTGGCAAAGATACATGATGAAAGTTATTCCCAAACCTATAGGCCTGAATTCACAAAGCAAGGTTTGAGCTCAGACCAAGGTTTGAGGTCAAACCTCCTTTTGTTATTTACAAACCTGGTTTGTAAATAACAAAAGGAGGTTTGGCGAAACAAAAGGAGGTTTGAGCTCAAACCCGGTCTGAGCTCAAACCTTGCTTTGTGAATTCGAGCCATAGAGTGCGATAACAACTTGTAGGAAATCTAATTTTCTCTCATGTAACACCACTGACATGGGGAAGTTAGATTCTGTTAAACAGTAATCTCCCAGATGGATCAACAGTAGTTATACACGGTGGCCTTTTTTATTGTCCCCTAAAAACGTTGATACCAAACACACGTTTAAAACATCCTTTGCCTAAAAAAGCTCTTCAATTAGGGTTTTGCCCCCTCCTCTCTCTCTCTCTCTCTCTCTATATATATATATGTGATTCAGACAGAGCGTAATACTAACCTTTGTTAAATGCTCTCCGAATATCACCAACATCTACTGAGCAACCGTCATCACAAGTAGCAAAGTCATCCTGATCTTCCAGAATATCTCTGATGGGGATCAATTCCCTATCACCATATTTAAGACACTTTGGACACAATTTTCCAACAGAATATTGTATCCGTCTTGCACAGCACTTTTTGAGATCCTTCAGAGTTTCATGCAGATAGTCAATAATCTTGATAAATGAAATGAAATTGTTTACAAGCAGCATGATAAAACTATGTACACAATAAACAGTGACCTAAGACAATGCAATGCGCCCCCTCCCCCAGCCGATATCTCTTGCAATATCGTGGCACACTGGAATTAAGGGACATTGGGTGATTGCAATCTCGGATGGCTATGTTGCTATTAATTAACTTACAACATTTTGTTCTACAGTGTAGTGGATATCCAGGACTGGTGTTCATTTGAATTCATTGATATTCAGATCAGCTCATTTCAGTTTAAAACACCAGACATAGCAATTATGACGAACAAACCTGATCCAAATTGGGACCTCAAATAGCTTTGATTGTGATTGGGCCCCGTTATAGCACAGCACGAGTATACAAGCACCTTCTTAATCGCTTTGGGCAGTGATGCAGGCAATGTGTAACTTACCATGTGTATAATGTAGTTACAATATTCATGTTTAAATCCAGATCGTATCTGCATTTGAAATTGTTGACTGATTTGCATCTCCTTTGTTTTTCATTACACTGTATTATATTGTTCATGCACATTGTACTTTACAGGTGATTTGACCAAATAACACGAATGTCGCCAGAGAACATCCCTAACCAAAGAATGGTTGCACTTGAAACAAGGGCATAGTACCTAGTATTAACATAATCTCGGTGGGGGGGGGGGGGGGGGGCAACAATAAGATAAATTGTCATTATTGTGGTTTAATCTTAAAAAGGCCTCTCACAGCCGCGGCGATCTGGGCTATGGAGTGACGAGCAATTCTGAAACTTGGCGTAGAGACGGCGTCTTCCAAAAAGTATAAGCCTATAAAATTTCAAATCTATGTCTAAATTTGTTTTGAATTAGTATGGATTAAAAGTCACTATTCACATATCTGCGAATTGAGAAAATTGACATTTTGGCCGCAATTTTATAAGCTGCGCATTACCTGTTAATTACATTTTAGATACATTTCCCCCTCTCCCTGTCCGTTTTAGGGTAAAACTTACATCCTCATTCAAGCTGACTCTGGCTATTGTTCGCTCGGATGGTGCATTATATGGGACCACTGCATATATCGTAACCTATTAAGACACCAGGAGAAGATGAAAACAAGTAAATGTGTTAAAGATGTAGGACCAAATGGTGAAAAATGGACAGGTATAAGTACACAATACTATTGTTATAATATTACCTGGATTTTAGAGGGAAAAGAGACTACTGCACTTAACCCTATTTAGCCCGGGGGGGGGGGGGCTTTAGAAGCCCCCCCCTCGACATTTTTCGCGATAATTTTTTAACGCAAGAAAATCTTGCACTGAAATTTTGTGACTTTTTTCTTTCGAGTCTTGCGCATCTTTTGAAAGAATTTTTTTTTAAATCGGACCTACCATTACAAAGTCACGTGTCCTTTTGTCTTTGCATGTCAGCCCGAAAATCGCTCATTTTTGTGATTTATGTACAAAACATATGGAAATCTCATTTTTAAAATAAAGAGATAAAACATTGGTTATTTGGTCTTGTTTATAGTTGAGGTGTTTATTTTGGGGTCAAAATAGTTGAATTATAGTTGGAAATGAAATAAAACAACAAAAACAATAAAATACATAAGTTAAAAAAACAAAGAAATACATAAGAAATTATCAAAACAATAGATAACATAAGGAATTACCCTGGTTTTTCAATTTTTTATGTTGTACTATTATTCCAAATGGTCTCACAAATATATGTAGTGAGAAAGAATGCTTAAATATGAATAATGTCTGATTTATGGGCAAAATTGTGAATTTGATGACCTTATTTGCATAAATTACCATAAATATGCAAATGAGTGAATTTTTCAAAAAATTGAAATTACCATAGTATTCTATACACTTCACTTGACATGTATGCAAATTTTCGCGGCGATCGGTCGTTTCACGGCCGAGATCATAGGGGGGGGGGGGGCCTTAGAAGCCCCCCCCCCCCCCCCCCCCCCCCCCCCCCCCCCCCCCCCCCCCCAGGGCTGTGCAGTTTCAAAATAGCTCGGGCTAAATAGGGTTAATAATTACAGGAGGTATTCCACAAGCTATCTTTTGAAATATAATATGCAGTTGAATCAATACAGGTAAATCTATGTCAGGTAAATCTATGTCAGGTATATAAATAACTCTCAAACCACAGTGACACATCGACAGTATGGGATAGTGGAACATGTAGTCCTACCTTAATCTGATGAAACTCTTTACTCTTGATCTCATACGTCATTTCCACGTTATGATGACTGTCAATATAGAACACCATTTCACTGCAGTGAAAAGTTGGTTGGATAGACTTCTTTTTCTCCATAGACCATTTTGCCATTCGAACGTAGAACCGGTGTAAGAAACCGTCTATCAAATAACAACCGATTTCCCAACATTATAAAGATTTAAACAGCTTAAAATTCAGAATTGGCTGGTCACTTCTAAAGAATGTACAAATCTAAGGATATCAAAACTATGATAGTAATAAGAACGAGTTAAATAATAGCGATGCTAATTATGATAATAATCATGACATTAATAATTATTAAAGTAACAGTAATACGACTACTACTAATAATAGTAATAATAACTAAACAAAAATGATAATGATAATAATAATTATGATAATAAAAAGAAAATGTATACAAACGTATACAAGCACATTTTCGTTAATGCAAATTCAGGTCGGTAAGCTAGGGATATCAATTACCAATATAATTTGACATTCAGATTCTGTTTTGATTTGTAGTTACCTGCATTACAAAATGCGAAAGGACCTTGCGCATATGCCTGAATGGTTCCCTAAATGGTCATAATGTTTCAGGTTAGGCGTTGGGGTTGTGGATATATTTTGTGGGTGCATTGTTTAGAAGTATGATCTAGTTCGTATAGCATCAGTGAATATACGTGTCCTTTCGCTGTGGCTTTTTCTAGAATCTCCTCATGATAGTGACTCGGCTGATATGAATAAAGTGACGTACTTATAAATGTATACGTATATACATACTGGAATTTAAAGATAGCCTCAGGTTAGTTAAGATTATGTCGAGGGTATAATCATAATTCATAACAGTCATAGCAGATTATCTTCACACCTTCATCATCATAACATTCTCTTCATATCGAGATCGCATAATAACAAATATATGATATCATCCCTTCAACTATTAGATTTAAAAATGAAACAAAATGCACTTTTAAATAGGTAAAAAACAAAACAATGAAATAACCGACCTGGTAAGAAGTGATGGAAGTCAATGGTAAATTCGACTGTATGGTCTTTTTCGTGGCGTTCCTTCTCATGAAGCATAGGAGAGGAACGACAGGGAACGAAGAACCGTCTCTTCTAAAAACAAATGATTATTTTAATGTTGTCATATAGTACTTGATGTCTATGCATACCTTTATATGAATACTGTAATTGTAAAAGATGTTAAGTACACTTTTTACTGAATTACGGCTAAGGGAGTGAAACTCGGGAGCCCACGAGGGCCCTTAGGTGACCCTAAGGCTTAAGAAATTGCCTCAGGTATTAAGAAGTGTTAATTTGACTAAAAGCGATTATGTTGAGATGAATACAGCTTACCTTCACATTCCTTGCCTTCCCTTAATCAGTGAATAGTTCCCAATGGCAAAATATATTTGTGTAAAAATGACTATCGGAGGAGAACCTCCACTAAAACTTTGGATTGCAAAGCATTTTTACATCTTACCCCATCAGGCTTATCAGGTATTTCACAGATCAGATCAAACTTGATCATCATGTCAATTATGTTATCGAGCTGATCATGGTGTCCTTCTTGTTGCTTCCAGACAGCTTGGATCAATTCTATACTAAGAATACCCTTTCCCTTGAGATCTCTCCAATATTTGGCTAGGTCTCCTTCCTAGGTTTTAATGAAAAGTAAAGAAATATAAGGAATATAACCATTTCAATGTTTTTTTCTCAAAATGTATGTATTAACAGTACTAGTCCAAAAAGAAATATTAGAGCACTAGATAAACGTTACCAAATTTGAATTTGCTGAGTTTATTTGTTTCCATATAAAAATGTCTAGTTGTTAAATCATGAGATAGAGTAGTAACACAAAATGTGGAAGTCTCTGCTCAATGTCAAATACACAGTTTGGGAAATTAAGCACACCCCCCCCCCCCCCCTCCCCCTTCACAGAAAAAAAATGTGAGTTCAAAAACTTTCTGGCATTATGTACTGATTCAATCTCTCATCAAAAATGAAAGAGGAAGAACGTGCATTAAAAAGAGGCAGTAATTCTGTCATGATAAATTTGTCGCCCGTAACGGGTTTAGATGAATAACTTGAATCTGATGAAGAAAAAGTGAGATTTAGTGCATCAGAAAATTGACTCATTCAATAAGCCTCAAGGAACCACTTTATAATAATTTTACCAATTCTTCATAATTGTTTATAAGTTCTTAAACAATTAAAACTTTGAAGAGTAGGCCTAGGATATATATAAACCAGAACGTAAATCTTATGTGGTACACTTTTGAACTGGTCAAAAATTAAAAATTTGATGCCCTGGAAGGGACATAATTTATTTTTTGTGATTTTGAATTTATTTTTGGAATAAATTTGCATAAATTACCATAATTAATCAATGAAGCAAAATCTCAAAATTCTGTGTAGAAGTTTAGTGTTCCAAATTTAGCTCTACCAGATAAGGCAAACCAAATCAAAATCGGTCAAGAAATGAGGGAGAAGAAGCAATTTTTGTTATTTTTGGAATAAATTTGAATAAATTACCATAATTAATCAATGGAGCAAAATCTCAAAATTCTGTGTAGAATTTTAGTGTTCCAAATTTAGCTCTACCAGATAAGCCAAACCAATTAAAAATCGGTCAAGAAATGAGGGAGAAGAAGCATTTTTTGTGATTTCGAATAAATTTGCATAAGTTAGAATAGATAAT
Source organism: Strongylocentrotus droebachiensis (assembly GCA_035222895.1). Taxonomy (NCBI): domain Eukaryota; kingdom Metazoa; phylum Echinodermata; class Echinoidea; order Camarodonta; family Strongylocentrotidae; genus Strongylocentrotus; species Strongylocentrotus droebachiensis. The sequence goes on from JAVYIG010000096.1 coordinate 576,898, forward strand.
GAATTTCACGATTCTGTGTAGAAGTTTTAAATCCCTCTCCTAGCCCTATCATATGAAACAATCATCAGAATCAAAATCGGTTGAAAAATAACGAAGAAGAAGCATTTTGAAAACTGTGGACGGACGGACGGACGGACGACGGACGCCACGCCATGGCATAAGCTCATCGGGCCCTTCGGGCCAGATGAGCTAAAAATGTTACAGAAACACCAAGCTTTAATAACTGTATCGGGTTGTAGTGGGAAGGGAAAAGGAACCAAAAAAATGAATAAACTCTTCCTCACAATGAACACCATGATAGTTCAGGGTTTCCTTATAGTCTGGCAATACCAAATTAGATAGTTCATCAGAAACGTTTCAAAATTGTTATACTGGTGTCAAATTGAATGCTGAGGTCTACACTTCAGTTTGATACCAAACTGTTGCATTCCCATAAATTTGAAGTTAGAACTTGGCTGATTGTGAAAATTGAGTTCTGATTACAGGTTTGCCCTAACTTTCGGAAGGCAGTATATATATATATATAATATAATATAATTACACCCACACACACATGTTCATGCTCCAATATCCTCTGAGAAATCATTCAAAATGAATGACAATTGTCATTATAACAATTTCTAACTTTGTTTTCCTCCTTTAAATTTTTCTTCCTCTCATTCTTCAATTCTGATCTCCTCTTTTCTTGATCTCTCTTTGCATATCTACTACACAATGTGAAACAAATGTAAATAATATTTCGAACCATTTTCTCGCTATCGCTGACTGTTATGATACTACTGACGATGTTGTTCAAAAACTGTGGCTTGAGTACAATAAGCTCACATCCCTGGTGATATACGAGGTGTCCAATGTCATGGTAGAACTTAAGAACATCATCTGCTTCTTTGTCGTCGTCGATTCCCAAACTTGTCATTTTTGAGCGTGCCTGTTTAATAATGTAATTAAAACAAGTTTGTGACCAATTGTGCCATACGTACCGTATAGCGATTACATTCCCAAAGCTCACTCATTATTAATGTAATGTGCACTATGGCGCATCCCATGAAATATAATTTTGTTTTAGTTCTTCAGTTTTTCATTTAAATTGTGTATGTAGCTTTTACATGTATTTCGATCAATTTGTTTTATTCTTCTAGGGGTTCATAAAACGTTTTAAATCAAGTAATCAGAGATTTACACTAAAAGTAAAATCGATGGTAATAATGATTATGATAATAATTATAATAATGACAATAATAATACCCATGCAAAAAATAAAAATAATAATGATATTGGCAAATTTATAGTGCACATATTCACAAAGCAAGGGGCTCCGATAGGCTACAGTGTCGGTACTCAAAGCATTCGATGAATTTCTTTCTACCTGTGTCCATTTAAGACCCGGTTGGAGAGTGGCAAATGACATATGGGGCCTGTCACCACGAAATGAGTCCAGTGTCGCAAAAAAAAAATTCCTGTTTTTAAGTATTATATGAATCTACATTAAGTAAGCTTTAAATTAAGGGGTCACACATTAAAATTGATAAATTATATCCAGAAATATGAACAAAAACCTAATTGGACTTTATAACAATGGGATTACCCAGTTTTGAGATAATTAGGTGTAAAGTTAATGATGCGTAACATATTATAGTCTGGTCAACAACAACATAGCAACAACACACTTCCCATCATTCGATTTCAATGAAACTTTCAACAAACAAAGAAATAATAAGTCGATTTTTGGAAAAATCTTAAATGTGGTAGGTGGGTCAATTTTCAGTACATACACACTATACATCGCTATTACTACGATTGAGCTAATGCGACACTGGACTCATTTCGTGGTGACTGGCCCCATATTATGATGAAGAAAAAAAAGTCTATAATCAAATGGCAACAGACAACTATGGTCTTGACCAGTTAGCCCCCATATACAATTGGATTATCTTCCTAAATTGACCCTGTCATCACATATGTAGCTCATACCTCAAGAAGTTATTGACATATTGTAATAACAAGGGCAGTATCTCTACTTTAAAAAAATACTCCTATGACCTAAGGCCTTTGTTCTACCTACCCTAAAGTATAACTAGGTTGTCTTCTTAGGATGATACAAGCTAATGTTCGAGCTCATCCACTCACTCCAAAATCTAATCAGATGGTCTTCCTAAGGAGGAACACACTTTCTCAAAGTTTTAAGTTCATATCTCAAGTGGTGCTTGAGATACCTTGATAACGAGGAGATCTGTCATTTCATAAATTTGACCTCTATGACCGTTGACATATACTTGCCAAAAATTTAATCAGATTGTTTTCCAATGATGATACATATTTCGAGCAAATTTGAAGTCCCATATCTCAAGTGGTTTTAGAGATATCGCATTAGCACCACTAAAACCTGTAATTTCAGAAATTGACCTCTGTGACCTTTGAACTATCACCTATTTATCCAAAATCTGATCAGATCATCTTCATTTGGTGATACATAGTTTATAAAAGTTAGAGCCTCATATCTCAAGTGGTTCTTTAGATTTTGAGATAAATAGACTAATAGCTGGAATTTCAGAAGTTGACCTCTGTGACCTTTGACCTACTAACCCAAAATCTAATCAGATCATCTTCTTGTGGTGATACATATGATGAAAAACAGTTTGAGCCTCATGTCTTTAGAGGTACTTGAGATATCGTGATAACGAGGCCAATACCTAGAATTGCATTAGCTGACCTCTATGACCTTTGACCTAGTTGCTCCAAACTCTAATCAGAGTGTCTTCATATGAGAACAAGAGAGCGGGACGGACGGACAACCCAACAAAATTATGGCTCTGATACCATCCCCGATAGGCAGAGGCATAACAAATGGCGTGTGTGTGTGTGTGTATTTGATTTTTACAGACGTGTTTCAATCAGATTTGATTATTATGTCTGGGAACCGACCTTGAAACGTCACCATCCGAAAAAAGACGTGACTCAGTTTCGAACCTCTGTCCTCGGCTGAATCAGTTAGTCCATGGGCCAGACCAGATATTGGTACCACCAGAGGTGGCAAAACCTTTGTACTTTTTTTTTGTTTGGTGGGCATATATACGTGTAAAAAGTTATGATAGCATTTCCGAATGTACAGCTTAGTCATATAATCAGCAGTTTCCATGGCAACACTAGACTAAAACCGGTATTATTCAAAGAAACAGTTAAAGTCATTTAAAAATTATAAAAACACTTTTGAATGCGTAAAAATGTACAGTTTAGAATACCTCACCATAAAGGAAAGCAATGAAATGCAATTTACATTACCATTTATAACGGTTGCCATAGTAACGACCCCAGAATGGCCTAAAATCAAGGATTTTGGAGTAATTTCAGTAATATATTACACAATATACTCATTCAATACAAGTTAAAGTCCCCTTTCCAAAATAATGACACAACTATATGACTAATACATCATATAAGCCAAGAATATGCTATTTAGTACCTTCCCATTGTTACCATGGCAACATGAATTAGAGTTAACAAGATGCCCTGTATGGTACTTTATGCCATATTTTGGCTATATTTTGGCATTGGAGAGCTGTTAAAATTTCATTTTGGTGTCTATACCCAGGTTTTCAGGCCCACAGAATAAAAGTTTAGAATACCTCACCATAAAGAAAAGTAATGAAATGCAAATTACATTACCATTTATAACGGTTGCCATAGTAACGACCCCAGAATGGCCTAAAATCAAGGATTTTGGCGTATTTTCACTAACATATTAGACAATATGCACTTTCAAGACAAGTTAAAGTCCCCTTTCCAATTTCATGAAACAAGTATATGACTAATACATCATATAAGCCAAGAATATGCTATTTAGTACCTTCCCATTGTTACCATTGCAACATGAATTAGAGTTAACAAGATGCCCTGTATGGTACTATATGCCATATTTTGGCTATATTTTGGCATTGGAGAGCTGTTGAAAGTTCATTTTGGTGTCTATACCCAGGTTTTAAGGACCACAGAATAAAAGTTTGGAATACCTTACCATGAAGAAAAGTAATGAAATGCAAATTACATTGCCATTTATAACGGTTGCCATAGTAACGACCCCAGAATAGCCTAAAATCAAGGATTTTGGAGTAATTTCAGTAAACATATTAGACAATATTCTCATTCAATGCCATAATTTGGCTATATCTTGGGATTGGAGAGGTGTTGAAAGTTCATTTTGGTGTCTATACCAGGGGCGGCGATCCCGGGGGGGGGGGACGGGGGGACACGTCCCACCCTTGATTTTTGGAGGGGGGGGGGGATCGTCTCCCCCGGAAAATTTAAAAAAGGACACACAAATAATGTACAGCAAATACTGACTAAAGACTGCAACACACTATTAGGCTTTGGAGGGCCCAAGAGTGCAGCGTTTAGACGAATAAAAATGCAAAAATCTTCTGGCTCGGGAGCTATGCTCCCTCGCATAATATCCTTCAAAATGTATAATTAATATTGTAGAAAAGTGAAGTGTGAAACAGGTATTTTGTTTGTTTTCATACTATAGTTTTGCTAAGGAATATAATTTACCTTGACCCCTCTCGTTCACTATGCTCACTCGCTCGTGCTTTGGGCAGTCCCCCCCCCCCCCGATAAAATTCAAACGTGGTTTATTTCTAATTCGATACCAGTTACTAATTTACAAATGTTACTGAAATGGCATGATTTTCCCCAAGCTTCCGGGGGCTCTGCCCCCTGTACCTCACTAAGGGCCCTAAGGCTTGTCCCTGGTTACACAGCTGACCATAATTTAATTCCTAAAACACCTGAGCTTCCGGGGGCTCCGCCCCCTGGACCCCACCAGGGCCCTAAGCGGGCCTCTGGATAGTCATCTGACCATATTCAAAAGCCTAAAACCCTGAGCTTACGGGAGCTCCGCCCCCTAAACCCCACCAAGGGCCCTATAAGGCGGCCCCTGGATGCTCATCTGATCGTAATTAAATGCCTAAAACCGCTGAGCTTCTGGGGGCTTCGCCCCCTGGACCCCAGTACGATTAGTGACCTGCATGCAAGTGTCACAAATAAGGTATCAAAATATGCTCATCTGACCGTTATTAAATGCCTAAAAACTCTGAGCTTCATGGGGCTCCGCCCCTTGACCCCCGCCGGGGCTTTGCCCCTGGACCCCACGCCAAAGTTACACCCAACTTAATTGCTTTGCTCTATCTGATCGCAAATACTTTATCCCCCCCCCCTCCAACTTTGAAAAACGGTTCCGCGGGGCCTGCATGTAACATGTGAGATCGATGATGATGCGGATTTTTTTCTCCCCTCCCCCCAAAAAAACGTTTTGGCTCATTACGTCACTCCTCCCTCGTTCCTCGAATTTCGTTCCCACCCCCCCCCCCCGGTCATGAAAAGAAATCGCCGCCCCTGGTCTATACCCAGGTTTTCAGGCACAGGGAACACAGCTAAAGCATTATTTTGGACATTAACATAGGACATCACTGCTATTTTTTTTTTTTTATTTGCATAAAATCAGAGCAAAATGACCATAAAAGTATTCTGCCACTGCATATTACAAGCTGTTTCTTAGGGTTTAGAAAGATATAACATTGTCATGACTACATTAGATGCTAGAAAACTTCATTTGATTGTATGCAATGTTGGAACCAGCACAGATTCATCACATTAATGACCATTTGTTTGTTATTGTATAAAAACTGTGAAGTCCCTGGGATGTATATCTCTTGGCATATGCACACTGTGGTCACCCATTGAGAAGATGTTTCAAAATGCTGGACTGAGGGACCTATGTGTACACTGTAAAAAAAAAATAGTCGAAATAACTCAATAAAATTGAGGAAAAGAATTGCCTTATTTTTATTAAGTAAATATTACATACGGCATCTTAAGTAGAATTTACTTATTTTGCTGAATAAATTTTTACTCAGTTAAATCGAGTTACATTAACGTAAATAATTTAAGTATTGTAATCATTTTAGATAATTACAAAAAAGCTATGATAGGATTACATATTGCACGATTTGGTACCCATCTAATCTAACAAGTAACATCCACTAATCATTCACTACTTCTATTTAAGATAATTCACTAATCTCTAACACTACTTCTATTTAAGATTTACATACGCTTCAATTCGACACATATTGAAAGGCTCCACATTTTATATATACTTGATCGTAGCATCTTAAAAGGAAAATTGGTTGACAATTTCCTGAAATATCAAGTTTTTATTTTTTTTGAACTGGGTAACAATTAAAAATTGTCTTGTCTTTGCTTAGCCATGTTAAATGAATTATTAAATGTTTTAAAGTCCTTAAATTTTCATTCAACCACAAACAAAAATTGTTTTATTTAAACAAGAGTTTAATTTGGTCTTAATGAATATTCATAAATTATGTACATATTTCTATTACGCACTGCATTGGTCCTTACTTTAAAAAGATAAGAATAATCAACATAAATTGTTTGAGTAATACGTATAATTTCTGATTTTGAGTTAAAATTACTAAATTAATACAAGCTGAAATTACTTAAAGTTTTTATGTATTTGGTTTTACTTAAATATTCCACGTATGTTCTACTAAATTGAAAGTTTGAGTTAGCAAGACTTAAATTTAGTGCGTAAGTGGCAAAACTAATGTTTTCAAGTAAATTCTACATGGAAAAAAAACGTAAAAATTACCAATGAACAAATTATTTTTTACAGTGTAGAGTCAGGTGTCACTGATATTGGCTCTGTAGCTGGAGTGATTGAATGCTGCAAGTACAACCGTGCAGTAAAGTTGTTGTACGAGGCGTAATTTATGCGACAGGCGTGGAAAGGCTTCCTACCCTGTCTAGAAACTAACCACACTGATGACCAGGTTCACCTGGAAGAAAGGCTTAGAGTCGTGAACAGCCTATGTGAAGATGTTTCTCAAGCTGCTGGCTGTGAGATGATTGAGAACCAGTCCTTTGAGCCCATCTTCAAGCTGTTTGATGTCTACCTTGATTACCTGATACAGGAGAATGGGACCCTCTCGGCCTTCTGGATGTATTTGGACATCGTCGAGGTTATGCTAGGTCTGGTTCGGGCATCTAAAGAGGGTGTCTGCATGGGTGCTGCTGCACCTCGCTTTCATTCGTGCAATGATTCACTGGTGCTTCGCCAACGACAAACTGAACTAAGCACGCTTTCTTCTCTACTATAGTTATTATGTACAAATGCCCCGGCTGGCCAATTGATCACCCAGATGTGCTTGAACAATTCATGCAGGGCCAGAGATTTTCTGTACAACTTGGTAGGACCTCTTTGGCAGAATCCCAGTCGACCAACAAATTGAAATAACCATTAACAAGGACACACAGACCACTGGGGTGGGGGGGACAAAAGGTTCAGCCTAAAACCAGGAGCTGACAGTAGGTACTACCTGACATCTGAGTACAGAAGGTCAGAAGCTCATATTATTTTGAGGGAGTTGGGAGACATGGTCAGCAAAAACAGTTTACAGCACTTCAATCATCCGGACCTGCAACTAAGCCGGATAAGAAAAGATGAGACAGATGTTTGTTCATTTGTGGAACTAATCAAGGACGGCTGAGCCATGATGAAACAGAGTTGGTCAACTTGTCTACTGTATCCTGGCCCCACCAGATATTGCCAAAGACCTGCTGAAAGTTCACAAAGTTGAAAAAGAAGCATACCGATAAGATCGTTTGGAAAAAGAGCAACCCATGGTAAACTTTCATGACAAGATGAAAACAGAGAGCCTGAAGACCTTCCTCAACATCAATAAAAAGCAGGCTGGTTACAAAGCTAAAGGGAATTCAGGTAATCGTGAAGACAGACCGAAACCTCTTTGGGCGCATGCATGATCATCATTGCTCACAGCAGAGCGCTATCTATTAGAGAGGTTTAGCACGCCCACTCGGACCAATACCGTGGTCACTGCGCAAGACAAACAGGGCTGGAGAAAATTGTGTCACCAGCAGATCTCACTCCGAAGCGTTCAGCTTGTATCATTGATAGAATGAGCCTTGTCCATAGACTTAAAGGGGGTGACAAGTCATTTGCACATCTAGCAGATGCTGCACTGACGCTAGGTCTGCACGAAGGCACTGATAGTGCCAGGACTGATGTCGTGTTTGATGTCTACATGGATGAGTCCATCAAGAATGCTGAGAAATACAACAGAGGTTCCACCGCTGAAACACAGTGGAAGAACATTGCACCTTGTCACAACATTTTGCAGTGGAAAAAATTCCGAAGAAACCCTGAAAACAAAAATAAGCCTAGATTAAATTTTTGGTCGATCAGTGGAAGCAGCCTGCAGAGAGGGAAAAGCTTCATGATAAGTCACTTTATGTGGCACTATGAAGAAATCATAACTCTGAAGCGTTCAGCTTGTATCATTGATAGAATGAACCTTGTCCATAGACTTAAAGGGGGTGACAAGTCATTTGCACATCTAGCAGATGCCGCACTGACGCTAGCTCTGCACAAAGGCACTGATAGTGCCAGGACTGATGTCGTGTTTGATGTCTACATGGATGAGTCCATCAAGAATGCTGAGAAATACAACAGAGGTTCCACCGCTGAAACACAGTGGAAGAACATTTCACCTTGTCACAACATTTTGCAGTGGAAAAAATTCCGAAGAAACCCTGAAAACAAAAATAAGCCTAGATTAAATTTTTGGTCGATCAGTGGAAGCAGCCTGCAGAGAGGGAGAAGCTTCATGATAAGTCACTTTATGTGGCACTATGAAGAAATCATAACTCTGAAGCGTTCAGCTTGTATCATTGATAGAATGAGCCTTGTCCATAGACTTAAAGGGGGTGACAAGTCATTTGCACATCTAGCAGATGCCGCACTGACGCTAGCTCTGCACGAAGGCACTGATAGTGCCAGGACTGATGTCGTGTTTGATGTCTACATGGATGAGTCCATCAAGAATGCTGAGAAATACAACAGAGGTTCCACCGCTGAAACACAGTGGAAGAACATTTCACCTTGTCACAACATTTTGCAGTGGAAAAAATTCCGAAGAAACCCTGAAAACAAAAATAAGCCTAGATTAAATTTTTGGTCGATCAGTGGAAGCAGCCTGCAGAGAGGGAGAAGCTTCATGATAAGTCACTTTATGTGGCACTATGAAGAAATCATAACTCTGAAGCGTTCAGCTTGTATCATTGATAGAATGAGCCTTGTCCATAGACTTAAAGGGGGTGACAAGTCATTTGCACATCTAGCAGATGCCGCACTGACGCTAGCTCTGCACGAAGGCACTGATAGTGCCAGGACTGATGTCGTGTTTGATGTCTACATGGATGAGTCCATCAAGAATGCTGAGAAATACAACAGAGGTTCCACCGCTGAAACACAGTGGAAGAACATTTCACCTTGTCACAACATTTTGCAGTGGAAAAAATTCCGAAGAAACCCTGAAAACAAAAATAAGCCTAGATTAAATTTTTGGTCGATCAGTGGAAGCAGCCTGCAGAGAGGGAGAAGCTTCATGATAAGTCACTTTATGTGGCACTATGAAGAAATCATAACTCTGAAGACAACACAAGAGGAAGCTGACACACGAATGCTTCTTCATGCATGGCATGCTGCGGAGGATGGATACAGATCCATAGTAACCACAGCTGAAGACACAGATGTGCTGGTAATCTGTGTCTGTATTATCGTGCTGTCCCATGGTGTTACATTTTTCCACTTTATCTCATCGTTTCCATTCCGTCTGCATACTGGTCCCTTAAGTGACTCTCACACTCTGCCGTGTAGGCCTACCGTGTGCCACCGTGCGCGAAAATGTCTGCGGACGGTGGAGAACGGCGAGGGCACACTGTGGTTCGTTATCAAAGCGGGCAACACGTTAATAGGGCGTTGGCGCTTATTTACACCCGGTGGGACCCGGCGAAAGTTTTGGGCATGTTCAAAACTTTGGCCGGGTGGCACCGGCCGCAAGTAAGCGGCAAGAGGACGGTGTTGAACGGTATGAGGACGGTATGAATACGCTATGAAAACGGTCACAGAACGGTGATGAACGGGCAAAAAAATCGGGGTATTTATGGCAGTCGTGTCATGACGTCAGCAGTCCGGGGACTCGCTCACAGGACGCTCCGAGCGGTGAGGGGACGCTAAGTGACTGTTAGGTGGCTGCTACAAACCCGGTGCACACGTTCGAGACCCGGTATGGGCCCGGTATGGAAACGGCCAAAATTGTCAACAAAAGTCAATCTGGGCGGTGAAGACGGTAGAAGCACGTTCAACACCCGGTATGCGCCCGGTGAGAACGGTCAGAAGATGGCAACGAAACTGTGAAAAGATTAATTTTATGAATTTTTTTTTTTGCGGCCGGGGACAAGTTCGCTCAAAACCCAACGTTCTGGACTCTGTTTTTTTTTAATAGCCCGGCAGGTGGACGGTAGGCCTACACGGCAGAGTGTGAGAGCTCCATTACCAATTACAGCGTGCTCGTGCCAGCTAGTGTAACCGTGTTGGCCTTTCCCTCGCCGGGTCTCACCAGAGCCCCACCAGAGCCCCACCGAGCCATTCGCTGAACATTCGCTTGGCCTTGAAGACGTCACACACGGTATATGAAAGCTGGACACTCACCCTAGTTACCGGTCACACTTCAGTTCTCGAGTTCACGGATGTACGTCCTCATTGTTCTTCTCAACAATTAATCATAAATCTTCATAATTCTTCATAATGCCTACACATGGGAGCAGGGGCGGCAGAGCGACTAACAAATTAGAGGGGGGGGGGACAACAAAAAGGGCATCTACAAAGGGGCACTTTAATAAAGTAATAGGTGCACTTGTCAAAGTAAAAGGGGCAATTTTCCTATGTACAAAGGGGTACTTATGGGGTACTTCGAAACTGGGGAGGGGGCTGTGCACACCAGCCCCCCCCCCCCCCCACCGGAGCGGCGCCTCTACATGGAGGGAAAGCAGGGGGAGGGGTCAAGCTATAGGAAGCTCGATCTGCAGGAAACGACAGAGGAAGCATTTTTTATACAGTAAAATATGGAGTCACAGTGTCTGGCACGGTTTCTGAACGGGCACAATGTAAAACACGGCAACAGCTAGGCCAGTATGGAGACGTTACGAGGACGTTGGAATGGTAAAATGACGTTATGAGGTCGTTAAGAGAGCGGTTGACCGTTAATGATCGGTGGGGGCCGGTATGAGGCGGTGGGTCAACGATGAGCGAACGGTGAGAGCCCGGAGAAAACCCGTAACGAGGCTGGTATACAGTAACAGCCCGTTGGACAAAATATGACACATCATCACGTCACCGTTCTCACTGCCCCACGAATGGCCTCGTACCAGCCCACTGTCCTTATACCGTCCTCTTAAAGTCCTCATACCGGGTTCTCACTGTGTGCCTCCGCTTGTGCCCACACGGCGAAAGTTTTGGGCATGCCCACAACTTTTGCCGGGTCTCGGCTGGTCTCTTTGGCCACTAGCAGGCCCTTACCGTGCATGTTCACCGATCACTCAACGCCCCGCCGCGCCGTGTGCCCTCATCGTTTTCCACCGACCACACAAAATTTACCACACGGTGGCACACGGTAGGCTTAGCCGGCGCAATGGGACAGCTACTTTAGCAAGAAGCTGACCTGCTTTCTGAGAAGTCTGGCTGGATAAAGAACCGCATCGGGTACATTTATGTTTGCAAACTTGCAAGCTTTTTGGGTGAAGATGTCTGCCAAGCTCTAACGCCTGCCTTTACTGGCTGCGACATAGTGCGTTTTCAGGACGTGGAAAGCTGGGTGCACTTAAGCTCCTGACTTTAAGCATCTTGGTGAAGAATGGGATGTTTCAACAACCCTAAGAGACAAGATACAAGAGTTTGTGTGTCGAAATGTATGCATTCACATCCACAATCTGATGAGACCGGATCAATGAACTCCGCTGCCACCTCTTCTTTGCAAAAGGAGGAGAGGTAGAATCCAGCCAGCTACCTCCATGCAAAGACTCTTTGCGCATGCATGTTCTTTGGGTGAACTACATGTACCAGGCTGCAATATGGCGACGCTGCCTTGTGAGTTAACCCGTAGTCAAAGATCCAACGACCTGTGGGTGGAACACAGATGGCAACGGCAATCTGTCCATAGAATAGATAGCACCGCACCGGAATCTGTGTTGCAATTGATGTCCTGCAAGTGCACTGTGCCCGTGCCTGCAAACTTCCTGCCTCGTGAACCAACTGAAATGCACTAACATGTGCAAATTAAAGACCTTCACAAACCAGCAGGAAGATGATGAAGATAAAGAAGTGGCAAAAGTCAAGGTAGACGATTCAGACACAGACTCATGATAAATTAAAGTGAGATGAATATATTTTGTTCCAAGAGAAATGTAGGAAACAAATTTTAAACAGTAAGATGACGGCGTTCCCTTATTAAGGTGTTGACTGCAGGAGTAACTTTGAGAAAGTTTGTCGAAGTGAGGATGAAAATACATGTAGTAGATGTTGCTTTCTTCTCTCTTGTCAATTCAGGATGAAAACAAAGAGAGGTGTTGCAGACAAAAGAAGAGTCGGTGACCTGTGATTGTGTGTGATGTATTTACCACAAGTCACCAGTATCTAATTGACAAATAAGCTGCCATTATCAAAGTCATGGTGACAACTTAGGGTAGGCTTAAAATTCCAGATCACATGGAAAGGACACTTGAAGGTTAAACTCGAAGATGTACTAGATATATTTTATCAGTTACATCATTTCGAACAATCAATGTAAAGTTTCAAAGGCATATACATGTTTTTTTTTTTCTGGCCGTTGAAAATGTGAATTAATTTGTGTCCAAATGGACTACTTAAATTCAATCACGCCTTTCTTTCAAATAGAGTAAACGAAAAAATAAGAAAGAGAGGGTGTGACAAAATAGTTTCTGAGACTTCATGCAAACCGCCTGTAATATTTCTGCCCAAAGAAGGCGTTTTGATAAACAGACACAATTTTTCTGGCATTCATATTTACCTTTGACTCATTTATTCTCATTTTGCTCGTAGTATTCTTCGGGACAGTTTTGATACAATAGCAAGCAAATGATCATTATTGTGATGAATCTGTGCTGGTTCCAGCATTGCATACAATCACATGAAGTTTCCTAGCATATAATGTAGTCATGACAATGTTATACATGTACCTTTCTAAACCCTAAGAAACAGCTTGTAATATGCAGTGGCAGAATACTTTTATGGTCATTTTGCTCTGATTTTATGCAAATGTATGATGTCCTATGTTAATTTCCAAAATAAATCTTTAGCTGTGTTCCCTGTGCCTGAAAACCTGGGTATAGACACAAAAATGAACTTTCAACACCTCTCCAATCCCAAGATATAGCCAAAATATGGCATATATTACCGTACAGGGCATCTTGTAAACTCTAAACTCTAATTCATGTTGCCATGGTAACAATGGGAAGGTACTAAATAGCATATTCTTGGCTTATATGATGTATTAGTCATATAATTGTGTCATTAACTTGGAAAGGGGACTTTAACTTGTCTTGAAAGGGCATATTGTCTAATATGTTTACTGAAATTACGCCAAAATCCTTGATTTTAGGCTATTCTGGGGTCGTTACTATGGCAACCGTTATAAATGGCAATGTAATTTGCATTTCATTACTTTTCTTCATGGTGAGGTATTCTAAACTTTTATTCTGTGGGCCTGAAAACCTAGGTATAGACACCAAAATAAACTTTCAACAGCTCTCCAATGCCAAAATATAGCCAAAATATGGCATTATAGTACCATACAGGGCATCTTGTTAACTCTAATTCATGTTGCCATGGTAACAATGGGAATGTACTATATAGCATATTCTTGGCTTATATGATGTATTAGTCATATAGTTGTGTTATTATTTTGGAAAGGGGACTTTAACTTGTCTTGAATGAGTATATTGTGTAATATATTACTGAAATTACTCCAAAATCCTTGATTTTAGGCTATTCTGGGGTCGTTACCATGGCAACCGTTATAAATGGTGATGTAAATTGCATTTCATTGCTTTCCTTTATGGTGAGGTATCTTAAACTGTACATTTTTACGCATTCAAAAGTGTTTTTATAATTTTTAAATGACTTTAACTGTTTCTTTGAATAATACCGGTTTTAGTCTAGTGTTGCCATGGAAACTGCTGATTATATGACTAAGCTGTACATTCGGAAATGCTATCATATCAAAATATTATGTATAGATATAGGGCATTTCAAAATGCATAAGTAGATCTTGCCACCTTGAGTGGTACCAATAACCCAAATTTCTGGTCTTGGCCCATGGACTAAGTTTGTCACATCCATTGTTAGCTGGATTACAGGCGCACGCCACAATGCCTTGCCTTATTACGGCTTCTTTTTATTGTTTGTTTATTGCATGCGTATCAAGTAACCCTGGGGAGGATTTGGAAAGTGGGGATGGGGTGGGGGCCTGATTGTAATAGGCATAGTGGGTTCAAATGAAAGACGGAATCAAAATGTGTTGGTGATGCCCTCCTGCTATTACATATGTCCTTGTTTGCATGTGTGACCCTTAATAATATTGTTCTTTTGTCAAGTTTAACAGATCAGGTTCAGAATGGGCCCTTCTCCCCCAATTGGCCTTTCCCGATTTTGTGATTTATATATATTACGATCACTACCGTGTGAGTCAAAAAAAGGTTTACACCTAGAAAATTGCTAATTATTTTTAAAATCATCTATGAACGGTAAATTATTATACATCTTATGAAAGAGTGTTTTATCCCAAATCATTTGGTACCATTTTTGTGTGGTATGTGTTCACGCTTGAATGAACAGGAGGCATTGTTTGCGAGAGTGCAAACATCGACTTGCGCCAAAGTGACGCCTACAGTATGTATTATGTTGGGATTAGCGAAGTGAGAGAATGAAATGAATGTATCAAATGAAATGCATTGCATATGCATTTTGCCAAGGGCAAAGTCACACCCACCCACACACACGCGCCCAAATGTTCGTTGATATTTGATATTCCATATTTAATATGTGTGACATGATTAATATTGTTAGGGATGTTATTTGGATCTGCAAAGACCGAATTAATACCCAAACCCCAATTGTTTTAGTCAAACATCACATAAGCAACTTTGGCGCAAGTCGATTTTTGCACTCTAGCAAACAATGCCTCCTGTTGAGAAATACGAGAAATACAAATATTATATTATGAGACATTTTAATTTATGACGCATGTTAAATGTAGGCAATAGGAAATTGAGGGGCACATGCACACTATAAATAATTATCCATATTTATGTACATAGTTTTCTATTGTTAAATGTTATTTGTATTTTCACTGTCAAAAAAGCCACTGGAAGCAAAATTTCTATGTAACGTTTGCATGCATGGACCAAATAAACTTGAATCTTGAATCTTGAATCTGATTAACGCGATGGTTCTATGAATAGCGAGTGCAAAATACACAGCACAATCCAATGAGCATGAACAATAACTGATATTACGAATGCTATATTGCACGCATATTGCTCCGATTGTCTCATTTTCGCTCGCTGGAACATTTCCAGCACAAACCACTGACCTCTACCTCCTGGACGGATCATCGCCCATTCCCATTCACTATACGTTACGTACTAAAAGGCTGTATTGTCTGACCGTTCATGAATATTCATGTTTTTGCTTACCTCGGCAAAATGTTTGCTTTTACTAAATGGAAAAATGACGGTGGGGGGTTGGATGAAATGGACATAATGAACTAAGCAGAGGTGATCTATGATAATTCATGCTTCTTATCCTTCGTGTGCTTGACCTATAATCTTAAAATCACTTGGCAAACTGAGTCCAAAGTTCGACTTGTTTCACATGTGTATTATAGGCAATGACGAGCTTGCAACCTATTTTGATCAAATTACGGTGGGTGAACTTTCAAAAGTCAATGGGACATGAGGGTTCCAATGAAAGAGCTAGTGATAACGTAAGTCGGGGTGGATGTGCTTTCGTTTCAACAAAATATGGATTTGTAACAATTTTTTGGTACAATTCCATAGGCTAACATGTATGGCTGCTGACTCTGACGATAGGGGGCGTTGTGAAATGAGACTAAACGGAGCTATATGCACATGGCACCCAAGCGATGGCTCTCTCGCATATACAAAGCACTATAACGATAGCGTGCATGCAGCCTCATGGCAGGCTATGAGTTAAACCTAATGAGAGCAAAAAATTAAATGCCCACTTTAATACTCCATTTCGTGCTACATAAATTTATTGATTTAAATTTTGCATATATTTAAGCACTCCTTAGAATATGTCTCAATAGCAAGGCTATTAAAGATTAACAATGTTTAGTTGACTTCTGTATCTGGTGCTCGCCTTCACTTCAAAACGGTTTTCTTTCTTCTCTGGCGATTTGGATGCACAAGGGTATAACGCAAGCAAAGAAACTGGTATCTTTTCCATGATTGCACCAAGAATGCAAATATATCAGCCCAGCTTACCTCAGTCACTGTTAGGCTGTTTTGATCACTGTCCTCTATTTCAGTTAAAAATGTTCTCCACTTAGTTGGCTTACAAACTTTCATATACTCCGAGTCCTGTATGAGTCCATCAATGCGATCTTGAATTGTATTCACCTGCAACATTAAATTTGATAACATATAGATATAACATCACACATCCAAAACCTTCACATGCCTTTTCACAGTTTTTTCTCTTATCTTATGGTGTTGTAACTGCCTGTGGTGGAGACACATTCATTACATTTTGTATCTTTTTAACTTTGCGATCATTAATGTTCAATTGTCAGTCTATGTGTAAAAGACCCATTCTCGTTGGTAATACACTTCAAAATCATCTAAAAGGTAGCATTACAACAACCTAACTGGAAACTGCTCTCGTAATCAATTAAATAGAATCACAGCCCTTTAAAATGTTATTACTTGTTCTACTGCATGTACTACTACTACTACTTATACTACTACTACTACTACATACATTACTAATAACGAGACATTTGGGACTGCGTCTCCTTTAATAATGGCTACGCCCTAAATTCAGTATAGAAAATGGGTGGGATTATTCATGACACATGATGAAAACAAACTAGATGGATCTTCGACTCTTCAACTGCGCGCAGTCGAAAATAATGCCTCCGCCATAGAGCAATTTTACAAACCAAATCGGAAGTATTTTATAAAATTCAAGTTTGATAGTAATCCATTACCAGGTTCTCAGAATATTCTGATAACAAGCTATTTTTCATATACATGTATGACCCTTTGATCTTGGACCTCATGATCCTAAAATCTAATCAGTTCATTGACTCTGCCTTATTCATACATGTCCTGAGTTTGATAGTAATCCATCCGTCGGTTCTAATGATAATCGGTTCACAAGCTATTTTTGCAAACATAATGAGCCCCATGACCTTTGACCTCATGACACCGAAATCGCATCAGTACATGACCCAAGTTTGGCGGTAATCCATCAATCGGTTTTTGAGATAATGCGATCACAAGCTATTTTTGAATACGAGCACCGTGACCTTTGACCTCGTGACCCCAGCCTCTGTACTGTTTTCGTGTAGCTCACCCAATCAGCTGATAACATAACACAACCTCAACGTTGAAAGTAGACCTAGCCATTCCTCTCATTTTGGACCCCGATTCGTGTGGACGGAAATTCGGGGAATTGCGCGATCAGTGGAGAGACCGCACTGTGTGTGGGAGCGATGCGTGTGATAGAAGAATAAAAACAAAGAACGGACTGAATTTGGACAAGCTACATACATGTACATGACCCAGGTTTGGCGGGAATCCATCCATCAGTTCTTGAGATAACGCGATCACAAGCTTTTTTGCATACATAATAAGCCCTGTGACCTTTGACCTCGTGCCTCAAAAATCTAATCAGTTCATTGGTTATGCAAGATACATACATGACCCAAGTTTGGCGGGAATCCATCAATCCGTTCTTGAGATAACACGATCACGAGAGCGGGACGTACAGACGTACAACCCGAAAACATAATTTATTTATTTATTCAAGTTTTATTTAAAATAGAGGGTAGGTACATTCAGTTTAACAAAACTGCTTTCCAAGTACGCCCTCTGTATGCCTCTGGCTACTTTGTAGCGGAGGCATGAAAAGCCTATGTCAACTGACAAAAACTATAACCTACTAGCCCTTTGTTCTACTTAATCTAAAATCGAATTAGTTCCTTTTCCTATGGTTATACAACTATCACAATGTTCAACGCTCATACCTCTAGTTGTTCTTGAGATATTGCAATATCAAGGCCAATTTTATACCTGGAATTTTATAAGTTTACCTCTATGACCTTTGACCTGGTTTCTCCAAGATCGACACAAATCGTCTTCCTATGGTGATACATACAATCCATAAGTTTGAAGTTGATATCTTAAGTGGTTCTTGAAATATCGCGATAACAGAAAGTGGGACAGACGGACGAGCAACCTGAAAACATAATGCCTCCGGCACCACCGTCTTACACAAGACTATGTTTCGGATTTTATTTTCAGTGTTTATACTTCAAGAATGAGGTGCAATGAAAAGAGGAGAAGGAAAGGGAAAGAAGGAGCCATAGTGATTGAGAAGGTTTTGGGTAGATCATAGAAATTGAAGAAAACAAGAGTTGTATTCTTCTGTAGAATTGTTCTGAAAGCGAATTTCAAACTATTATTTTGTGAAAAGGAAAGAAATAGGTCCACAACTGGTTTGACGTGTGTCGGACTACCATAGGGTTGTACCGTATCTGATAAATCTGATAAAGGTGAAATCGCAAGTTGAAAAAATGTCGCCCCAATTAACTATTCCAAAATAGCCTTATGCCTGTGGATAGGCAAGGTCTCTTCTATCACATGCCAGTGACATCAGAAGGAACTGATATTAAACGCTTAGATGAGCACAAGCCACCTTTAAAAAAAAGGGTGCACAATTTTTAAGATGGACTAGGCTAAAATGTTCGAAGTGCATGGCAATACTCCTATTAATATCATCATTAACCAATAACTTACTTCAGAGTCTTCAGAAAATTGATTGTCAATCCCAAACATGGGAGAGAGAACTTGCTTCCAATAGGGGTTGGATCCTAACCGGTCCTTCAGTTCTTGGAATTTGGCCGTGACCTTTGTAGAAATAAAATGTGTGGGTAATAGAGCCTTAAATAGGTTATATTTGTAATAGGAACCCCTCACTCACTCCCACTCTCTATTCCACTACTGAACCTAATTTTACATGGTTGATATCTAGCTATATAATAGTTATTCAACATGTTGTTCTTTGAAATAATGGTGATTGATAACATGCTTCAACATTACCTGATTAAAATAACTTGCATCAACATTGTAAATTGGAATTCATGATATTAGAAACAGGAAGGGACCATCACTGCAATTTTTCATAATAAATAAGTTAATGGTTGAGGTTCGGGTGCTTAATATTACAATTTCAATGAATACTAATTGTTTTGTTGGTAACATTATCAATGTATCATTTTGTTATCATTGTTACCGAGGCTGTTGATGAGAGATCAATAAAGTGAAGACACACATCTCAGTTCTGACTGCAGATACCGTCAATTTTGTCGTCAAATATCTCAAACCCTTTTATTACATAATTGAACAATTGAATATGAAGCCTGCATTATTAATAATGATAACAGACTAATGATTTGAAACAAATAATGAAGTTCGTACTTTAATAATACCATCATGTTATCCTGAAAAAAAACAGTGCAACTACTAATATACGTAGCCTGCTTATTTTCTTCTCCGAAATCTATATGAACAATATCATGCTTGCAAATGCTATTCTTTGTATGACATGATAAAGAATTCATACCTTCCTTTTTAAACTTATCTTACCTTCTCCTTGTTGATTACCGGGCCCTCTTTACCCGCAAACGTTCCTATTAACAAGACCTTTGGTTCATATGTCGAGTCTAGATTAGAATCTGGTACTGCATGGGTGTATACTGACATCAGCCAGAAATGTATCAATTCCAGAATGGTACGATGTGTTCTTACAGCAGACCCTTCTAACTGAAATTTCAAATAAAAAAATTAAAGCGAATTTGAAATTATCAATTGTGGAATAGTTTCCATTTGATCTGCTCATTTAATATTAAGGACACAGCTCTACAGAATAAAAAAAATAACTTAAAATTTTTACTGTGTTCATTTATTCTAGGATTTCAAGCCAGTGTTTGACATTTAGGCTGAAGGGACAACGCATTCAAATCCATGACACATGTTATGCCTAGCAGATTCGAAAGGGTGTTCAAACAAAAAATAAAGCTAGTGACTTATGATCGAAAGAGATCGTATACCGGTAATTATAAGATCAGAATCATCTAGTTTAAATAAGTTTGTTATAGGTTACAAGCCAAAACAAAAATAAAAAATAATGTGGTACATACAAAAAATACAGGTTTTTAACCTCAATCAAAATTAGATTTTTTTAATCATTTTTTTTTAATAATTGACAGTTCGATTTCAAATTAAGCGTTAGATGGTTTACCGAATATAATTTGGCTGTGTTTTGCAAAGACAGAAACATTTGTTTTATATAACATATAGAAATCTGTGACGACATGTCTTTCATTTTGGGCACTGAACCTGCACTACAAGAGTTGGGGATATTCTCGTGTTGGTGATTTTGAATAAAGAATGCAAGAATGAATATCTTCTGTATGGATCTCATTAATGACATCGGAATCTTCAGCATTTTTTTAAAGTTAAAAATGGGAGAATGAACAAAAAAAATCTTGGTCAGAATATTGGGGGAAAAGAAACAAAAAAGAATCCATTCCCAATCTGTATAGTTAACCTGTCGACTACTAAATTCAGTAGGCAATGGGTTAGGAGCACTGAATAGTATAATCTTAAGTATCCCAAAATACCCCTTTACTATTAAAAGAGGATTTTATTCTATGGCTAAGCGTGTGTCTAGAAAAGAAAGGGGCCACCTATATTATAGGCATACAAGGTACGTGCTGATAGGGCTGTGCCCACCCATGATTCATGGTTCATGATTATTATGCATGCCTCCACCTGCATTTCGGCCGTGATCTGGCAAAACACCGTTAGTCTGTTTCGGTACTTGCAAGATATCAGAGATTTTCAATTTGTCAGTTAAAAGTGTTCCTATGTCTCTCAAATTGAATCACTGAACAAGATAGCCTACATTGTCTACATGAAGCGGATGATATTCCTTTATTATGTAGGGTAAAATTATGCATAAAACACTTTTTTTGCAATCTATCAATGATTTTGTAGAGATATGTTGTTTTGCCAGAACACGACTTACTCTGCATCTTTGGCGTAATTTGGCAAAACAATGTATGACGTTATGCACGCTCCGCTCCGCTGCGCTGTGATCAGGGGCATCACTAGACCTGTTTCAGTGTGTGTGTGTGTGTGGGGGGGGGGGGTGTAGAGGCCACCGATTACCACCAAAAATAGCCACCAATTACCGACATATATATTAATGCCAAAGTCCCAATGTCTACAAGTTTAACCCTATCAACCCGTGGCCAGGAGCTCAATTATTTTTCAGTTCCCCCTCCCTTGCTGAAGCTTTGACATTTCATTATATTATTAGAGAAAGAAGGCGATTCGTTGTACCGTTCTCGACTCTTAATCCTTGTCTGAATTCAGTTGCCCCCCTCCCCCGCTTTGATGTTTTATTAAATTATTAGAGAGAAAGAAGAAGATTCGTTGAACTGTTCTCTACTCTTAACTTTGTCTAAATTCAGTTTCCCCCTCCCGCGCGAAGCTTTGACGTTCATTAAATTATTAGAGAAAGAAAACGATTCGTTGTAACGATTCTTAATCATTGTCTGAATTTTCAAAAATGTTTCTTTGTCCGATAAAAAGTTTGTAAGGAAAACAAAAATGCCGGCCGAACGACATAATGCATCTCACCGACTTCCAACTTCTGCATTGCCGGATATCGAGCAAGAATACCGACACAGCGGACCCGACACCGCAACATAATAATATATGCGTATTTTCCTTGCTCCCTCGACGTGGCGACTCTACCCAACATCCCCCCCCCACTCTTTCTTTTTTTCTTTTCTCCTTTTCTTTCCTCTCTTTATTCTCTGTTCTTTCCTTTATTTTTCTTCTCTTTCCTTTCTTTTCCTTCTCTTTTTTTTTCTTTTCTTTCCCTTTCCCTCTCATTTCTTCCCATTCTCATTTTTCCCCGACAGAAGCGCAATTCTACCGACAATTTCCTGACAGTTGGGGTGGGGGGGGGGGGGGGAGTCGTTGCACCCCCATTCTCCCCCATTCGACGCCCCTGGTTGTGATCATCCGGCAAAACAACGAATCTCTAACCGGGACGTAAATATTTTGGCTAAAAACACCTAAGTCGACATACGTTGTTCTGCCAGATTATTTGGAAAAAATGGGCGAATTGCTGAACTTTAGATGCCTCATTCTTCTATAATCTCAATTAGCAACACAAGAAGCATATTCTCAACTATTTTAGCACGACTATATTGTGCAAGTTGCACGTTGATTCAGCGATTCATAATTCAGGATCAAACGCATGAATATATGTAGTATTTCAACTACTACAGTTTTGCAGCTCCAAACACATTTGCCAGCATTACAACGAGCTGTTTACCCTACAAGTCTTTCAAGGATCGGGGTATAATTTGACAACCGGTCTGCAATCACGCGTCAACATGTGCATTGATGTGTGGGACTGATTGGGCATCCTTTCTGAAACCCCCTCACCACCCAGTCGCCGATTATAATTTTTTTTAAAATTAGCCAGAAGTTGACACTCAAGTATGGCTTATGATGTGGCCGAGGCTAAAGAACGAAATGATCACGACTTACATGCTGGTCACCTTCTTCGCGTGGTGCTCTATCACTCAGCTCCAGGTGTAGCGGGATAACAAGAATGTAAAGAGATCGCCACGACAGAAAAAGCTATACAGAAAATATATGGAGAGATTAGTTGAAAATGCTTGACCATCTATATATACATGTATGTCATATATTTAATATTTTATATATAAGAAATGTAAGCTATACAACAATATTAGCTATACCACAGCGTTGGCAACTCATATGGAAATAAATGCAATGCGAAGGGAAATCAGAGGATAA